>JAHRHZ010000099.1:1495125-1530913 GCA_024137785.1 Ginglymostoma cirratum
AACAGAGTTAGCGTTTCGGGTCCGGTGACTCTTCCTCAGAACCGAAAATGTTAACTCTGTTCTCTCCTTCACAGATGCTGCCAGACCTGCTAAGCTTTTCCAGCAACTTTGTTTTTGCTCTTCTGTCTCCTCGGGCTTTATCCTATCGTTTACCCCCTACCCCATCCCCCTCCATATTTTCTGCATATAACCCGACGTTTTCCCATCTACTGTCTGTTCTGAGGAAGGGTCACCAGACCAGAAACGTTAACTATGAATTTTTTTTCTCCACAGATGCTGCCAGACCTGCTGAGATTTTCCAGCAACTTTGTTTTTGCTGCTGCTGAGATATTGTTTAGATTTGTCACAGTTACATCAAATTGCATTTCTGTTTCTGAGTCAATTTGGTAACGTGGTAGGAACTTGACTGGAAGTTATCTAGCTGCGATGTAACCAGTTTTTCAAAGTTTTTTGAGAAGCTTTATAAACAATTGATCTAGCCAAAGAAACAATTGCCACACTGCAAGACAAATTCAGGAAGGCAGATGCCCCATGACACCAACAGCATCAACAACGACAGTACCCCGAAACTGCTGGATCTATGCCTCATAACCCACTGCAACTTCAACGATTGTATATTCAAACAAATCAGCAGAACAGCAAGGGGATCTCTGATATCAGGACTGATAGCAGAAACGGTAATGCAAAGATTAGAAACGACAGCGCTTCCCCACTATCCAACCCAAACTCTGGGTCCGATTATGTAGATGACACCTTCGGTGACTATCAAATGCACAAGAAGAAACCCACCAACACATAAACAACATCCTCACTGGAATAAAATTCACAAAAGAAGAGAACAATAACTAACTACCCCTCCTAGATGTAATGGTGGAACGCAAGAACAATGGGGAACTCCAGACCTGTGTACATAGAAAGACCATCCATACGGACCAGATACTCAATTGCACCAACTCCAAACAGCTCCATCAGCAAGGACAACATACTCAGATTACTGAACCTATGCCTCACCACATACTTCATCTTTAACTGCCAAATATACAAACAAATCAATGGCACACCAATGGGGTCACCCATCTCAGGACTTACTGCAGAGGCAGTCATACAAAGACTGGAACACACTACCCTCCTCCTCATACAGCCAAAACTGTGGATCCGATACACGTTTGTCATCATTAAATGCACCAAGTTAGAAGAGACACACCATCTCATCAACAATGTTTTCACTGGGATCAAAATTTACGAGAGAAGAGGAAGACAACGATCAACTTCTGTTTCTTGACTTCAGGGTAGAACAAATGACCAATGGGGAGTTCCAAACCACATAGTATATAGGCAGTCAACCCACACTGACCAATTCACAATTTCCACAGCAATCACCTCAATGTCCACAAACAAAGCTGTGTTAGGACACTATTCAAAAGGACCACAACTCCTGCCAGAATTATGCAGGAAGGAGGAACAGCACCTATACAAGGTCTTTGTGAACAACAGATATCCCAACAACTTCATCTGCGGGTGCCTACTGGATAGACAACTCCAAGAGGACACAGTCTTCCCCAAGACACTGGCCATACTACCCTATAGAAAGAACATATCAGAACTGATGACAAGACTCCTATGACCGCTAGGAATCATGGGAGCACACAAATTCACAGCCACACTACGACAAACATTCACAAGGACCAAAGATGCTGTACCCATGACATGCAGAACCAAGGCAGTTTACAAAATATCTCGCAATGACTGCAACAAACATTACATCAGCCAGACCAGAAGGCAACTAGCCATCAGGATACATGAACACCAGCTAGCAGCAAAACAACACGACGAACTTTCCCTCACCAGAGTGCACTCAGACAATGGAGGCCATCAATTTAACTGGGACAATGTGACCATACTAGCTCAAGCCAACTACAGACAAGTGCAGAATTTCTAGAGGCCTAGTTTTCAACCCGTAATGCAATCAACAAACATGTGGAATTAGACCCCATGTACAAACCCACGCAGAACAGAACTGGAAATGACACAACCCAACTTAACAAAGCAGACCATATAAAGCGGAGTAGAACAATGTCGCTTCATCGGAGTCTGCACTGATGATGGGTACCTAGCATGGTGACGAAAGGTCTGTACGATAACCATCCAGCTCGGCGAGTAAGCCAACAACCCAAGCTACAAATCTTAAACTCAATTGCACCAGCAACCACCCAACACCCATAAATGGAGCTGCATCAGGACATTATTCAAATGAGCCACACAACACACTGCAGCAACTCGGAACTATGCAAAGCAGAACAAGAACACTTACACAGAGCTTTTAAAAGGAATGGATACCCAAAAAGCACAATCCACTGTTACCTCTGCAACAGACCACAAGAAGAAGACACAACACGGCCAGACACACTAGTCACCCTACCACACATTGGGGACATATCAGAGATGACCACAAGACTATTCAGACTCCTAGATATCAGGGTAGCCCACAAACCAACAGCCACCCTATGACAGCTACTGACGATTGTAAAGGATCCCATACCCACAACCAACAAATCCAACGTAATATATAAAATGACATACAAGGACTGAGAGAAACATTACATAAGCCAAACTGGAAGAAAACTGCCAATAAGGATACATGAACACCAACTACCCACCAAGAGACATGACTAGTTCTCACTGGTATCAGTACATACGGACAAAGAAGGACATGAATTCGACTGGGACAATGCATCCATAATAGCACAAGCCAAACACAGACATGCCAGAAATTCCTGGAGGTGTTGCATTCCAACCGGAATTCCATCAAAACACACATTGAATTGGACCTCATATACAAACCTCTGAAAAATGAAACTGGAAGTGATGCTAACCACCCCAGCATACTGAAGCATATAAATAACAAGCGGAACAGAACACCAAAGCTTCACCGGAGGTGCACTGATTATGTTACCTAGCAGGGCGACGAAACATCTGCAATCAAACACACCGGCTCGGCAAGCAAGTCTACAACTGTAACCAGTTTTTATAAAGATTCAACAGAACTGTATTCACTTTGTACTAAGCTGAAGATAATTTAATTTGTTAACACCTACTTTCCTCAGAGCCAAAAACTACCAACCTTTTGATAACCTCTTTTTTTTAAATCCAATTTTGTCTGACCCAATTTACCTACTTTATTTTTAGTGGCATAGGGAGGTTATGCTGAAATGTACGAGACGCGAGTTAGACATCAGCTGGGATGTTATGCACAGATTGAGCATCACTCTTTAGGAAGGATGTAAATGCATTGGCGGAGGTATAGAATATGTTTGCAAGACTGGTTCAGCGATGAGAAAGTTAAAATCTGAAGATTGATGAAGCTTGGATTGTTTTCCTTGGAGAGGAGAAAACGAAGAGGGGGATATGCTCGTACAATTGAAGTTTTCAATGTCATGAGAGGTCTGTATAGTAATTGTTTCCACTTACAAATGGGTCAAGATAAAGATGGCACAGGTGTAGACTGATTTGCAGAAACTGGAAGAAGTAAATATGATGTAAGAAACTTCACACAGTGAGTGGTTCAATCTGGAAAGCACTGCCTGGTAACATGGAGGCAGGTTCAATTCTTGTATTAAAGACGTTTATTTGAAAGTGCAGGGTTACAGGGAAAAGGCAGAAGAATGGCACAAAGTCATAATAATCACTCAGAGTTGGTGCATGCACAACGAGAGTAAGCTTATTTAAGAGTATTTGATACCAAGTTTGAAGCAGGAATGTAGGAGAGTAGTTACTGAAGAATTGATGTTTGAGAGTGCAGAGAACTGAAGGTGAAGAAAAGAGGGAGGCAAGATGACGGGAGAGGTAAAGAACAAAAGGAAAGTAAGAACAAATAGGAGTAATGATCTCGGGTCTGGGAGTAGCAGCCAAAATATAAAAATTAATGTACGGGTAGAGTACTATGTTTGGTTGCTATTGGTTATGTTGGGACAAGCTAATGCTTTGAAGGTGCGGCAACCTGACTGGAGACATCACAAGGAGGAATATAAAACTAGATATAAAGTCAGAGATTTGGTAAAGTTGATGTAGGTTGATTGAAAATAGCAATAAACTGATGTTGAGTTGGGTAAGAGACCTGTGAACTACAGAACATTGAGGGGCATATTTCCAAAAAGTTAAATGTATTATCTGGCTGTGTTGAAACATCATAAGCTGAGGCCATTCAGCCACCACAGCTTGCTCCACTATTTAATAAGAGCTTCATTAAGCTAACTTCAGCCGAAACTCCAACTTCCTGCCTTCCGTCCATGACCCTAGACTTCCTATTGGATCAAAAATCTTTCTAATTCAGTCTTGCAAATATTCAATGATCCAGTCTCCACTACTCCCTGGATATAAGAATTCCAAGGCTAACTACCCTTTGAAAGAATAAATTTATCCTTGTTGAATATTTCCCTCTCTCAATTTACAGCCAAATAATAATCTGCTTTCCTATTCATGCAACCAAAGTGGATAATCTCACACTTATCCACATTAAACTACATCTGCCATGCATTTGCCCACTCACTCAGCCTGCCCAGATCACATCACAACATTGTTGCATCCTCCTCACAGCTCACCCTTCCACACAACTTTGTATCATCTGCAAATTTTAAGAAATTACATTCAGTTCCCTCGTCTAAATAATTAAAACAAATATAGTGAATTTCATGGGACTTTGTCAAAAGCCTTTTGAAAGTCCAAATATGCCACATTTACTGGCTCCCCTGATCAACTCTACCCATTACATCCTCAAAGAATTCCAATAGATTTGTCAAGCATGATTTCTCGTTCATAAATCCATGCTGACTGTGTCTAATTCTACCACTGTTTTCTAAGTGCTCAAAAATGCTTGACAATGGACTCTAGCTTAATCTTGAACAAAAACAAAGTTGCTGGAAAGCTCAGCAGGTCTGGCAGCATCCGTGGAGGAGAAAACAGAGTTAATGTTTTGGGTCCGGTGACCCTTCCTCAGAACATTCTCAGAACAAGATTATCAGACCCTGAGAATTTATTGGCCTTCAACTCTATCAATTTCCCTATCATAATTTCTCTACTAAAGTAGATTTCCTTTAGTTTCTCCATCTCCCTGCATTCCCCGTCATTTCTGGTATGGTATTCATGTACTCCTTTATGAAGACAGAAGCGAAGTATGAATTTAGTTCATCTGCCATTTTATTGTTCTCCATTATAAACTCCCCGTTTCCAACTGTAAGAGACCTACATTCATTTTCACCAATTTTTTCTCTTTACACACTCAAGAAAAAAAGACACCAAACAGTTTAATATATTAGTAAATATATATATTTAAGCATATCAGTTCAGTTTGATTAGCTGAGCCAAAATCATTTTAACACAGATTTGCAAATTATTTTTCATCAACTGTTTATAGGTATCTCAACTCCAGCAATATCTGAAGCAAATTCTTATTTTAATCTGAAACGTGGTCTGCATTCTCAGTACGATTCATCTCCATTTATATAGAATTATACTACCCAGTGCAACAGCAGAAATTCCTATTGTCCACTTCCAATTTATATTCTGTGAAAAGAAAAATCAATAGAATTAGAACATGAATATTAATAACTGTGCAATAATAATAATGAGCTCAGAAGATACAATGACCCCATTCACATATCACCAGTTTAGTAAATATGGCCGAGTTTGGAGTGATTCGTTAAGGCAAATATGCTGGATGTAGAAAGAGCACAGAGAGAGGTGGAAGCAACAGGATCATCATAGAACAACTACAGTATGCAAACAGACCATTTGGCCCATCAAGTCCACACTAACCCTCTGAAGAATATTCCACCCAGACGTTCCAACCCCTACCTTATCTCCCTAACCTCACATTTCCCCATGGTTAATCCATCCAGTCTGCACATCCCTGAAAACTATAGGCAATTAATCATGATCAATCCACCTAACCTGCACATCCTTGGACTTTGGAAGGAAAGTCACGTAGACACTGGGAGAATGTGCAAACTCCACACAAACAGTTGCCTGAGGCTGGAATCGAACCCAGATCCCTGGTCCTGTGATGCAGCACTGCTAACCACTGAGCCACAAGTGGCAGTAACATTTTTACCACCACTAAAGTTAAACTGACTAGTCTGATCTTTACAGCATTTTTTGAATAAGTGCATAATGTTTGTAATTCTTCAATCCTCTGGCACCAACCCTAAATCAACGGAAGATTGAAAGATAATTGCCAGTGCTTCTGCAATTTCCACTCTCACTTCCTTCAATATTTTTGGATGCATCTCATACGGTTTCTGTGCCTTATCAACTTTAATTACAGACAGTTTATTCAATACAACCGTACTAATTTTGAACACTTTTCATGCCCGAGTTTCCTTCTCTGTCACCATGGTCTGGTAGCATTTGCTTCACAGGTAAAGACAAATGTAAAGTATTAATTTAAAATCTTGTCATGCCTCTTGCCTATATGTCTAAATCCCATTCATAATCAGATTTACCTTTCCCTTTACAATTGATATGTTACAGAATACTTTGGGATTTCCTTTTATGTTAGCTGCCTTTTTTTTTATAATCCCTTTTTGCTTCTTCACCTCAGTTCTGGATTTCCTGTATTTGGCTAGGTTCTCAACTAAATTACGACGTGATTCCTGTCATAAATACCCTTTTCCCTTCCTGACTTAATTTCTATCTCCAATGGCATCCAGGTAGCTCTAGATTTGATTGCCCTACCTCTGCTTTTTGAGGGAATGCATCTTTCACTGTGCGTAAACTATTTCCTCTTGAAAGGGAACCCATTGTTCAGATACTGCTTTTCCTGTCAAACTTTGCTTCCAGTCTGTGGCCCAGAACTATTCTTGCCCCGTTGAAGTCTGCATACCATCAAAAGATTATTCTTACTCTAGATTAACTAATGTCATTTTAACTCTCATCCTAAAATTATGATGCACAGTCCCCTGTAAGTTCCCCTCTGTCACTTGATCAAACAAGAACCAGGACTACTTTCTTGTTGGACTGGACACACTCCAAAAGGAAATTCTCCTGAACATAACCTAGAAATGCTCAATCTTTACTGTCCCTTCCACTACCACCATCCCAGCTATCATGTGTAATCAAAGCCACTCATTACAGTACTCTAGCATGTAACTTGATTGTGTTTTTTGAGGAAATATTAGGAGGATTAACGAACACAGAATGATTGATGTAGTCTTTATGGATTTTAACAAGGCTTTTGACAAGTCCTGCATAGCAGACTGGTTAAAAATAAAAGCCCATGGGACCAGGGGAGTGCAACAAAGAGTGGATACAGAATTGGGTCAGTGGCAGAAAACAAAGGGTAATTTTTGACGGGTGTTCTTAGAACTGAAAGGCAGTTTGCAATGGGGTTTTCAGGGGCACTCTCTTTTCATTTTTTAACTTAATTTCTATCTCCTTTGTTATCCAGGGAACTCTGGATTTGATTACCCTACCTCTCCCTTTTGAGGGGATACATCCTTGATTATGCCTAATCCTCTATGAAGGCAACCTTTAGCGACTGCTTTTCCTGCCAGGCTCTGCAAAACCTCCTGCCAAACTGCAGTACTAATTCCCTTCTTTGTGTCAAATGTACTAATGATAAATGTAGGAGAAATGGAGAAGAAATTTGCAAACCTCTCTTGTTTGATAGAGAGGAATGTAGCTGTAGTCTAAAGAACAATATCAATGGACTAGTCAAATGGAAGACAACTAGTGAATGGAATTCAATTCAGAGAAGTGCAAAGGGTGATGCATTTAGGGAAGTCACTAAGACAAAGGAATACCATTAATTAGAGAATACTGAGAGGTATATAGCAAGCAAGAGCAGATGTCCACAGATCTCCAAATGCAACAGGGCAGGTCAACAAGGTGGCTAAAATGGCATATGGATTCCTTTCCTTTGTTAGCTGAAAGTTTAAAATATAAGATGAGGAAGCTTGTGATGCAATTATATAAATCATTAATTGTGCCACAACATGAGTATTGTGTTCAGTTCCAGTCATTTCGTTATAGATAGGATGTAACTGCACTCGAGAGGATACAGATGATGTTTACATCAATGAGTCTTGGACAGGAAAATTACATCAATGAGGAAAAACTGGATGGGCTGGGGCTGTTCTTGGATAAAGGAGGCTGGGGAGAGATTTGATTGAAATGTACAAAATTGAGAAGGGCCTGAAAGGAGTGAATGAGAAACACATTAGCGTACTGGTCACTGACTGGTAACACAGAATCATACAATCCTTCTAGTGTGGAAGCAGGTCATTCGGCCCATGTAACCCATACCAACCCTCCAAAGAATAACTCACCCAGACCTGAACCCCTGCCCAATCCCTGTAGCCCTGCAGTTTCCCATGAGTAATCTATCTAGCCTACACATCCCTGGCCAATCCACCTAACCGGCACATCTTTGGACTGTGGGAGGACACCCGAGTACCCGAACGAAACCCATGCAGACCGTGGGAGAACATGCAAACTCCACACAGTCACCCAAGGCTGAAATCGAACCCAGATCCCTGGCACTGTGACGCAGCAGTGCTAATCACTAAGCCATCATGCTGCCTAGATTTAAAGGGATTGATACAAAGATTATAGGAGAAATGAGGAATTTATTTTTCACCCAGGTTTGGGTCCGAAATTCATTGTTTGAATGAGTCGTAGAGACAGAAATCCTCTACTCTTAAAAGGTGTCTGGATAAACACCTCAAGTGGCAAAACCTGTAGAGTTACAGACAAAATGCTGGAAAGCCTAATTACACTGGGTGGCTTGTTTCTTGGCTCACAGACTAACGACGAGCCAAGTGGCCTCTTTCTGTGTCATAAATGTACTGTCATTTCCATGATTCTAAATCTCTTCCCACTCAATTTCATCTCACCTTATCAGCGTATCTTTCTAATCCCTACGCTGTATTGTACTGCTCAAGTCTTTCCTGAAATTCATCAGCATACTCTTGTATGATCACAAGCAAAAGACAGGGAAGAATTGATTGACTTACCCTATTCAGCTAACACTTTCAAAATTCATTTGGTCTCAAACACCATCTGTGCAACTGAGGAGACTTTGTTCACATGACACTACATTTAAACACACGTCCTGGAAATTTGAACGGCCCTCTTGTGAAATGTTGTATTCTGTTAAATCGTATGCTCCTGTGGCTACTAGTACAATTATTGTTTTCCTCAATGTCATTGGATTTGAAATCAGAGAATTCAGGCACTTAAGATCTAAATAGCAAGTAGCATGTGAGGCACTGATAGGAAAAGACTGATGCTGATTGGGAAATATGTCCATCCAACTGGTTCCCATCTGATCCAGTCAGTGTGTAATTTCAAGCTTACCTGAAATGATCTCTGCCTGTTGACTGGTCGTTTTGAGCTGCCACGTCCAAATTTCTCAGTAATACCAGATATTCTCTGCTTTTTCCATGTGCTAATAATAGTTTTAATTTCATCTTTAATTTCCTAGAAATGTAAACAGTGACACAACGATTATAAGAACAAGGAGTGGCACTTAAAGTTTTTGAGAAGATTTGTAGCTCGAGTTGTGGATGAGGTTGCAGACTTGCTTGCCAAGCCGGTTGTGTTTGGTTGCAGACGTTTTGTCACCCTCCTAGGTAACATAGTCAATGCGCCTCCGGTGAAGCATTGGTGTTCCATCCCATTTGTTATTTATATGCTTTGGTTTGCTGAGATACTTGGTATTATTTCTCGTTCTGCTTTTCAGTGGTTTGTATATCGGGTCCACTTCAACGTGTTTGTTGACGAGTTCTGGTTGGAATGCCAGGCCTCCAGGAATTCCCTGCCATATCTCTGTTTGGTTTGTGCTATTATGGATGTGTTGTCCCAGTCGAATGCGTGTCTTTCTTTGTCTGTGTGTATTGAGACGAGTGAGAGTTGGTGGTGTCTCCTGGTGGCGTCTCCTGGTGGCTAATTGGTGTTTGTGTATCCTTATTGCCAGTTTTCTTCGAGTTTGGCCGTTGAAATGTTTCTCACAGTCCTTGCATGGTATTTTGTACATTACATTAGTTTTATTGTAGTGGTTATGGGGTTCTTTACATTTGTCAGTAGCTGTCGCAGGGTAGTTGTTAGTTTGTGGACTACCCTGATACCTAGGGGCTGAGTAGTCTTGTGGTCATTTCTGGCATGTCCCTGATGTACGGTAGGGAGACTAGTGTGTCAGGCCGTGTTGTGTCTTCTTGCTGTGGTCTGTCATGGAGGTAATGGTGGACTGTGAAATAAAACTGACAATAAAGATACACAAACACCAACTGGCCACCAAGAGACATGGCTAGTTCTCACTGGTCTCAGTACGTACAGATAAAGAAGGACACGCATTCGACTGGGACAACACATCCATAATAGCACAAGCCAAACAGAGACATGCCAAGAAATTCCTGCAGGCCTGGCATTCTAACCAGAATTCCGTCAACAAACACATTGAACTGGACCCAATACACATGTCACTGAAAAGCAGTACTGGAAGTAATACCAACCACCCCAGCAAATCAAAGCATATAAATAACAAGCAGAATGGAACACCAATGCTTCATCGGAGGTGCACTGATGATGTTACCTAGCGGGGTGACGAAATGTCTGCAATCAAACACACTGGCTCAGCGAGCAAGGGAGTGGCATTGTTCTATATGTTTCAAGTATTTTTACATCCCAAAAATACAATCTCAGGCATGTCACATTGAATTCCTGTGACGTAGTCTCGGTCATTTAAGAACAAGACAGAGCACGGGATAAGAAAATGCTGTTCACGTTCCTGAACCATCATCGGCACAAGCTATGCACAACTATATGTCAAGAAGACGGCTCCATACCACCTTTTCACACAACTAGGGATGGGCAAGAAATGCTGGCCAGCCAGCGATGCCCACATCCCACAAATGAATTTAAAAAGAACTATCCTCACTTGAAATTAATCCAACCTTATTCCATGTGCTGGGGTCTAATTGCACACAATAGTACATAACAATAAGTTCAAAGTGTCTTTTTATAAAATCACTCGTGATATGTGGGATTGTCTAGCCAGGCCAGCGTTTATTGCACAGATCTAACTGCCCTTGAGAAGGTGGTGGTGGTGAGCCATCTTCTTGAACCACCATATATACAGTATTTTCCACACTATTCCCCCCACCCCACCGCAAGGTGCTCTTAAGTGTGAGTTCCACGATTCTGAACCAGCAACAATGAAAGAACAGGAAATAGTCAGAATTGTATGTGACTTGCCAAGGAATCTGAAGATGGCAGTGTTCCTAGATACCTACTGCCCTTCTCTTCGACCTGGAGAAGTCATAGTTTTTGAAGGTGCCATCAATAATACCACGAGTTGCTGCAGTGCATCTTACAGCTGATATATACTTGCAAGCATATTTTGCAGACAGGCCTTGCGTCTTGCCATTGGAAGTAAATTGAGATGCATCCCCAGTGCCAGACCTTGAGTGATATTTAAGGACAGAGGCCTGTCTCCAAGCACTGCTGGCCCAGTTAGAGGGCTGACAGTTCTACAGCTTCAACATCACCATCCCTAAGGCCACAGCTCCAGAGGGAGGGGGGCTCAATGCTGCTGCACCCTTGAGGAGGGATAGGCAATGTTGGTGGGAGCTAAGACTTGGCAGGGAGGCCCTGTTGAAAGATGCTGAGACTTGGGAATGGAATCAGCCATTGCCACTGGAGGCTCCTCCATGGACCACAGAATATTCACAATGGAGGACTCCCACCAGAAGGCTGCTAGAGTTACTGGTGGTCTAACCAAATGTCAACTGGATGGACCTCCTTACTGAGAAGGGCAATGACCCTTACCTAGCCAATTAAGTGGTTCAATTAACCACCAGCACATGGCCGATCCAACAATATTCGCACAGTGGCAGAAAGATTTCAAGCTATCCTTCTGACATCTTCTCCACCACTTTAAAATGCCTCCCCTTTCCCAGCCCATCCCCAAAGGACTCAGAAAATCCAGCATGTGCATCAGTGGTGGACAGATCCAGTGAAAGTTTAAAGGTGCTGACTGGCTGCGAAACAGGCTGTTTTGACCTTGATAGTGTTGAGCTTCCTGAGTGGTGCTGGAGATGCACTCATCCAACTAAATGGAGAGCACTGCACCAGAAGCCAAACCTGCATCTTAAGTATTGAGGAAATAAGAATCAGGAGATAATTTGCCACAGTATACCCAACCGCTGACACTCTCTTGCAGCCACGTTATTTACAAACTGTCAAGCTAAGCTTTTGGTCAAAGTCAATCACAGGATTCTTATGGTGAAATATTCAATGACAGTAGCGCCAGTAAGTGATAAAGGGAGATTGTCAAATTGTCTCCTGTTTCCTTTTCCAATGCACTATCTGTAAACAGTTTTCTCATGCGACTGCTCTGAGGTTCTGCACGTGACAACTGGCATGCCGATGCATTGATTTCCGGCTTCAGCACTTGCTGCCACACACATTTCTTGGTACCAGAAATGAAATTAGAGGCAGTATTGCAAAGAACATAAAGATCACTCACCGGGTGCTCTGGCTGAACAGCTAAGGCTTTCTTTAGGAAGACAATAGAAAGGGGATATATTTGCTGCATTGCTAACACCTGAAACAGTTGAAAGCAAGTTGTTAATTGCAGTTCACTGCATTTACTCTTCTTGAACAAACGGTAACAGTTCAGACAGTACTTAATGGGTCACCATTACAAAATAAAACGAGGTCAACAGAAACTTAGCAAAACTAAATCAAAACATAATTATTGTACTGGGGTGATAATGCACCTCACCCCTGTGGAGTCCACCAATCCCTGAAGGCTTCTGTTATGCCAGTGAACTTTGCGTGCTGTCTATTAATGGACACCAAGTATGGCCACAGAATAGGGGCAGACAGTAGGGTGCAATGTCCACCTTCATGAGTCACTTCCTACGCCTGGATGGCTACATTATCCAGAGAAGGTGCATGAATTTTCCTGCCATCCTCTGCACAGGGGGGGCTATAAATCAAGAGCCTAGTTTCAGGGTGCAACCAAAAATTTAAAAGTAGCTCCTTTAAGCAAATGAAAACATTCGAAGTAAACATGAAAAGTTATTTCCTCCAAAAACAACATAAGGCCAGGCACCGAGTGAATCTATTCAAATATTTATGGCTTGGGACTGATAATGCAACACGCTCAATCCCAGATCACACCCTTGGCATTCTAAATTCATGGAGCATTGCAAATAAATGAGCTGCTACTGAATAATGGACATACCTTCCCCTTCCTGAATAATGCCTTGCAGTGATGAGGCCGATGCTGCAGGACAATATCACAGCAAGAGATTGTCTCCTTTAAGTTTCCTGTCTTTAAATGACAAGCTGCCATATTGCTATAACATTTCACTTTCTCATCAAGTAGCATATCCTCTTGTTCACGTCTTAGCTCACCTTAAAAAAAATTATAATGAGTACCATTCTTAGAAATTCCATGCTGGTATATGTCCACAAACCCTGGTTTATGCTCATTCTTCATTTTACTTTGATTCACATCCCTCCCTGGAAGAGGAGCAGTTCTGCCACTCCCACAAATAATCCAACTGTCCAACGCAAAGCTCCTGCAAATTGGTGGTGGCTAGAGTACTAGCATCAAAAAGTGTGGTAAGCTTTTTAAATCCATTTTCAGGCCAATATTCATCCATTTATAATAGCCATCTATGGTTAAAATCAGCATCTTTGTCAGAGAAGGGAAAAAAACAGTAAAACTTTCAAATGACAAATACTGGTCCAACTTGTTCTGTTCACTTCAAAATGGAGTATCAGCACACCCAGTAGGTTCATTTCCAATTTTTTACAACCCTTTTTACACTCTGGTTCAATTGCATTCCCTCTATTTCAAGACCCAAACAGGCAGCATTGAAACCACTTGGGGAAAGTATCGGAACATCAAATCGGTAACTCTAACTGAGGAAAAGGAGCAGTTGATCAATAAGCGTTTTGTCTGATACTGAACTAGAAGAACAGAAAGGGAAGGTAAGGTTCACACAAATGGGATTTGATGCATACTTTGTAGCAACCCAACAGGTAACCATCTCTTATTATAACAAACTTCCCCAGACCAACCAACAGGGAAACCTCCCACCGGACAATATCTTGGCCCAAGAAGGATTTTCCAGCTTGACTCAATTGCCTCCACACCAACCCACAAGGACCCTCCTCTCAATTGTAATGAATCTATGTCACAACCAAGAATCCAATCCACACAGGATATGTCCAATGGACTTTACACTTAGCTTAAACTGTCAATGGATAATGTGACCAGCTTGCCTCCCCACTATGGTACACACCTGCCCTCCCCGAAACTGTCATGAGTAAAAAGTCATTCAAAATGCAAGAGTTAACTAGTGAAGTTACTGAGTTATCAGCTCTAACAATAACAGATGATAACAGAAAATGTTCTGGGGTTTCAATCTCACGTATGAACTGAGATGATGTTGACTGTGCCTCACTACCTTCGGAACTTGACTCTATAATCTTCAACGCACAAGTATAGGTAAAGAGTGCCAGTTGATAGTCCTTCTTTTGGAAATGGTTATTGCCCTTTTCCCTCTGTCTATTGATTAATTCCAACTGCTCTTCCTCTGTTCGATCCTTTACACGAGTGCCACTGATTGACAGGAGTTGCACTTCAAGAAGAAGTCGAGATCCTGGTGGCTGGCTGAGAGTATGAAAAAGTGCAATGTTTTTAATTGGGAGCAGTTCTTTATAAATTAAGTTTAATTGATTTGTGGAGATGGAGAAGAAATTTGTTTGCTCATGCTAACTTTAATTTTTACATGGGTGAAGACTGAATGCATACAGGTCACCAGCTTCCACAAAAAAAAATGTACTGATCAAGTAGATAGAAGCCTTGTGCTGGGGAACTGGCATTAAGTCTGCATAGACAAACAAATTTCTCTCCCATCATTTTAAAAATGTATGACCTATAACTTGCATATGAAGTCATTTTATTGAAAGTTTTGTAAGCCTCTTAACTCTGCCATACTTAATATTTGTTGTCCCAATTATGTCACCAACATTTGTTGTAGCCAGGAGACCAGCATCAAAATGAAAAGCAGGAATCAGCATACCAAGATTACTAACACTGAGATGAGAACAAAAAAGATGATAGGCGACATTATTTTTGATTTGAATCCATTTTGGATTTTCTGTGTAGGCAGGACTTGATTTGTCTGATAATCTCCCTCTTATACAAAATCTGACATACTTCTGCAGTAATGACATGGGTTGCAATGTAGACATTCACTGCAACCAGCTCTAGAATAGAAACATACAATCTTCGATCAGAGGAGACAGCCATTCAGCCCATCATGTGGTGGCATACTAACAAGGAACAAGAGCAGGCCACTTGGACCCCAAAGCCTGCTCCGTTATTTAATAAGATCATGGCTGATTTTAACTTTAACTGTACCTTCTTGCATACCCCCAAGAATTTTTCATCCCCCTTCATAATCAAGAATCTATCAGTCTTAAAAATATTTAAAGATTTTGCGTCTACTGCCTTTTGAGAAAGGGAATTTAAAAGACTTGCAACCCTCAGAGAAAAAAAAACGTGGTGTCTCATTGAAAGAACCATCGAATGTAGTCCTACAACTAAACTTATTATTATGTATGACTTCTCTCATTGGTGAAGGTGCCGTGTTGGGGCAACTTATAAAACTTTTCACTATATTTTCCATGTAAAAGTACATGTGACAATAAATTTCTATTCTATTCAAGGTTTTTTTAGCATTCAATTCCAGGATTCCAGAAGGTCCCTTCACGGTCTATTTAAGATAAAGATGCTAAGTTACACCAGTATAGTGGAACTACCATTCCTTGGGATGATTTTCTATTTCATTTGTCCCGTGAACCACCCAAATCCTGAAGGGTCAATCTGCGGGACTAGGACTATATCAATCATACAGAGTAAAATGCTGATCATATGAATCCAAGAGTCTTTGTGAACAATGTAGCCCAGCATAACGGATCAATTGGCCTTGTTCTGCCATAAATTTTCTATTCTTAAAAGCCATCTTTACAATTACAAAATCAAGCAGAATACATACAAGATCAAGCAGTGTTCTGATCAAGCACAAAGAGATTTATGCGTTGGTATTAGCCACAGGAAATGCCTACTGGGCTAAATTTTAATCCCAAAAATTGATAAATTGGGATTGAATCAGAGGTTACAATTAAAAAAAAAATCTGAAACAGCAATTCAACACCCCCAATCATATCTACTTCTGGTTTTATACAGAGTCAGGGAGGGACAGGTAATGATTAATCTGCTCTCAGGAGGTGTTTCATTTAAATGTTATAAGGTTTCATGTTTTATGTTAACAGCGATCCTATTTTTAACTCATGCTTTCTAGGTTTCCTAAGGCTCAGGAAACCCAGCAGGTCATGAATTCAGAGTCATACAGATGCTTCGCCCCAAATTGTCCAAGCTTACTGGGTTTCCTAAACTGAACTAGTCCCATTTGCCTGTGTTTGGCCCACATACCTCTAAACCATTCATATTCGTGTACTGTCTAAATCTCATTTAAATGTCGTAACTGTACCTGCATCTATCACTTCTTCTGGCAGCTCATTCCACATACACACCACCCTCTTTGTGAAAAAGTTGCCCTTCAGGTCAAGAAAGCTTGAATCAATGAACTAGTTGCCTTTACAGCGCTGTTACATGGTCAGGAAGAACAAAGGTATTTTTTTCTGCTGCAATAGGTAACACATGGAGATATTCTTACCTTCTTGAACTATCTGCCCCCTCCCAAACTATGAATGGATTGTCTGGACAACATCCGAACCCCCTTGCCTACTGCCATCTGATTTCACCCTTCCCTCGTTAAATCCCACAATTACCCACCACACGATTTCTCCTCCGTGCCCTCCACTGGGTCCCCCTGTTCTTAGGGCAGCTTGACTGAAGGGTTTCTGCTTTACAATTTATAAATCAGCAGGTTCTGGGAAAGTGGCATGTTCAGAAAGAATTTAAAGACATTTATTCCCCCAACCTTAAAAATTGAACAGGAAGCCAATACTGATAGCTTTTCACACATCAAAATGCTCCCCACCCAAAATTTCATACACTAAGCAAACCCAATGAATGAACAGGGTAACTAGACCAAACTCTGAACACATGGTTTGAAAAATTCTCAATCAAAAAACAAAGAAATGCTGAAAATGAGTTTACCAGGTGGTTACTTAAATACATTTTCAGTCTCAAGTGAAATACTGCTATTACAGCATCTAACTTCCTGTCCAGAGATGTAATTGTTGTAACATTTTTGTATTGCTTCCAACAACTTTATCCAGTATTCAAAAGAAATACTTGCCCCAATTATCATTACTACTTCTTGATCCCTCCCTTCCACCCTAGAACATTATTGAAGATCTGAGTCACCAGTCATCATTAAAGTTTTTCAGACAATCTCTGCCAAAATGTCTTATGATTTACTGACTGATACGGTAACCACCTTTTTACCAGCAAACTACACTCGTTCCCTGTCCGTGTCAGCTTGTGTTCTGAAAGGAAGGCACAAGTCCTTCCAATGACACGGAAGCTCTTGGACCTTAGTACTAAAAAGATGGAATACAATATCAATCTTCTCAAATGAAAAATTCAAGCAATCCTTTCTTCCCATATTTGCTGAATATGGGTGAAGTTCTCTGCTTTTATTAGAGCAACAAGTCACCAACAATTTATCCTTACTCGTAGATCTGAAACAGCTATTAAAAACGAATTGAACTTTTTCTCTTATCAGCATGCAATTTGCAACATTCCTGCAACAAAGACACAGTAGAAATGTAACAAGGATTGTGGCAACATACACTTTTCACTGTACCTAGATAACTTTTTCATGCAGAGGGGTATATGTATGGAAAAAGATGCCAGAGGAAGGGCTGGAGGCAGGCACAATTACAACATTTAAAAGGCATCTGGATGGGTATACGAATAGGAAGAATTTTAGAGGGATATGGGCCAAATATTGGCAAATGAGCCTAGGTCAAATTGGCATGTCTGGTTAGCATGAATGAGTTGGACCGAAGGGTCTTTCTCTATACTGTATGACTCTATGACAATATCAAATAAACCAAAAAAGCTAACACAATTTAAAACAATTCATTGCATTCAATAATCAATACATTAACAAAGCAGAAACAAATCAGGTCACATGAACGAATACATGTTGTTCTTGTTGGTCATTTTCAAATCATAAATTTTGTATGTCACTGATAATATTATCATTGCCCTGTGTTGCTGTTTGGACAGCGATCTAGGTATAATCCAACAAATTATGTGGGCTGCAATAGGAAACATTCTCACAAGTTTCACAGAACAACACAGAATTACCTAGACAGTAAATTAACCTTTTAGATCATTATGATTGAAAATGTTGACATGCAGTGATCACCATACAGTTGCTGATCCTGCAGTAGAAATTATAGCTAAATTGGGTTTAATAACCAACATACAAAGACTGTGGTTTATCAGACAATGGTGATGACATTCAGTTTGTAGTAGAGCAGTCAAATATTTGCAAAATAAAAATGACTACACTCTGGGCAATGAAAATGTGTCTAATTAATTTACATGCATAAACGTAGTCAATAAAGTTAAATATTCATTGGCTTACGGGAGAGACACAGGTAGAAAAGCCTGATTCATTCAAAATGCTCATGTATGTATTGCAGCCTGTTCACTAACTCAATAGATGCCAGGAGAGGTTTAGTTCCTAATTTATTTTCTCCCAGTAGAAAATGGAAGAGTTGCCCAACTCCCAGCTCTGATAAGACTTAACAATAGCCAGAGATAGTCATTTATTGAATACTATTAATATAAATGATCTTTGTTGTATAGAGATAATAGGTAATATAGCTTACGTTTTATTACATAACTGATCAATCCTACACTATATGAAATTACTATACTTTAAAGGTCTTCACTTTATTACATAAGGACATTCATTCACTGTTTCTTATGCAGTACATAACTGAATTGATGTCAGTGTTCATTTCCCTACACTGTTAATTAATTCCTCCCTCTGCAGTAGAAGTTATAATCACAGAGTCATATAGCATGGTAACAGACCTTTTAATCTAACCAGTCCATGCTGACCATAATCCCAAACTAAACTAGTCCTGCCTGCTCCTGGCCCATATCCCTCCAAACATTCCTTATTCATGTACTTAACTAAATGTCTTTAAACGTTGTAACCGTACCCACATCTACCACTTTCTCTGGAAGTTCATTCCACACACAAACCACCCTGTGTAAAAAAAAAACCTTTCAAATCTTTCCCCTCTCCCCTTTAAAATATGCCCCCTAGTCTTGATATTCCCCATCCTAGGGAAGAGACACCTGCCATTCACCTTATCTATACAAAACATGATTTTATAAACCTCTATATGGTCACCAGTCACCCCCTAAGCTCCAGCGAAAGAAGTCCCAGCCTATCCTGCCTCTCCTTATAACTCAAACCCTCCATTCCCAGCAACAACCTGGTCAATCTCTGAACACTCTCCAACTTAATAATATCCTTCTTATAACAGGACAATCAGAACTGGACACAATATTCCAAAAGAAGACTCAACAACATCTTGTACAACTCCTATACTCAAAGATCTGAGCAATGAAGACAAGCATGCTAAACGCCTTCTTAACCAGCTTGTCGAAATGAGATACAAAGGTTTTGGAGTAGATCTGTAGCTCGGGTTGTGGGTGTTAAGGTTGGTTGGCTCATAATTGTTATTTCAGTTCTTGTTTATTCTTATTGCTTCAATATTTGAAAATAAACTTCCAGGGCTAAGCGGCCCGCTTGATTGGCACCACATCCATAAGCATCCATTCCCTCAACCCCTGGCTCTCAGTGGCAGCAATGTGTGTTATCTACAAGATTCATTGCAGAAATTCACCAAATATCCTTAGACAACACCTTCCAAACCCATGACCAAGGATGAGGGCAGCAGATACATAGTGTTCACACGCAGCTTCGTTTGTGTGTGCTGGGATGGTTACTATGTATGCGAACACTATTTAAAAGGGCAACAACACACTGCAGCAACATGGAACTACGCCAAGAGGAGGAGGAATACCTCTTCCAAGTGTTCAAGGATAACGGATATCCAAAGAACTGGTTCAGGAGAAGCCTACAGGCACAGCATCAGTAAGATTCTACACGCCCCAACACACTCATCACACTACCCTACATCAGGAACACATCAGAACTCACCACAAGACTTCTACGACCGCTGGGCATCAGAGTGACACACAAACCCACATCAACCCTACGACAAGTGCTCACCCAAACTAAAGCCCCACTCCCCGCCATGGACGGGACCAATGTCATCTACAAGATCCCCTGCAGAGACTGCGAGAAACACTACGTCGGACAAACAGGAAGAAAACTAATAACAAGAGTACATGAACACCAACTGGCTACAAAAAGACACGATCAATACTCACTCATCTCAATCCTCATGGACAAGGAGAACCACGACTTCAACTGGGACAGGCTAGGCAGAGACAAGCACCAGAATTCCTGGAAGCATGGCACTCCACGAAGCATGCTATTAATAAACACATTGAACTCGACTCCATATACATTCCACTATGGAGGAAACCCGGAAGTGAGGCAATCCATCACAACGGACCCCAGAGTTTAAAAATTAGGCAGGAAAACACACCGATGCTTCATCAGAGGCTGCACTGAGGATGTTACCAAGCATGGTAACGAAACATCTGCGGAACAACAAACCAGCTCGGCGAGCCAACCAACCTCAAACTTCAAAAAAATTATGTACCTGAAACCCTAGGTCTCTCTGTTCTACAACACTACCCAAGGCCTACTTTTAATTGTATAAGTTGTGCCCTTATTTGTCTTATCAAAATCAATAATTCGGATTTATCCAATTAAACTCCATCTGCCACTCCTCAGCCCATTTATCCAATTGACCAATATTTCTTTGTAATCTTAAATAATCTTCTTCACTGTCTAATATACCACCAACCTTGGTATCATCCACAACTTACTAACCAGTTAGACTACTTACTGTCTTCTATATTCTTATCTAAATCATTTATATAAATGAAAAACATGGATGCAGCATCAATCCATGTAGAACACTACTGGTAAATCAAGCTATTTAGACATGACACATTTCCACAGCAGATGGCACTTGACTGTAGACTTTCTGGCCCAGAAGTACCATTGTGCTACAAACAACCAATCACCTCCTGTGGCACAAATGTGTTATTGGGTAGACGCCTGATTGAACCCTGAATCAGTTTCCCACAGCAACTTTTCCATTGGTGTCATTTATTATTAGGTCACACCATTTCAATTTTTGAGAGGAGAAAACTCACTTTAAACTCCCTGTTTCTATACCTCATAGACACTCGCACAGAATAAAAGAGCCATTCAATGAGCATTCTGTCCAGTGCTTTAATACTTGGGTGATTTATCAGAAGACATAGTGAAGGGGGAGGAAAAGGAATTACCACTGACCTAAGAGTCATAGAGCTGTACAACACGGAAACAGATCCTTCGATCCAACTTGTTCATGCCGAACACATATCCTAAATTAATCTAGTCCCTTTTGCCAGTTTTTGGCCCATATCCCTCCAAACCCTTCCTGTTCATATAACCATCCAGAAGCCTTTTAAATGTTGTAATTGTACCAGCCTCCACCACTTTCTATGGCAGCTCATTCCCTATGCGAACCATCCTCGGCGTGAAAAAATTGCCCCTTAGATCCCTTTTAAATCTTTCCCCCTCAACTTAAACCTATGTATTTGTCTGAAATATCTGAATAATTGGTGCAACATATTATCTTTAACATTTCCATAGAGAAAAAAATTCAGAATAAATTTAGAATTTTTCTTGTGTAATTGGTAAAGGTAAGGAATTCCTATAGAAGTAGCCTGGGCTCCTAACTTCACTCATTGTCACTGGCAATCATTAACAAGTATGATTATCCACATGAAATTCCATGTGACCGGTGCATCCTTGCATAGCTGATGAGTCTGATCCTAGAGCCAGATCTCTAACCACACAATTGGCAGATGTTCTCGACAACTGGAAGTGGTCATCGGCCTTGAGATCGTTGGCATTCCTTCCTCCAGTTATTTTTCTGTCTTCCTCTTGTTGACAAGTGTTCCCGAAGAATTTGTCCCTTCAAGTCGGATCCTTCTGAAGAAGAGTCTCCGATGCAATGACATCTATGTTGCGTTTCTTGATGGCAGCCTTCAGAGAGTCTTTAAGATGCTTCCTTTATCCTCAAGATTTGCTGTGGCACTCAGAACTCTGGCATCCTAAGCACATGGCCAACCCGGTGGAGTTGGTTTCAGATGATCACGGCCTCAATGCTGGTACTATTAGACATTTCAAGGAGTTGATATTAGTATGCTTGTTCTCCCAGCTGCTGCGGTGAATCCATCTCAAACAACATTAATGGTCAAGGGTCTTGACGTGGCGTCAATATGTAGTCCCAGGTTTTGGTGCCATTTAGAAGAGCAAGCGGGATGACTGCTTAATACAGATGGATCTTGGTATCAGCATGGATATCACAGCTGTCAAAGACTCTCATCTTTAGGAACATGAAGGCAGCACTCACGTATTGGATCTTCATATTGATATCAGTCTTGGAAAAGAGATAGATTCTCAGCTAATGGAAATGTTCCCTGTCCATGCAGGATGTCTCCATTGATCCTAATGGAGGGATATTCCAGAACTTGTCCAGGGATGGGTTTGTAAAGGATTTGAGTCTGCTTGACGTTGAGGTGGTATGTTTCCACAAAGGCATTAAGCGAGGTTTGAAGTTTCTCTACCACCAGAGCAGAGCAGGCAATGCCATCTGCATACTGAAGTTCCCCAAGCAACGCCCATGTTATTTTCTTTGTCAGTTTCAATTGGTTGAGGTTGAAAAGTTTTCTGTTTATTCTATAGACAGTGGACACATCACTGGGAAGCTTGTTCTTGACAAGATGTAGAATAATGGTGACGGAGATGAGAAAAAGATGGGGGCAATGACACATTCCTGCTTAATCCCTACCTTGACCTCGAAGGAGGTTGTCATATTACCATCGGTGAGGATGGTCACCGACCTCTTGTTGTGGAGGAGACAGAGGATGTTGAGGAATTTCACTGGACAGCTGGTTTTTGACAGGGTCTTCCATATAACATCCTCATTGACTGAGTCAAAAGCCTTGGTTAAATCGATGAAGGCCAAACAGTTTCAAACTCAATCTCACAATGTATGAACCCTCACAGACAACAAGCAAAACAATTGTCTAGAATGAAGAACTGCCCTACTACACTAACTCACTGCCTGTCATTCTTTTTCCAACAACAAACACACAGACACTGACTATCTGATAAGCAGTTTAGGAGCTATTTGGTCCTGTACAGCTCTCTGGCTTAATACAAATGAGACCAAGGGGGCTTGAAAATTGTGGTTGTGTCGTCAGAGCTGGGGCAGGCTTCCAGGAAGTTTACTCTGTCAATCACATTATGTATATTCATATCATTATCATATTAATATCGACTGATGGCAACTTTATGTTCTACTACAACTACGGCATGAGCACTGTTCACTGTTAAACAATAATGCATCCAATCTTACCATTCTTCATTTGGGGAACAAAATCTCACATCAGCAAGGATCAAAATAGTTTCTTCTAGCTTCATCAAAGGAACACAGATCTCAAGTGCCTTGGAAAGAGAAAGGTTTTACAAGGAAATTAAGTGTGGTTCAATCTCAAATCCTACTGAACAGCATGAACTGAAATTGATCATTCGCAGAATCACAAAACTGCTACGGCACAGCGGATCATTTGGCCCAGCCTACCTACACAGTCTCTTCAAACGAGCATTATTACCTAGTGCCAATCTCCTATATTTTCTCCATACCACTGCGTGCTATTTTTATCCAGATAATCATCTAATGCTATCATACTCACCTTTTCTTTTTTGAGAGAGTCATAGAGTCATACACACAGAAACAGACCCTTAGGTCCAATCCACCCATGCCAACCAGGTATCTAAATTGAACTAGTCCTTCTAGAGTCATAGAGATGTACAGCACAGAAACAGACCCTTTAGTCCAACTCATCCATGTCAAACAGATATCTTAAATTAATTTAATCCCATCTGCCAGCATTTGGCCCATATCCCTCTAAACATTTCCTATTCATATACCCATCCAGATGCCTGTTAAATGTTTTAATTGTACCTGCCTCCACCACTTCCTCTGGCAGTTCATTGCATACACGCACCACCCTCTGTGTGAAAAAGTTGCCCCTTAGATCCCTTTTAAACCTTTGCCCTCTAGTTTTTGACTCTCCTGCCCAGGGAAAAGACCCTGTCTATTTACCCTATCCATACCCTCACAATTTTATAAACCTCTATAAGGTCACCCCTCAGCCTTTGACATTCCAGGGAAAATAGCCAGGTTCAGCTTCTGCCTATTGCTTAAACCCTCCAAACCTGACAACATCCTTGTAAATCTCTTCTGAACGCTTTCAAGTTTCACAACATCCTTTCTGTAGCAGGGTGACCGGAATTGCACACCGTGTTCCAAAAGTGGCCAAACCAATGTCCTATGCTCACTGCACTGTCAAATAAAGGCAAGCAAACCAAATGCCTTCTTCACTATCCTAGAACCTGCGCTCCAAAGGTTCTTTGTTCAGCAACAATCCGCAGGACCTTCCCATTAAAAGTATAAGTCCTGTCCTGATTTGCCTTTCCAAAACGCAGCACCTCTCATTTATCTAACTAAACACCATCTGCCATTCCTCGGTCCATTGGCCCATTGGGTCAATATCCCATTGTACTCTGAGGTAACTTTCTTCGCTTCCACTGCACCTCCAATTTTGGTGTCATCTGCAAACTTACTAACCATACCTCCTATGTTCACATCCAAATCATTCATATAAATGACAAAAAGCAGTGGACCCACCACCGACCCTTGTGGCACACCACTGGTCACAGGCCGCCAGACTGAAAAGCAACCCTCCACCATCACCCTCTGACTTCTACCTTCGAGCCAGTTTTGTATCTAAATGGCTAGTTTTCCCTGTATTCCATGTGATCTAATCTTGCTAACCAGTCTACCATGAGGAACCTTGTCGAACGCCTTGCTCAAGTCCATACAGATCACGTCCACCACTCTGCCCTCATCAATCCTCATTACTTCTTCAAAAAACTCAATCAAGTCAGTGAAACACAATTTACCATGCACAAAGCCATGTTGACTATCCCTGCCCAGACCTTGCTTTTCCAAATACGTGTAAATCCTGCCCCTCAGGATTCCCTCCAACAACTTGCCCACCACTGATGTCAGGCTCACCGGTGTGTAGTTCCCTGGCTTTTCCTTACCACCTCTCTTAAATAGTGGCATCACGTTAGCCAACCTCCAGTGTTCTGGCACGTCGCCTGTGGCTATCAGTGATACACATATCTCAGCAAGGGGCCCAGCAATCACTTCCCTAGCTTCCCACAGAGTTCTAGGGTACACCTGATCAGGTCCCAGGGATTTATCCACATTTCTGCATTTTAAGATATCCAGCACCACCTTCTCTGTCATATGGATATTTTTCTAGATGTCACTATCTCAATTTGCCCATTTTTGGCCAATATCCCTCTAAACCCTTCCTATTCATGTACCCATCCAGATGCCTTTTAAATGCTGCAATTGTACCGACCTCTACCACGTCCTCTGGCAGTTCATTCCATACACACACCACCCTGTGTGTGAAAACATTTCCCCTTAAGTCCCTTTTAAATCTTTCCCCTCTCACCTTAAACATATGCCCCCTAATTTTGGACTCCCTTACCCTTGTTAGAAGACCTTGGGTATTCACCTTTTCTATGCCCTTCATGATTTTATAATCCTCTATAAATGTCACCCCTCAGTCTCCAACGCTCCAGTGACAAAAGTCCCGGCCCACCCAGCCTCTTCTTACAACTCAAATCCTCCAGAGACGACAACATCCTTATTATCTTTTCTGTACCCCCTCTAGTTTATCAAAATCCTTCCTACAGCAAGGCGACCAGAATTGTACACAGTATTTCAAAAGTGGCCTCATCAATGTCTTGTACAGCTGCAAAATGATGCCCCAAAGGCAGAGATTCGAGTTATTTTTTATTCAGTCATGGAATGTGGGCATTTCTCGTTGCTCTTGAGGTGAGGTGATTTCTTGACCCACTGCAGTCCACATGCTGTAGGTTGACCCACAATGCCATTAGGGAGAGAATTCCAGGATTCTGACCCAGCAACAGTGAAGGAATGGTGATATATTTCCAAGTCGGGATGGTGAGTGATTTGGAGGGAAACTTGTAGGCGCAGGCATTCGCATCTATCTGCTGCCCTTGTCCTTGGTCATGGGTTTGGAAGGTGCCGTCTAAGGATATTTGGTGAATTTCTGCAATGCATCTTGTAGATAACACGCATTGCTGCCACTGAGAGCCAGGGTTGAGGGAATGGATGCTTATGGATGTGGTGCCAATCAAGCAGGCCGCTTAGCCCTGGATGATCTCAAGCTTCTTGAGTGTTATTGGAGCTGCACTCAACCTGGCAACAGGGGAATATTTTATCACACTCCTGATTTGCACCTTATGGATTCTGGACAGAACTTTGGGGAGTCAGTACCCCTAGCCTCTAACCTGCTCTTGTAGCTACACTGAGTATTTGGCGAGTCCAGTTAAGTTTCTGGTCAATAGTAATCCCCAGGATGTTGATAGTGTGGGATTCAGTGACGGTAACACCACCGAATATCAAGGGCTGATGAATAGATCGTTTCTTATTGGAGATGGTCGTTGCCTAACATTTGTGCAGCACTAATGATACTTGCCACTTGTCAGCCCAAGCCTGGACATTGCTGGATCCAGATTTTGTCGCATTTGAAAATGGACTGCTTCAGTATTTGAGCAGTCATGAATGGTGCCAAACACTGTGCAATCATCAACGAACATCCTCACTTCAGATGATGGAGTGAAGGCCATTGATGAAGGACGCTATCCTGAGGAATCCTGAGTCCTGTGCATTGAGACACTACTCTCTCGAAAGTGGAGGAATGTAGTGGCAAGGTTATATATCTAAATTCTCAATATCTATTGCTCGGAGGGCCATGGAAAGGATGCCTGCCCCCAAGTCAAGGAAGTTAAATAGTAAAATGATGTGGGATTAGGTTTCGAAATGCGTTAAAAGGAAATTATTAGTCAGTACATTCTGAGTCTTTTCCTACCCTATAGCATATATTTGAACAGCTGTTAATGACCATCCATATTTGAAGATGCGCTTTTTTGACTGCTTCACTCAAATGCAACTTTTTATCACTCCTGCCACATAAATATCAACAATGGCTTTTTCACAAGAGTCTTTCTGTATGTTGTGTTATCACTGCTGCTGGAATGTCCACAGTCCTTGGCAAACTTCTCTCCAAGTTTTCCCACAAGAAACCAAATTTTAGACAACCACTCTGTACTGCAAGCCAACCAGTAAATACATGTAAACAGTCATTTGGTATTACAAAACTTGAGTTGAAAAATGTCTAATTTTGTAAAAATTTTTCATCTTTCACTCAACAGGACAATTTGTAAGAATATCAATAAAGAAACGATCAACAATGTATGAGAAGAGAATGCCGACTGACCGCCAAGTAAATTCTGGTAGAAGTGTTCTATGATAAGGCAGCAATTGTTTAGGTTTTAAACCGGGCAGGTTAATTCTGAGAAAAGCTTCAACAAAATGTGTCTTTTTTTTTCCATAAATACTTCTACATCTCCCACATGATTATCAGATATACTTATCTTATATTTTGTGCCACAAAGTAATATTTCAAAATAATATAAGTACATCAACATATGATTTTGAGCTCAGTATTACTGAAGATTTACAATTCGCTCACTGTCCTGTGTATTACATCAAGTGAACTGGAGGCAATCATTAATTAGAAATAATGGGAATTATTGTTCACAGCAAGTCTCTGGCATCTGATGTCAAAGTCTGTAGTGAAAAATGCTAAATGTTCCAAGTACATGATTCTACTTTAGCCCCTTCACCATCTTAGATGTCAGTGTACAGCCAATTTAGTTCATTTAGCAGGACACTGAGGAGAAATGGAGTACGTTGAAAAGGGCAACAATCTCCTAGTATTAGTGCTGAAGACCTGCTGAAGAACACATGCCAAGCTATTTCAACATAGCTACAACAGTGATAACTAGCCACAATTTGGAAAACTGCTGAGGTTTATTCTATTGACAAAATGTAGCATCAAATGTGACCAATTACTTCATCCCTATCATTAGTGAAGAAATAGAACTCTCAGTAGTGTCAAAAAATACATGCTCACCAGTAACATGCTCATCAAAGCTTTACCATTTTTACACAGTTACAAGCTTTAAACCTTATCAGAGTCTTGATCCAGGCATGGAAAGAAGATCTAAATCCCAGAAAAGTGAGAGTGGCTGCTCTTAATATCAAAGCTGTGTTTGACTGAATATGGCATCAAAGTACCATAGAAAACCTGATGTCAACACAGATCAAGAGGAAAACTCTCCATTAGTTGAGCACCACTTGATGCAAGTCATGGTTGCCAAAAGCACATCATTACATTCAAAGCAAACAATTGTAAGGGAGCTCATAAGAGAAAAATGACCTGTTGCTGATATACCAGAAATAGGGTTGTTTTCTAAAGATGCTACACTTTTCAGCACCATTTACAATTCCTCCTATAATAAACCAGACAGCCAACCATTAGCAGAATCTAAACAATGATATTTTGAGCTGAATTCTCAGCTAATAATAATTTCCATAAGGAACAATCTAGTTTCCTGTCACTGATCTTCAACAGCACTAACCTTAGTGAATCCCCCAAAGTCATCATTCTGAGATCACACTGTTCAGAAGCTCTACTACACGAGTAATTGCAACAATATACTACAAAGGCTGGAGAGAATTTGGCTGTTTTTCAAACCCTCTCCTCCATCCACTAGGTTCAAATTAAGAATCTGATGTAATATTCACTACTCACATTGATAGATGTAGCTGCTACAACACAACAGAAATCAGAAATTATTCAGGAAAGAGCTGTCACTTGTCTGGGGCTTTGCCATAAGACTCAATACTCTCCAACACAGCGCAATGTGTTACTTAAAGAATGCACTACAGCAACTTACTGTGACAGCAGAAGGTCCCAACCCACAAACAAAGAAGAACAAGAGCAACAAGCTCATGGCATGATCAGCCCCAAGTTCCCTCTGACTGGTGTAAAAGTCGGAACACCATCTGCGTAATATGATAAAATCAAACCTGCAGTAGTTCAAGCAGGCCCATTAATATCTTGGGGTAACAGGGTCAACAATAAATGCAAACATCACACATATCTGAGAGCAGCATTGAAAAAATTCAGTATGAGCAAAGCACTGTGGGTGCTGGAGATCGGAAATAAAAACAAAGCGCCAGACTCTGCATCTGTGAAGAGAAAAACAGTGTTTTTGTTTCAAATCCAATATGACCCTTCTTTGGATTCAAAACATTGTTTCTTTCTACACAATGCTGCCAGACTGGCTACTTTCATCAGCACTTTGTTTATATATTTAAAAAATCAGCACGTACATGACCATTGTTGGCCATTTTGTCAATCTTGCAATAAGTGTGGATCCAATCCTTGGCAGTGCAGATGCTTTGGCCTTCAAAGTGAAAAAAGTCAAATTGTTCATCCTACTACTCTGTACAGGATTGACTAAATCTTTTTTAATGGCACTTCTTTGATATAATGTGGCAACTTTATTCAAACCATACAAGCACTGCTTCACATTAAAGATACATTGAATTTAACCGAACATTAAAATAAACAATTTGTTTATTAACTTTTACGTACCTCACAAACATCACCACTACCTATTATGAAGTTAAGATATTTGGGGGCTTCAATATCTTTCCTATTTTCAAGCATTGTCCTTATCCAGATATTGACATTTTGGCCAGCTTGTGGGTTGTCAGGTTGATTACTGCTGGATTTGAGAGTTGTTTTCTTCAGCAGGCCATTCCCTAAGGAAACAACTTCATTGTTATACTTTGATATATTTACCTGAATTATCTTGTTCACAACTGCATGCATAGTACATACCAAGCACATCAATCCAGCCTTCAAGATATTGCACTGAATTGCAAGCTATATGTTCGTGCTCCATTTCACAGAATGCTCTAATTGTTACAGTTCTGTTGGGCACACGAAGAACAAACCTATGTCAGAAATTAGGTGAAAAAAAATTTCACGTTGCAAATATTTGTTCATCACAAAAAGAAGTGGTATCTGGAGTCTTTACAGTACATACTGCAACAAAGTTCAATACGAGGCTTAATGGTCTAATTGGCACGTAGGATGCTGGAGCATCCTCACAGATAACCTTACACAATAAAAGTTTGTGAAATCAAGTTACATTGAAGTCCTGGAATAATGACCAGGTGGGTAGCCTTTTGTTTTTTAACCATAATCAAAATGGATGAGATATAGAACAGAATGGAACCATCTCTTGAATTTAGGTATTTGCTTTATCAATAATGGAAATTTATTTAAAATCTTAATAACTAATACCTTCACTCTAAATAAGATATAAACTGGCAGAACTAACTAATTTCCTGATGTCTCAGTTGACATATTTCCCATTCAATAACTGGATAGACTGCATCCCAATTTGGACAATGTTGGGGTGAAAATGATAATTCCATTGAATGAGAACTTTCATTAATGTTGCACTATAAATCATTCTCAAAAATAATTTTAAAATTTAAGCAGAAATTGTCAAAGTGTGACTATGAATTGGAAAACTCAAGCAGTGTTTTTCAGTACAGTATTGCATGGACCAGAGTAAGCGGAAAGTAATGAGATTAGAGCTCATCTGAGTTGTATTCATACGTCATCCAGGCAAAGAACGGATATCATGATAACCTTAGGAAACAGTGTCCACGAAATCATCAAAGATCAGAAATATCAAAGATTAGGTGCCAAATGTATAACTTTAAGCAGGTTAATTTTAAAGAAATGAGGAAATCAATACGGTGAAACCAGAAGAACATACTGTACATGGACATAATTTGCAAAGACATTTAACAAGGTTTCATGTGAAAGCATGTGAATCAACAACTACAAGATTTTAGGGTAAATCTTGGAAATGTATAAAAAATTGGCAGAACGGCAGGCAAAAATAGATATTGTGGGCATCCCAATTCAAGTTAGAACCACTGCTACCTCTAATTCATATCACTGATTTGAATTCTGAAACTCATAAATTCAACAAATTTGGAAATAATAATAAACTAGGAAGGACAGTGGAGTCAGTAATGTATCTCAGAAAATACAAGATAATTTGGATAATAACCTAAGTGGGCGGAACATTAGCATATTAAGTATAATGCAGTTAACTATGAAATACAGTATTTGCAAATGATAAATGGATGACACATGAATGGTACTGAGATAGACAAAGGTAAATTTGAAAGAAGTCTGCCTTAGTACACTTGAGACTCAATGTGTCCGACCAAAGCTAAATAATTTGTTCTTTAACAACAAAACAGAAGATACAAGTCAAAGAAAGTCATGATCTATCTATATACTGTTCTCGTCAGATCATAACTGGAGAGTTATGCATTCTGCCATTCAATGAGATACAAAGTTTATTTTCAAATATTGAAGCAATAAGAATAAACAAGAACTGAAATAACAACTATGATGATCCTTTGGGGTGTTTCAGCATCTGTCATTTCAACATTGTATGTTTATACAGGTCCTTTGCAGCATTGGGCAGGATTTCTTCTCCATGTTTGGTGTAGAAAATTTTTAAACACCCTGACGAAGAAAGAGAGTATGAGTACAATATCCCCGTACCCGGAGAAACTCTACCCTCCCAGTTCCGGAAAAGTTTCCAAGCCAATTTATCATATGATTTTATCAGTATGTAGCACAAGTTCATCATCACAAAGGACACAACACTAAATAAAGGTTATACAATTCCTCAACAGTGATGAGTAAAACAGCTTATCAGAGAGATTCCCTTTGTAAAACACAAGTTTTGGAGAGCATACAGTCCCCTGTGCTAGCCCAAAAGAAAATTAGCATGTTACTATATATATTCCCTTTGCGTTGGTAAAAAAAACACATAAATTGAATACATTACAGTCAGTAGCAATTGAATCATGGTTTGAAAATACAGGAGTCGTTGATAGATGGTAGGGTTGGTGGTTATGAGCTTCCCAGTTGAGTATAGCTTCCTAGGAGGAGTCAGATCAAGAGGAATTCTGATTCCAGCCACCTGCAGGTGGGTCAGGTACAGACAACAGTCACTTTCTTTGCTGGACACAATGTCATTAGTTTTTAGTAAGTGCACCCTCACTTTATACTTCAAACCCTGGAAAGTAAGAAAAAAAAAGTACTTGAGTAATCCAAATTAAAATGTATACAGTCTTTCGTAGCAAAAAAAAACCCCAAAAATTGCTGGAAAAGCTCAGCATGTCTGACTGCATCTGTGGAGAGAAATCAGATTTAATGTTTCAGGTCCAGTGCCCCTTCCTCAGAACTGATGGCAACAAGGAAAATGTCGGATTTTATGCATTAGACTGGGTAGGAGGAGGGGGTAAGGTGCAAACGATAGGCGGAGATAGAGGCCAAAGAGAGAGAGGAACAGTTGGACAGCCAACCCGAAATGTTAATTCTGATTTCTTTCCAGAGACGTTGCCACACCTGCTGAGATATTCCAGCAATTTCTGTTTTTGTTTCTGATTCCCAACATCCTCAGTTCTTTCAGTTTTTATATAGTCTTTCATTACACGAATTAAATTGGTAGTAATGTTGATGAACATCGTAAAATTCATTCCTGATTATTCTGCCTAAATCTTTATTGGCCATTTTGGAGGCACAGCAATAACGAAAAGGCAAGCATATTTGAAGAAGGCTATTCAGAACAAGTAGCTCTAATTTCAAATCTTAAAAAAAATGGCCCTGTTATATTATGTAAATGCAACACTGATAAAGGTTATTACCCAAAAGCATTGCTCCAAAATTTTAATGAGAAGGCAACTTAGGTATTATCATCAACATGTATAAAAATAACAAATTATATTGTATTTTTAATAGAATAAAATGTAACAAGGCACTTCACAGATTGCACCGATTGGACACAATAGATATGTGATAAGATTTAGAGGAGGTGTTTGAAGGAAACAGTAGATTTGACAAACATTTGATCATAGTAAGTTTTCAGGAGTAAGTTTTTGAAGGAGCTGATAGAAGTAGCAAGGTGGAAAGATTTACACAGGACTTACAGAGCGTTGAGTGGGTATAGCTGAAGGAGAAAGAGCAAATTCAATGGCCAGAGTCACAAGAATCAACGGCAATTTAACATAAACCAGGAGGATGCAGTAACAGGGAGAAGAGAGGGCAAGAATGATACATAGACAATGGACACCTCTTTGAAATTATTGTGATGGCAGTTAAAGAAGAGGCATTAAAGATTGTTGGTGACAGGGAAAATAGACTTAAAGATGGGTAAAACATAAGTGGCTGGGTTTGGGTAATGTTTCAAATTCTGAACTAGAAAAGTTGTAAAATATTGGACTAGTCTAATCTGGAGGTGATAACTTGAATAAAAATTTCTGGCACACTATACATAACAGAAAGTCGACAGGACAGGAATGGATAATCCCAGTATTAGAATATGGAGTTTAAACAGCAGCTCTGTTCAATCAATAAGTCCCATATTATCCGTCGAGGACTCTGCTTTATTGACACCCTTTCCTCCAATTTAAATGCTCATTTCTTCCACCTTATCTGTAGTGTATACTATCTTCAAGTGTTTTGACAGCACATCCCAAAGTTGCGACCTGTACCACCGAAACGAACAAGGAAAGCAAACGAGCTTTGCTCAAAATCATATAGCACAGCAAATTAGAAATATATCGCCATTCCTTGATGGGACTAAATCCTAGATCTACTCAAGAAACTCCCCACCCAAGAACACTGTGGGAATAACTCACCATCACTTTCTCAAGGGCAACGAGGGATGGACAATGAAGATGGTGTTACGAGTGGCATCCACATCTTGTGAATGAATAAGATGCACAATCACTGAAATAAGGGCATGTATATTTAGCAGGTAAATGGTGCGCGACTACACAATGCAGCTAACATCGAATGGCATATAGCAACCATGAGTACTAATGTGTGAAGGCGGTGTTGTTTATACGATGGGGATGCAAAGTGCTGTGTCCAGGAATATGAGCAGTGAGCTGATGGAATGTGTCATGGTCCCAGCAGCCGATTCATCGAAAGTGGCCACAGGGTGCACCGCGGGGAGTGACAATATCCCGACCCCGGGTGCAGCCAATGCCATCTGTCTATGTGCACGGTTGCGGTCTCCTGAGGCTCGGCTACTCACCAGCTCCTGGTAATCTACCCACAACCCGAGGCCCGCCGCCCTGATGAGGCCCGGTTACCGCGGAGACCGGCTTGACGTCACAGAGCTCGCGTCCTCCGTGACTCCATAGCCCGCGTGTCGGCTGGGAGAAGTACGCATGCGCGGCATGGTATTCGGCGCGAGTTTACGTGTGAAGTCTCGCATGATAATCGGTCTGTGAGGGTTACAAAATAGTGTGAATTGAACGCAACTCTTGGGAATGACGGCTTATGTTGAAAAGTTCGTGCGACTCTTCTTAATTAAATGGGGTGAAAGAAGCTGGAATCATTGCAAATAAGTGGGGACCAGGAGGCATAAAACATGTTCTATACTCTCACTCTTATTGATGAAAATTAAACTTTGAAACCAATGAACTATCATGGTCATTAAACATTTTCAACAAAATGCAAAGGTGGAAGTTCTTCTCGTTGAAGCGAATAATTCGATTAAAAATCAAACAGACAGTGCGATGAGGAGAAATGAAACATTAGGACGAGTGGGTTCAGATTGGGCTGCAGAATTGGTGTAATGTCCCCTCAGAGGGGGCTTCGACGCTGGAAAATTGCATCCTCTAGGCGCTTCTGTGGTGCAATTGAGAGATTTCAATTGAGTAAGTGATGTTTTGCTGAATGCAACTTGGAAACGTGACGAAGGCTGGATTAAATTAATTGTATAATGTAGCAATATTATTGAGAATTGCTGTAAACTCATTCGTCGTAAATTTGCTTGAGGGTAAAAAAAAGCACAAATCTGTACAATGGCCGCAGTTACACTGAAACTTTCCAAAATACTCTGACACAAAGCCTCATTTGGGCTCCAAGGGAGTACATTGCCCTTCAAATACCTAGTTACTTAGCACACTTATTAAACTTTCTTTTGGCAGCCTAGTGGAATGATCCTGTGCTAGCTACGCCATGGATTTAAAAAAATCATTCGTGACCACTACTGGTGACATCTACATTCTCCAAATAATAGTACCAAAAAAAAGGATAAACGACTAAGCACGTATTTAGTGCATACATTTTAAGTTAGTTGTTTGGAACTTATTGCTTTTGCACCTCTGTGTCCATCAGTCACTAGCATTGCGTAACTTCTAAAATCAGGGAGGGATTTGAAAAAGACCCACGCGATCGAAACAACATTACGTGACGATCCAAAGGATCTTGTCACATGGATGACAGTTCCCACCTTCTCCCCACCCCAAGCCTAGGAAAGGATCAATCACACTGTCCTTACAATTGCCTGATCCACGTCCCGTACACGAAACAAAATGAACAACCCTCCCAGTTTTTTTTTGGAAAGAATGTCGCTGGTTGATGGGGCTGGAT
>JAHRHZ010000099.1:1540913-1591450 GCA_024137785.1 Ginglymostoma cirratum
GTGAGTATGGTGCAGAGATGCTTCAGTGCGATTTGGACAAGTTGAATGCGTAGGCATAACATATGACAGATGAAGTGTAGTGTGGATAACTGACTGGTTATCCACTTTGGTAGCAAAAATAGAAAGGAAAATTAGTATCTGACTGGAGGCAGATTAGAACTGGGGAGATGCAATGAGATCAAAATCTTGTTGTACACCTTGTGCTGGGAGTAAACACACAAGTGCAGCACATGGTGAAAGTGGCAAATGGTATGTTGGCCACCATAGCGAGAGTATCTAAGTACAGGAGCAGGGATGTCTTGCTGCAACTGTACAGGGCTTTCGTAAGACCACAAGTGGAATACTGAGTGCAGTTTTGGTCTCCTTTTCTGAGGAAAGATGTTCTGACTGTGAAGAGAGTTCTATGAAATTCTAACAGAAGTAGAGAGGATAATTGCAAAAAAATGGTATTCTCAATGACCTGGGGAGTTTGGAACTGGGACCACAGTCTAAGGATACGGAGTAGGCCATTTAGGACTGACATTAGGGGAAATTTCTTCACCCAAAGAGCTCTGGAAGTCTCTGCCACAAAGCAGTTGAAGCCAAAACATTGGAAATGCTTTTGAAATGTAACCAACATTGCAACATAGGAACATCTCCAGCTCCTTTGAATATATCACCAGTTGGATAGATGAGCTTGTGGAATTACCCTTCACAGTACAACATGGTCTTGAGTTCTGGTGAGCAGAGGTCAAATGATTTTTAATCAATGCTATTCTTTACATTGCTGGCAGAATATCTTATCAATTCATGTTACTGTTATCGAGAATCCTAAAATTAAACTCTGGACATACCTAAAGAAATTACAATTCATTTCGGTCTTTAACTTTGGGTATTATGACTTGAGAATTTGACACCAAATCATCTTATGAATGTTACATTCCCCTCACTATAACTTTATATCTCACCTGGAGCTCAAGCTGCAGATCACAAACTCCTGCAAGATAAAATCCTTAACTAAATTGGACTTTTCCTTTTTGAGCAGTCTAACAATCAGCTCAATATTTGCTTTATAAAGTTCAATCAATCAATCCAACGTACCGAAATCAGCCTCTGAAAGGTTCAGCAGCTTTTTAAATCTCTTGGCAATCTTCTGGCGTTTCCTGTGTTTCTGAATGATTCTTTGTTTCATCGACCTTACTATCTTCAGCCTATGGCAGTAACAAATAAATGTCTTAGTGTAGCCTCCGTTAAGCATTAACGATAGCCTAATTCCTATTGCAATTGAGAGAGGGAGGTGCATGAGGCAGGACAAAAGGGGAAAGGAAGGAGTAGGTGGGGAGAAAGGGATTCCTGTCTTCACTCTGTCATCCTCACTCACCCTCCACTCCATTGTCCTCACAGCCAACTTTCTTTCTCTCCCCTGCTGAACTCTGTTTCAAGAGCGTGCTTCTTTTTGCACACATGCAGTTCCTTTGTGTATTACATCATTGGAATTTCATGTAACGGCGCAGCATTTTCAGATTAGCATGCATGCACAGTTGTAAAAAATGCTGGGTATCAGCAGACACTGCCTAAACAAATCAGTCTCCACCAACATTATCATTTTTATCAAGAAAAAAACTGAAACCAGGGCATTGTTAGCATGAAGAAATTCACTTCTCTTATTTAATTCATACATGTGTACTAATTTCACAAATGGGGAGTCAAAAGACTCATCTCTCAGTTGCATAGCTTTGAAACACAATGAATCGAAACTTGGAGTACATACTGTTGCTCAAAAGTAGTTGTTAAAATACCGAGCAGAGTAGAAAGAAAGATGAACAGAAATTGCTGGAGAAACTTAGCAGATCTGGCAGTATCTGTGGAGAGAAAGCAAATTTAGCATTTCGAGTCCAGGGACCTTTCTTTAGGACTGGTCACTAGACTGTAAACATTAATTCTGCTTTCTCTCCACTGATGCTGCTAGACCTGCTGAGTTTCACCAGAAACTTCTGTTTCTGCTTCAGATCTTCAGCATCCACAGTTCTTTGTTTTATTTATAGCAAGATAATTTTATGACAGACTTGGAACTCTGCCTCTTCCTCCCATCATTTCATAATACAGGGCTGGTGATAAGGAATATTTGGAAAACAACCATTCATCAAGAATTCAAAAATATCTACAGATTCTACAACTGCTGAGGATACAAGTTAACCAGTCAACAATTGTTGTCTCTGGTTAAATATTTAAAATCTCAAGAACTGTTTAACTACATAACCTTCACTTTCCCTATCTGAACCAGATACACAGTTTAAAAAACTTATTTCATGTCAATATGTATTTGATGTCATTTTTTTAAAAATTCAGGGTCAGTGGATACTAAAATTCCTCTCTTTCATTCAAGAAAATCTTGATAATCAGCTCCTTCATTTTCTAGAAAACTGCGTAGATGTTAAGTGTAATACCTGCATACTAAAAAGAAATAAAAACATTTGTCTCAATGATTAAAGATCTTAAAAAGGGGATAATTGATTTCTTCCTCCTTATCTGGTCATAACAGTACCCTTTGGCTCCTTTGCCCATTATCTTAAATCTGTGTCCCCCTCATCAGTGTCCCGCCCTGCAACACAAACAATTTCTCCTTATTTACTTCTGTCAGGGCACTTCATAATTTTGAACATCTACATTAAAACTCCCCTAGTGTTGAAATACTTTATTTTTGCTATACTTGTATCTTCTATTGACATGACGTCTAAAGGAGGCACCTACACAGCGAATAGAAAATGAAACCCGAGCCAATAAGAACGCTGTCAGAAAGCTGCAAAATTGGAGATCAGAAGTGCTAAGGGTAGTGTAAGAAGGAAGCATGAAAATATTGCAATCAAAAGGCTCCATAAATATTTCAGTAAAAAGAGAATAGTATAACTCTGCAGGTTAGAGCAGATATGAGATGAAGGAACCAAGTCTATAGTAGGGCAACAATGGGGGAGATATTAAATAATGACCTAGACTTTTCTCTCAGCAGTGAATAAACAGATTTCACCTTTCCCCTTACGTACAGCTGCTCAGCAATTGTCAATATTTACCCTAATCTGCTACCATCCATTTCAAGGAAAATCAACAGCAACACTATTCAAACAGTTCGACAGAAGAATCTTCACAAACATGCAGAACAAATAAAAAGCTGAAAATGTAAATTATATTTAAATTATGTACACCAAGACATACAGATGGGGTGAAGGGACAGAGTTAAAATCAGTAGACAGAATAAGCAAAGAAGATATTTGATTTTCATTTTTTTCTTTAAATTTGCAAAAATAATTTTCTTGAGGGGATGAGATTCAATGTTGCTAAAAAAATGTTCAAGGCAAAAAAAAAATGGTAAATTACACTTATTGTGCATTGGAAACTCATGAATTTCTGAATACTAGCCCTAACTTTTTCAGTCCATATTTGCGTTGAAATAATAGGTAAGTGGTCAATGATCATACCATTACAGTGCTTTCAGTGCTGAATGAACTGGCAAAGACTGCAAGAGAATTTTCTGTGGATGAGCAGTACATTTGAACACATGAATGAGGATCAGGAGTAGACAATTCAGCCATTGAGTCTTCTCTGCCATTCAACAACACCATGGCAGATCTGATTGTAAACATATCCCACCTATCCCTAATAGTTTTTCACCTACCTGCTTAACAAGGCTCTATCCACCTATATTAAAAATATTCAAGGATTTTGCTTCGATCTCCTTTTCAGAGGAGAGTTCTAAAGAGTTATGACCCTCAGAGAAACAATTTCACCTCATCTCGGTTTTAAAGGCAACCTTGATTTTTAATGCCCAATTCTCCTAAAACAGGTAATAGTCTCTATCCATCTACCCTACCAAGACTTAAGTTTCAATCGAGCTGCTTTTTACTGCTCTAAACTCTAGTGGATACAAGCTTGGCACATCCAACCCTTTTCTATAAAAGATAATAGGTATTAATCCAGTAAAACTTCTCTGACCTGCTATCAATGCATTTACATTCTTCCCTAAATAAGATGGCCAATACTATGCACTATACAATACAATATTACACATATAGTCCAGAGAGATGTGTCCTGTAAACTGAAGCACAAACTTCCTACTTTTGTATTGAAATCCCCTCAATAAAGAATAACATCTTATTAATTTTCCTAATTACTTGCAGTATCAGCAAACCAATCTTTTGCGATAGATGCAACAGGAAACTCAAGATCCTTCTACAATCTCTTACCATTTGGATAATATACTTTTTTATTCTTGCCAAAATTGATAATTTCACACTTTTCCCACATTATGCTCCATTTGGCACATCTATGCCCACTCATCTAACCTATCAATATCCCTCTGTTGCAACCTTGTACCTGCTTCCCAACTTAGTTTCCTACTTTCTTTGTATCATCAGTAAATTTGCCAACCATACTTCTGTCCCTTCGTTTAAATTATTTTGTATAAATTGTAAAGAGTTGAGGACTGAGCACTGACCCCTATGGTACACAACTCATAACATGCTGACAAACTAAAAAAGATCCACTGATTCCTACTTTCCACCTCCTGTTAGCCAGTCACTAATCTATCTGTGCTAATATGTCACCTCCTACGCCACCAGCTCTTATTTACTGCAATAATATTTGATGTGGCACTTTCTGGAAATCTAAGACAGTACAATCTAAATTTTCCCTTTATTCATGTTATTTTCTTAAAGAACTCCAATATATTGGTCATTCACGATTTCTCTGTCACAAAACCTCAAAATTGGGCGCTGCCTGATTACCTTGAACTTATTCATCTGCCCTACTTTAACTTCTTTAATAATAAAATTTAACATTTTTCTTATGATATATGTGAAGCTAACTAGGCTTGTAGTTATTGAGTCATAGATTCAGAGTTATACAGCATGGAAACAGACTCTTCGGTCCAACTTATCCACACAGACCAGACATCCTGAACTAAAAGTTCTCATTTGCCAGTATTTAGCCCATATCCCTCTAAACCCTTCCTATTCATGTACCTATCCAGATGACTTCTAAATATTGCAACTGTAAATGCCCTCACCATCTCCTCTGGCAGCTCGTTCCATACACACACTAACCTCTGCATGAAAAAGTTATCCTTGGGTCCCTTTTAAATCTTTCCCCTCTCATCTTAATCCTACGACCTTTACTTTTAGACTTGCCTACCCTGGGGAAAAAGACCTTGGCTATTCACCCTATCCATACCTTTCATGATTTAATAAACATCTATAAAAAGGTCACCCCTCAACTTCCAATGCTCCCCGAAAAAAAGACCCAACCTATTCAGCATCTCCCTATAGCTCAAACCTTCCAATCTCAGTAGCATTCTTGTAAATCTTTTCTGCACACTTTCAAGTTTAGCAACATCTGTCCTCTAGCAGGGAGACCAGAACTGAATATAGATTGTAGAAGTGTCCCGCACAGCCACAACATGACGTCCCAACTCCAATATGCATTGCACTGACCAATGAAGACAGGTGTGCCAAACTCTTCCTTCACCACCCTGTCTACCTGCGTTCTTTCCTTTCGGAATGCAGGAGTTGCATTTGCTGCCTCCAATCTTTCCCAAATCAAGGGAGTGTTACTATCTCATTAGCCACATCTTTTAGGATGCTGAGATGAGCAAATGTCAAGCACATGTCAACGCGCAGGTCCTTCAATTTATTACATACGCTTCTCTAGTGATTGTGATTTTCCTGAGTTCCTCCATCCCTTCCATTTCCTGATGTATTGCTGCCTCTGGGATGTTACTCACATCCTCTGTAATGAAGGCATGAAGTAAAATGGAAAATATCATTTATCTGTCATTTCCTTATTTTTCATTATTGACTGTCCAGTCTCACTTTCTATAGGACCAATACTCACTCTGTCAACTCTTACTACCTGTCCTGACATTTCTAGCTAGCTTTCTCCCTGAAGTCCAGGAGGTGCTGCCAGTGTACCCAACAACATTGGACAGTGTTAATAGTGTTGCTGTTATTAATACAGTAAAACTTAGGCATATGCCTTTTCCTTATTTTTCACAGAGGAGATTAATGTTGATATCATAGATCTACAAGAACAATTAAATAGTTACTGCAAAAGGAATATAAAGGTATGAAGACCAAGCAGAAATTAAATGAGGTTGATGTGGGGGGAATAAAATCACTGTGGTCACAATGGTACAGCAACAAGAGCCAAGTAGTTTGTAACATTCCATCATTCTTGATTAACAAGAAAATTAGAACATTAGATAAATAACTCAAGACATGCATTTCTACGTAGGCCTTTTCTGGTGATTTCTATCGATTGAATTTCTGTAGCAAACCTCTGCATTATTCATTACAACTTTGGCAGAAAATAAGCAAAAATTCAAAAGATGGGGCAGGGAAAGTCAAGGAGAGTGATTGTCAGAAAAAAAAAATTCCCTTCACCCTCTGGAATGTTCAATTCTGTTGTGCTGAGCAAAAAGAAGAATGCTGAATTTGGGACATTGGACAATTTGCCACAGGAATGAGCTGTGGCTTAATTGATAGAAATTTCACCTCAAAGTCAAAGGTAATGAATTTAAGTCCCAGACTCAAGACAAAAAAAACACTCTGGTATTGCGGTGCAGTACTGAAAGGGTACTGCACTGTTGGAGACTTTGACCTTCACATAGGATATTAAACTGGGGTTCTGTCCACTTTGTCATGGGGATTTAAACAATCCCATGGCATGACTTCAAACAATATTTTTGTTGCTCAGTCAACATCACAAGATCATGATCATGTCATCATCACGTTACTGCTTTTGGTCCTTGCTGTGTAAAAATGTTCTGCTGCATGTCCTAAACGATAGCAGTGATTATACTTCAAAAATATTTAATAAACTATAAATTGGCTATGTTGACTGGTAGTTGTGAAAAACTCTTCATAAATGCAAGGAATAATGTCCATTTATTTTTGGCACCCAACACAGCCTGAAAAATTCCCAGGCCAGTGACAACACAATCAGCCACAGATAAAAGGTGCTTCAAGGATGCTGCAAAATTTAGTTTAAGGAGCACATTATTAAATAAATTGCCCAAGATTACTGTAAAGTTTTGCTGTTTTGTGCTGGCAGGTTGACCTGTTATGAACAGAATACTAAAACTAACAGGTAGAAGTAACATATGTGACTAACCCATATTGTTCATATCATTTAGCAAAGTAGCTTTAAACCTACCAAGAACAGTGGACATGTATTCATTGTTTTAGCATTGCTGGTACCTTCGGATTTTTCTGCCCATTTGTCAAAAACAAGCTTCATTTCCCTTTCAATTTCCTGCAGGAACAAACAGCAATCAAAAGTATTAGATTGCCCTTTGTGATATATAGCTTAGCAATGCCTCCTATCATTGTAATGTGCTGATATGGAGTAATTTTCCTACTACAAGGATTTGAAAATTATCAGAGTATAACTGATGCAAGATCAAATTCAATGAATTTACTGGAGTCAGAATTCTGCTTTTTGCAGATCAGTACTTGGTCAGATTGGGCAAGTTGGTGCCAGCACAGTTAATTACTCTTCAGGCTGCTTCACTTAAAAAAGGGGTTAATTATTCATGAGCTGCTGATGTGTAAAACTGGCATAGTGAACCAGCCACTAATTATGAAAATACACAATGTCTCATTGCCGTCATTAAGCTGAAGGGCAAGCCCACCCCCCCGACGTATTAATACCGTTCCTAAATAGTTGAACAAATAAGTTCCCTTTAACCTTAGGTGAGAGTGCAGTGTCTATAAAGTTACTCATGATTAGTGTGTATGTCATGACTCTATTCCTGACATCTCTGCCATTCTGGCTATGTTGCTGTCTCTGTGATTTTGCCTGTAGTGGCTGAGTCCTCTGATTCTGGCTTGGGTGAATATGTTCTCTAATTCTGTGCTGTTTAGAATTCTGTCCTGAGCTGGCATATTGTCCATGATTCTGCGGTACAGTTTTAATTTGGGCCTGAAGTAATGCCATTGGCAGCCTCGATGATCAGTGATGGTAGATGAATACGAAGCATACACACGTCTCAATCAAAAACTGAAAGAACTGCAGATGCTGTAAATCAGGAACAAAAACAAAAGTTGCTGGAAAAGCTCAGGTCTGGCAGCATCTGTGAAGAAAAAAATTCAGCTAATGTTTCGGGTCTGGTGACCCTTTCTCAGAACAGTTAATTCCGATTTTTTTCTTCACAGATACTGCCATATGTCTCAAACACCAAGGCAGGCAAATATGGGGACTCTGAAGTCCAGGATCCAAGAAGTAATCGTGACTGGGAAAAGGAAGTCATTAACTGTCTAGATAACAATTAACTGACCTCTCTCAACTACCAAACACCTGCATCAGTGCCCCAACACTCCTGGACCCAATCCACACTGCCACAGCACCAACATTCTTTACTGAATCTGACACCTGCTGTCATCCTAGTGACCAACACCCACTCCTCCAACCCACGGAACCCAGCAAATCCTCAGACTTTATACCATCCCCACCCTCTCTCTCTCTCTCTAGGGCCTAACACTATCTTCCCACCAAACTTGACACCCCCTTCTCTCAGTACAGTTAACACCCTTCCTCCTCTTTTGCAAGACACACTTGCAGCCCCTCACCTACACCCCACAACCAAACACAACTGGGCCCAATTCCCCCTTCCCGACCTACCTTAAACACTCCCTGGTGCTCATCCCACCTTGTGTTGTGGCACCCAAGCCTCGTACTTACCTAACATGCTTACTCTTGACCAGGGGCTGTCAAAGTAGCTGATTCTGCTACTAGGCATTATTTTTAAATCACAGAATTTGGCAACTGCTGCCATGAGAAAGGAGGCATGATTTGCCTTCTGCTGACTATTCTGCACAACCAGAACACAGTTGTATTTAAGCTGCACAGCACACTTCTACAGGATTCATGATCAAAATTTCCTGTTAAAAGATGTGGAGCTCTTCACTAACATTGAAGAAAAGGAGCACAGTGGCAATCTGGCTGATACAGTTTATGAGAAAAGAATATCACGTGCCACAAGATGCATTCTGAAACACCATAGGAAAAATCAATTCCACTATGACAACAGGCTAAGTTAGTTAGTTAGTAACAGGACTTGTGTCCCTCAATGGGAAGGAATACCACCCTCTGGAACCATCAGCCAATTTGATTCACCGGTAGCTCCAGTAGTCTTCATGATGGGTGCTGCCCTGGCTGGAAGAAAGCCCAATGGATCTCTGGACTCAAGTAAGTAAGGGGCATGGGACAGGGAGGAATTGAGAAGAAGCTGGAGGGCTAAGTGTAATCTGTTCTGGGAGGGTTCCCTCTGGCGCACAAAGGGCACTTTCCAAAGACAGTCATCACCCCATCCCTGCCCACTTATTTAAAATCTTGTTAAAATAAACCAGGCTGCCTAATCCTGCCCATGTCAACCATGATGGGATGGATAGGGAATATTGGAGTGAATTGGACCTTTAACAGGCTCAACTAACTGTTGTTTATTTACTGACATCTGGTAGGCCAGTTGCTGATTTGAGCACTGTCCATCCTCTGTACGAGGGAAAGGGGGCGAATGTAGTGGTTTGGCACCCTTAGTACTTTTCATGCCAGTGTCAAAAGCACACCCAGCAGGTGTGTTGTATTTAGTCCCAGGTCCCATTCCCGATTTTGGGCTGCTCCAGGTTACAACAATTTCTGTTTTTGTTACCAATTCTGTGCATTTACACCGGAGTTACCAGTTAATGGTTCACTAGTTCCTTGATTATTCATGAGACAGTGTTCTAAATGCACAAAATATTGAACCTACCTTTTACCGCCGGAAGAAAATAAATATATCTAGTAGTGCAAATGTTGGAAACCGAATGAAACATGTCAGTAAGTCAGAATTTGAACTAATACAGTGCCAGTTTTAAAGTAGCTGTTGATAATGCATTCACCGGAGTCAGTGACTGAAGGGTGCCTTCATCAGGCACAAAATCAAACTACATTCATAAATAATTGAGAGCAGTGCCACACAATGTCATTATATACATACAACATACATAATTATGGAGAATACTTTCATAAGAAACAGAATAAAGAAGAATATTCAACAACGCAAAGTACACTAAGCAGGAACAAGCTAAGAAAGCAGGGAGTATGATCAGAGACAACACAAGCACTAGCAGCAAATCTATGAACAGTAATTACTATCTGGATGCTGAATCATTAAAAACATATAATTTTATGCAGTATTAGAGCATCTCTGAGATCAGTCACCTGATTTGCAGGCTCCACTTGTGAAGCTTTTCTAAGAAATTTGATAGAGAGGAAATATTTCTCTTGCAGTTCAAGCACCTGAAACAATTGGAATAACAATTTATACAATTATTATACCAGCAGTGTTTCAAAAGAAATTCAATACGGAAATATTTAATCAATAACTAACCAGATCTGTAGAACTAATTTAATATCAAGAACAGGCCTACCTTGCCCTTCCGGAATAAAGCTTTGCAATGCTGAGGCTGATGCTGCAAAACCATGTCGCAGTAGGAAAAAGCATCCTCTAAGTTTCCAATGTTCAGGTGGCAAGCTGCAATATTACTGTAACATTTCACTTTCTCATCAAGAAAACTTTTCTCATCTTCATAGTCGAGGACATCTGAAACAGTAATGCAGTCATATATGACTGTCAGCAGAGCATGCTGGCCCATAGTCAGTAATCATATCAGGACTAAATGCTACTACAGAAGCCGACATTGATAAACTACATTAACTGGAACAGGACGTCCATGTCCAATCATCTTTGCGCATCTCCCGACCGGACAGAGCGCGCGAGAAACGGTGCGTGCGCGCGGTAGAGCGCGTGCGAAAGGGTTAAGTATAAGAGTGAGTGTGTTTATGTTGTATCTTGGTGCGCGCGCGCGCGTGCAAGGGAGAGAGCTGTTCCGGAGAGCAGCCGATCACTGTGTGTGTGTCATTGTAGTAAACATCCATATTGTTACTATCGACATGATTGCAGTAGTATGGCTACCGTGGATTAACCACCTTAGAATAAAGCTGGCTGTAGCCTACGGACACTGTGCAAAATATAACTCACATTCCATTCGACTTGACCATCAAAATCCACAAGTAAGATGTAAACCCTGCCTATTGATTTTTCACTTGTGGTCGTTAAATGATGACTATACTTTTGCTGTTTGATCATAGCAAACTTTAAGGATCGTCTTGGTCACAAATTAAGTTTTGAAACCAGTTCACTGTAACATTCCAGAATTCAATTAAACAAATGTTCATATTTAATTTTGCTGTATTAATTGTGTAAATCAATGCGTATTGCTGAAGATCAAACATTTGTTAAAAATCATTTGACTCTCTTAGAACAGAGGAACAGTAGAGGAAAAATTGATTTGATTGTTTTAGCAGAGCATGACTATTGTAAATCCAGGATCGAAAATAAACGCAGATTTTTTTCAATAATATTCTGTTTCTCGTGAACAACCAAAAGAAATAGTTCAAATAGCTCTAATCAGAATTGCACTGCAAAATCTTGAAATGGAGCATCAGTTCAAATTATGCAAATTTGAACTGGCGATGAAAAGAGATACCAACAGTGAAAATTCCTCTTGGTTTTGATTTAGTGAAGAATGTCTGGTGAAACGGGGGTAGAAACCTGCTTTGTCTCATTTAAGCAAATGCTGAGAGTTTGAATTGCCCTGAAAAGTATTGGACTGTCCTCTTACTGACTGACGTCCTAGAAGCGCTATCACGCGACTATGCTACAGTAAAAGCAGCTATTCTAAATGTGAGATAACAAGGTGTAGAGCTGGATGAACACAGCAGGCCAAGCAGCATCAGAGGAGCAGGAAAGCTGACTCTTCGGGTCTAGACCCTTCTAAATGTGAATGGTTTGAAACCAGCGAGTTACAGACAGAAATTCAGAAATTCGAAAAAAAACAGGACCAGACCTCTGTGAAATTTGCTAGTGAAGGAAGTGATGTTGGAATAATGGTATAGATTGAAGAAGTTTGAATAAAACTTAAAAAAGAATTCTAAAATAATGCCCCTTTAGAAATGAAATCCCACTGGAAGGGCACAAAGTTTGAGAGATAAAGAAAGCTGCAGTGGTGTCAATGATTGTGAATTGATGCACAAGATGCTAATATAGCAAGTCATTAAGGAAGAACTGGTAATGACTTAATTAATTTATATCTAACTATGTAAAAGGTGGAAGGGGGCAAATCAAGGGATAATGTGGAGTGGTATTGTCCCTGCCCGTGGGCCAAAAGGTTCAGATTCAAGTCCTCCCTGCCCTGGAGATATGTTGTAGCATACCTGAACAATTTCATCCAATACAGTTAAAATGGGGAACATGTGCCTTTGGGAGAGAGTTAGATTGGTATTGAGTTAGTAAACTCCCTACACAAAGACAGTCTATGTCTTTTAGTTGGAAACTGTTAACAATAGTTGCAGATAACAGTTGCTTAAAAAGGTGGATATTGGAAATTAAGATTTCATTCAGACAATAAGATCATAATTCATGTTATTTTGGTGATAAAGGGCTGAAACCAATTGTGAACTGGCAGGATATGATTTCCAACTGATGTTCTGTGAAGCTAAACTTTATGATTTATGGAATTTAAAAGACAATATACAAGTTTGCAAAAAGATTTACTTGGAGATACCTAATTCAGTGTCTGTCTTTATATTGTTGGATTGCACTCAGATGTCAATCATAGATGGACACATGGCATAAACTGAAACTAAATTTTCAGAAAGAAATGTGCATTCAAAACAGATGTCAGAAGCCTTAAAACAATACCTTGGAAGTCATTCATTCCCAGGAGCCTTCACAGCTCAAAGTCATTCAGCATTAAGGCAAGAAAAGGAATTAAAAGTTAAACACATTCCAGATTGTCCAGTTGTGGCTTCTAAGCATCAAAATGAAAGAAGAATTATAACAAGTAAGATCAAGTTTAGTGTCACTTTTGCAGCTATTAGAATTTTTTTAGAATTAGAATCCCTACAGTGTGGAAACAGGCCCTTCAGCCCAACAAGTCCACACCGACACATTGGAACATCCCACCCAGACCCATCCCCCTATGGATGGACAGCTATGATGGACAGAAATTGGGAGCTAAAAGAGAAGAATGAACTCCACGCATCCCTAGGGTTTGGTCAATACATGTTCCAAATGGGATTCTAAATATTAATATGCAATGAATTGTCATAAACAGAATAACAATGTTTTTGAAATGCTGCATGACAAGATGAAGAGACTATCAGGCAGAAGGAACTGTTCCAGTTACAAGAAGCTTTAGTCCAGTAACAAATGTAGTTATATTCACAAAGTCATTTCAGTTGTGCTGTGTTGGACATGTAAGTCAACAGTGTGTGGAATAGATCAGTTAAAACATTACTTTCAGAGATAAGTTTGATTCTTTAAAAATCAAGACTGAAGTAAGGTCAAGGAGTTTGAGAGTTTTACTTGCTTCAGGTTTGGGAATGACCAAATACTGATATCACTAACAATTATAACTCCATATAAAATAGCTGGGATTAACAACTTTACTTACACAGACATTGTATCAAATGAAATACCCTTATTGTTGAGCAGGCTTAAATAAAAGTGGTATGGAATGCAACTAGTCAGCTGTTTCTGGGAAGTCAGTGGATTCAGTTTACATAATCTGGATATCATTATATCTCTCTAACAAGACCTAATTTCTCTAACTAAAATATTAAAGTAGCATAAGTGGCATAGTTTTGAGGCAGGGTCATTGGACCTGAAATGTTAACTCTGATTTCTCTCCACAGATGCTGCCAGACTGCTGAGCTTTCCCAGCAATTTGTTTTTGTTTCTGATTTACAGCATTCACAGTTGTTTTTGTTTTCATCTCTCTGACAATTTTGGGTCGGGTTGGGGGAGGGAAGTTGTCAATGCTGAATTTAAAGTGATGTGTGAAAAAAAATGAAAAATGTGTGGATTCAACAATATAAAGTCTCTTTAGTAATGGTATTTCTGAAAGAAATCATGCACAAAACATTAAATGTTTCATAAAATCTTTGTGAACCAATCTAGTTGAAAACTAATATATGCCCTAGATGACCATTCATGTAAGGATCTCTCAGCAAATGTTGACACAACAGTCCATAGCAATTTTTTTGAGAAAAGTAGAGAATTCCTTTGGGAATGAGTGATCATTTCCCCAGTTTGGGAAGGGACTACAGTTAAGCTCCACTTTTTCTGAACATTTGAATGCCATGTATGCAGGCAGAAGACCATTTGTTAAGGCAGGAATTTTACTGAAAATTCAACAAACGTTATGGCTTCATATAAAATTAAATACCAATCCAGGGATGGTATATTACAAAAGAGACTGCTAAACTAAAAAAAAAAATATGGTGAAATCTTATTTTTCAACTTTTTGATGTGGTTGTTTTGCAATTTCCATTCTTTTGATTCCAGTGGCAATTCTAACAGCTTTTGCAGAGGAAGGGAGGGGACAGGCTGAATATTGATTGCATGCGATTGTGGAGAGGTGGGCAGGGATGGTCAGGAAAGGCTTCACAAATTTTCTGTCTCCAAACAATATAGAGAACATGGCCAAAACCTCAAAGGATTGTAACTGCCACATGTAATATTGTATGCCTGCCCAGAAGTACTTCATTTTCCTCAATTTACCTGACCTAGGTTGGGAGCTGTATTGCTCCATATTCAGGTAAGTTTCTTCTGAATTAAATATATTTTATTTTAAAGATGCATTGTGTGTAGAAGAATCCAGAGCACAACCACAGTCACTGAGATCATGAATATTGTTTTATGCCATTTGAAATCCTGAAAAGGAATAATGTCAAGAGAACCTTGACATGATATTGCTATTGATCAGTAATTCTGAGTATAACATCACCGATATCCTCAGCTTCATGGCTAAGATCCACTGAGCTGCTGCAGCAGTGTGGATCTGGAGGAGCACAGCAGGTCAGGCAGCATCAGAGGAGCAAGAAAGTTGATGTTTCTTCAGAAAGGAGAACACAGGCTCATTTCGTGTAGGTATTAAAAGTATATTATTCATCTCCTCCTTAAGCTTTGGAAGTTCCAAATGTCAGCCAGCCACAATAGGTAATGCAACCCACTTTCCAATGTAGCACAAAGGAAATATTATATTCCTTCCAAAAACTTCTCAGTTCTCTATGTGGTACTGTTAGATTAAAAGCAAGGTCTGAGTTACAGAATCTTGGAAGGATTTCATCGCTCTCTAAGTGGCATGTAGATCAATAATAACAATGATTTACAATTATGAAGCACCTGTAAGGTAATAAGACGGTCAGGTGCCTGCACTGGAAGACATATTTAAAACTAAAAGCAAGGAAGAGAGAGAGTAGGAAGGGTGACAAGTTGAAGAAATTGGATTGAAAGAGGAGATTTCTAGAGTTTAGGGAGAGGGGTACATGGGAAAAGAGATTTAGGGAATGAATTCAAAGGAGTAACATCAACATGGCTGAATGCTATGCCATCAGTTGTGGGTAGAAGAGAGATATTGGAATGCACAGGTTAACAAAGATATGGATAAGCACAGGATTTTGAATTTGGCACACCAATATCAGGGAAGGACGGTGTTAGTCATCCTTAAGATGTTTCAAAAACATTGCAAATACTTTTAATCAGATGTTTGGACAAGTAATTACACACTCTCAGGGCAGGTGGGATTTGAACCTGAACCTTCTGTTCCAGGGACAGAGACATTACCATGACACCACTAGACCTACTTGTAGAGATGTTGTATGTGCAGCAGAACATTGGCCAAATTGGAATTTAGTCAGACTGAGCACAGGAGGTAAGAAGAGCATTAGAGTCACTGTGTCTGGAGATCACAAAAGCAAGTAAGATATAGAAATAGGGCTATTGTTAACAGTAACCTATTGTATTGTATAATCATACCTTGGTGATGCTACAGTACATCTCAACTCATTTGTGCATGACTAACTGGGGACTGAATGTAGAAATCCACGTATGGTTGTGGATTTCAAGGAAGAATTTTCAGTTATGTAGCACCATTCACGACCTCAGGGTACCACAAAATGCTTTACACCCATTTTTCAAACGACATCACTGTTGTAATATTTAAGTTGTGTCACCTAGGTTTGCATGCTACAAGGTCCCATTAATATTGACCAGTTTATTTGTTGATTTTGATTGAGGTATAAATATTGGCCAAGACACCAGGAAGAATTTTCATGCTTCAAAATAGTGCCATAGAATGTCTAATATCCTAAAGACACTTACAACATACTGCAAGGAGATTTCTACCTAGATTTCTGCGCTCAGGGCCCTGCAGGAGACTTGAATCAATAATCTTCTGGTGTGTGGAAATCGAGGACATAAGCAATGAGGATGGTGTTTACATTGAATGCATTCACAGCTTAGACCGTAATGCTAATGCCATTAATGTACATAATTTCTAAAGTTTCAGCTAACCATATAGATGAATAGAGTGTTAGGAGGAAACAATTATCCTAAGAAAAGTGGTTCATTACCTTTAGCATTTGCATCTATAATTGACAAAGCACAAGTGTAGCAAATAATTGCCAGCTTATAATTCTTGGTCTGAAAATAGCGATTGCCTTTCTCTCGCTCATGCCTGATCATACTTAGCTGCTCAGCCATGGGCTTCACCTCCAGCCGAGTTCCACTGGCTGACAGGAGGTGAACCTCGAGGAGGAGTCTGGATCCTGGTTTCACTTCTGATGCTTCACTGCAAAACAATTAAAAGACAATGACTGCAAATGACTTCCCTGATGTGATGATAACCTGCTACTGTGGCTGCTGAATCATATATTGTGTTTGTACTTTAGGCTATTGAAATGCCAATACTGCCACCACTCATTCATACAGGAGCAAAAACACAGAAGCGTTTTCGACAAAGTCTTCAGATTTATAGCACAGAACAAAATAGTGGAAAATATCCAAAAGACAGGACAGTTGCAAAACCATTGAGAGAAAACAGAAGGCCAGGGTTAGGGTCAGAACGTTTTGTGGTACCCTGAGGTCGTGAACGGAGCTAACATAACTGAAAATTCTTCCATTCATCCACAACCATACATGGATCTCTATATTACCCAGTTGGTAAAGAGTGAATGGACCAAATGACATATTCAGATCTTTCTAAATTCTTCAGTGTTAGAGATCTACAAAACACTTGGGAGATACACATAAAACAGAATACTAAAATGTTGTATTCAAGAATATAGAATTGTGTGAATTCAAATTGAAGTAACTAGCTGATTCTGGGGTATATTAAGACTTGGATAATAAAAGCCTGGTTAAGGAAACAGTGGAGCACGTGGTGAGTATATGGAAAGTGAAATGACAAATTAGCTGTGGTCACATTAAATGCCACAACAGGTTTGAGAGGCTAAGTGATCTACGTATGCTACTGAACACCTGTATTATAAGAAGACTGTGGCATAAAACACCAGGTTAAGTTTCTTACCTAACTATTGAGAGGAAATAGAGATAAGCAATAGCACAGTCAGAGACTTTACACAAACGAATTTCAGTTATGTATCGTCTTTAATGTAGATGTCTTTCCATTTTGAATGGCCGTTGTCAGACCTAATGATGTTTTTATGTTAAAAAACATTATGACTGGAATCTTCCATTTTTTACTCTAAGTGTAGGGATGAGGGTTTTTAAAAGATGAGCCCCTCTCCCCCGCCAGCAAGAAAGCCTGCCCATTGAGGGAGACACTTTGACTTGTCACATTCCTGGCTAGTAGCTTCACAAAATTAAGTTGGAATCACAGGGAAAGGGGTATGTGGGGTCGAAGCAAGGGCAGGGGCTGGTTTTCAGTGGCTCCCCCAAAACTGGGGCAAATGGAGGAGGTGCTCCAAACAGTTTGTCCTGTCAGAAAGGCAGCTATTTTCCCGCTTGCTGGGAAGGCAGATTTGGGCCCTTAAGTGGTCATTAATTGAGGACTTGGTAGAATTCAGAAAGGTTGCCCATAGATCGTTTTTTTGAAATGCATTCACTCATGGGATATGGGAGTTGCTGTCTGAGCCAGTGTTTATTACCCGTCCCTAGTGCCGTTGATAGGGTGGTGGGGAGCTGCCTTCCTGAACCACTACAGTCCATGTGCTGCAGTCCAAAGGTTAAATGAGGAAGTAGTGAGAAGGGGCGAGGTCTCTCTCCAGTGCTACCAAACCCAATTATTTGCCCTTCTTGCCCAGCTGTTTCTGGGAAGGAGAAAATCCCTCCCAAAATTTATTCATGTAATCTGAGAATCATTGACACAGCCTGGATTTATTGTCTATCTCTATGTGCTCCATCTAGAAGAAAAGCAGAAGTTCCATAGGAACACCACCTTCAGCAAGTTCCCCTCCAAGCCGCTCATGATCCTGACTTGGAAATATATCACCGTTCCCTCACTGTTGTTGGGTTAAAAATCTAGGAATTTCCTAACAGCATTGTGGGTCTCCCTACAGCACATGGACTGCAGCAGCTCAAGAAGGCAGATCATCAACACCTTCTCAAGGGCAAATAGGGATGGATAATAAATGTTGGTCCAGCCAGCAATGTCCATGTCACTTTAAAAAAACATCGAGGTATGACCTTACACAGGTTTATAAAATAGAGGGGCATAGATAAGGTGAATAGCAAAGGTCATTCCCCTAGAGTAATGGAGTTCAAAACTAGTGGACATATTTTTAAGTTGAGAGGAGAAAGATTTTAAAAAGGAACATGAAGGGCTACTTTTTCACACAGAGGGTGGTTTGTATGTGGAATAAACTGCCAGAGGAAGTGGTAGATGCAGGCACAGTTACATTTAAAAGACATTTGGACAGGTACATAAAGGAAAGGTTTAGAGGGATACGGGCCAACGCAGGCAAGTGGGACTAGTTTAGTTTGGGAAACTTGGTCAGCACGGATGAGTTAGGCTGAAGGGTCTGTTTCCGTGTTATATCATTCTATGAATCTGTGACTAAAAACAGATTCAAAGCTTTGAGCCCATCCTAATAACATAAGAAACTTAACACTGGGTATAATTTCGATTGGTCTTCTCCATATTCAACGAGAAAGATCAGAAAAGCAAGCACAGGATTTAGAGCATGAGGCTGTTGAAGATAAAGTTAACGAAAAGAGAGACACACATTAACAAAAGGGAGACACACCCACACACTCCTTTTTGGTCCTTAATGGAATTCCATTTGCAATCGGTTGTATCACCTAGGTGCTCAGTTGCAATACAAATTAAAAAGACAAAGCAAGTCAGTCCAGACCCTGAAACTTACAAGCGGTTACAACTATCCTTTGATCTCTGCTGTTTAAAGCAGCTCTGACACTGAGATTTGCCGATCAAGAGTGGTGATCTGAAAAGAACTTGTAATTTTTAGGAACTTAACAGTGAAAATGTGCTGTATAACCCAAAGAATGCTACAGGAAATCTACTATTGTTTCAAATTAAGTGTGGAAAGTAATACAAAATACAAAGAAATTAAATCTCAGGGGTCAAGCTACATCCAGAAAAGTTGTTTCCCCTTCTTGCTTGTGATTTGACCAGATTCTACAGCATCATACAGACTCCAAGTCGTATGTAACTCTGTTATCCAATGAAAAAAAGGTAATGTGAATTCTTACCTGGAAGCTCGTCCAGAACAGAATTTGGAATCAGTGAGAATCAGTGCTGTTTCGTGTATGTACATAAGGGGCACACAGAGCTCCAGGGCCTTGGAAAGGAAAGGGCAATAGTGTTAAAATGTCATTTCTTTTCCTGATAAATTACAAAAACAATACATGGAGGAATGGTTAATTGATGGAACAGATTCCCGTAGGAGACAATGAAAGCATTTGGTAATGATTAAATGATATGCAAACCATGTAGATTTCCTTCAGAATATAACATTGTGGATTTTTATCATAAATAAGCCAAGCATCAGTTTTGACAAATTTCATGGAAGGTTTCTCTCCATGAGGCATGAGGAGTATTTTTTAAATCATGCTGTCTTCCCACATTCACCTCACAATGTATGCTCCGTGTTTTCTCCCACTCAGTGCAGGCAGACGTATTCTCTATTGCTGGGACATACAGGGATTCTCAACATCAGCACCATATTTAATAGGCAGTTGTGCACCAGGTTGGAAATGCCTTGCACAGTTAGTACCATTTGCCGCACATCAGACAGAGGTAATATGGTGCCTTGCTTTGTGGACAGGGTCCTGGATGTCCTGATGGATGGGGGAAGTACAGAGGAGGGCCATCCTGTTACCTTAGAGCTGACCGAGGAGACAATGATACCAGAATCTGCCAGCCCAGTCCGAGGTTGCCACTCAGGTCAATGCAGTATCAACAGTGTGAAGAAATGGGCAACAATTCAGAAAGAAGGTCAATGACCTCCACTGCTCCAAAAAGGCAAATGCCACCATCATCTCTCTGTTGCTGCCTCACACTCCCACTGACTTTGCTCTGCACTTATCTCCCACTGTGGTCTACCATTCTCACTATTTCATGCAACATTTTCCCTCACGGCATCACCCAGATGATTCTCCCAGACTAACTCTAACCCTGGCATGGCCTTTGCACCACCTACTCACTCATTTGGGATACCTCAGCATCTTTGCCTCATCTGCACCAGTGCAAATAGCTATTCCATCCACTTTTATTTCATCAGTTTCCCCCTTTTTGTCCCATTCCAGTAGAAGAGAGCCCAGGGCGGTTATGGGCGGAAGGGTGCCAGACCTTATCTCCTCACGGGATGAGAAGCCTGATTGTGGTTGAGGCCAGTGAGGGCATAGACTGCACACACAGTGATTCTGAAACATACCTGTGCCAGCAACCAAGTAAGAATCATTGTCCTTTGATGTGCTACTCTCCCATTACTGTGAACGTACTCTCAATGTACCCAAAATCAATGCCTTGTTCACGCCATGTTCTTTCTTGTCTCCTGTAGGTACTCGTGGCATCTCCAGTGCTCTCAGACACTGGTACCTCTGTGGGTGCTTCAGCTTGATCAGAATTTGAAGCACCTGCTGGTGGGCACACCTCTGCCATGTCTCCACAAGCTGGTCATTGGCACTCAGAGGACAACTGGAGACCATGCACAGCTCCAGGCAGGAGAGGACCCCAACAATGAACTATTTCATTCAAATACACAAGTAGACATGAACAGCTTTGCTTACAAGTGCTGGGTAAAGCAATGCTGTTTGCATCATGCTGCCTCTGGCACGCGAGTGTCTGCCTCCATGGACTAGTTAGTGCTGCCGTAGAGTTTCAGGTCCAGTAGAGCTCCTGGCCATTTCAACAGGGAGATGAGTGACCTCACTCTACATGCCCCTTCCTCACGAGGCAGGGCAGGGCAGTGCCAGGAGGCACCCAGCAGAAAGAGGAACCACTGACAAGCCTGGAAATCTCCCCTAAGGATGCTCCAGAGTTGGGCTGGACCCTCCACCTCCACCCTTCCTGCTGTCCTCAGCTCTCAGGGAGTTCAAGCTGAGGAGGGTACACCTTGCCTCTGGCCAGGACGCACTCAGCAAGTCTGGGCTGTCTGGACACAAATATCCCTGAGATTGCCTGACCAAAACCCCAAGGCTGACAGGCGGGTACTGTAGAACAGAACTCCCTCTGTCCCAGCTCTGGACTTCAGGACCTTGTGGATATCAAAGTGCAGACCTCTCCCTCACAGAACGAGATGCTTACCCCACCCACCATGGGAGAAGTGGCAGCTATTTTCAGCTCCATTACACATTTTCAGCATGGTGGACGGAAACCAGGGTCTTACTTGAGTGTGTCAGGCTCAGCCTCTTACTGGGTGAACCCCTAAATGGACACCTTCCCTTCTCATTAAACCTTCCATGTCAATCCCATCCACTTTGATCTTCCCTACTTTCCCGTGGCCTGTCTCCCGAACCATTCATTTGTCCCCTCAGCCCCAAGCATATCAAGCCAACATGCCAAATATTTATGGTCTTGCTCTGTCCCTATGCACTCCTCCAATAAAAGCCAGGGTGATAGTGACTGTTGATGAACCCTTCTTCTCATGACCCCCGTCTCTTCCATGCTCTATTGTCCTCCTCTCCTCTGTACTGAGTTGCCCCCTTCAATAATAGTTATCCCTTCTGCACCCCTAGATGTTGCCTCCCAGCCCCACAACAGAGATCCCCAGCTGAGGGATAATTAATAATAAGATCATAACGCATTCAAATCGGCCAATTTTAGCTCACTAGCAAGAATCTCTGTTCAACTGCGGTTTGGAAAAAGGAACTTCTTGTTTTCCACTTCGTGAAGCTTCACACTGTCCATCTTTCTCACCAATGTCCACATCGTTCAGTGACTAAGAGGACTATGTGGTATATAATGGATTTTCCAGTGGGCTTTGGGACCGAAGGGATCCCAAGCCTTTGCATACCTTCACCATGCCTTCTGGCATAACCTTCCCATGTTGACTGACCAGACCCTTAACTGAACCATGCCCCCAACTGAATTTCCATGATTCCTTGCACTTTCACACTGGACCCCCAGGCTGATCATGGACCGCACACAAGACTGCAGAGGTTCTGACCGTCGCCCCCAACACCGCCTCCCCGAATACCCAAAGCAGCTGACTGACCTTGCCCAAGCAATGAGCAACAAACACCACCCTTACCACATCTCACATGTGAATGAAGAAACCTGGCTGCACTCATGTATCTGCCCAGGGATTCAGCAACGTGGCACAAGCCACAACTCCTTTGGAGGTTCAGTGGCACAGTGGTAGTGTTCCTACCTCTACAGCAGAAAGGTCCAGGCTGAATTCCAACCTGCCATGGAGGTGTGTCATTCCACGTCTGATTAAGTTTATTTTTGTCGTGGGCCTTTGTAGCAGTGACATTGCCCCCGGCTTTGGGAATAATTTCCAGGTTTCAATCCCATCTGCCATGGAGGCTACAAAATATGTATGCACTAGTTGATTAAAATTAAACTTCTATTGCCAGCCACTGATAGGAATGGCGAACTGTTGCATCTGATTGTCTGGCACCCCCAAGGAACAGGATTTCTGCCCAATCTTGCAACTAGAAGTACCTTATATACCTGGGAGCCCCAACAACAGAGTTCATGTTGCTAATTAGAGACTTCAGTCCCTTAGGGTTCCCAAAAAGAATGGGTGGCAATTGATTTTGTACAGGAATTGAGTCTCCCACTGCAAGTATTAAATTCCATAAGTAACGTGATAAAGCAAGTGTACTTGATTGAATCGCTACAACGTGGAAGCAGGCTATTTGGCCCATCAAGCCAACACCAACCTTCTGAACAGCATCCCATCCAGACCCACGCCCCTATCTTGTAACCCTCCATTCTCTATGACTAATCCATCTAACCCATCCACACTAATCCACACATCCCTGGACACCATGGATAATTTAGCATGGCCAATCCACCTAACCTGCACATCTTTTGACTATGAGGGGAAACCCACACAGACACAGGGAGAATATGCAAAGTCCGCACAGACAAACAATCGCCCAAGGGCAGAATCAAACCCAGGTCCCTAGTGCTGTGAGGCTGCAATGCAATTTCTATACCAATCTAAGTTATCTAATACAGATCTTGTGTTATTATGGGTCTGAATTAACACAGGTATTAGTTATAGACAGCTGTGAATTATCATTGTAATTCGCAACCAAGTAAATTATGGACAGGTAAATAAATTATAACCAAGTGTAATAATATTCAGGTGATAATCTGTCTACCTTATGAAAAGCAGTACATGATTTATAGCAGAGATAAAAGGTACTGCAGATGCTGGAGAATCCGAGATAACAAGGTGTGGGGCTGGATGAACACAGCAGGCCAAGTAGCATCACAGGAGCAGGAGAGCTTGACGTTTCAGGCCTAGACCCTTCATAAGAAATCTGTACATGATTTATAGCATTGTGTAAAGGTCACACAGGGGAAGAGTTAAGGGCAGATGTGAATTAAAAAGGTGCTGGAAGACGCATAGCTCTAAATTGCAGATGTTTCTATATACTATAATTCATACCTTCACATAATAATGAAAAATGGCTGCAAATTCCATACAGGTTAAAACTATAGAGATGTGAATTATGTGCCAAAATGCTGTAAATTTTACACAGATTCCAGAGAAGAAGAATTTCATAGAATCCCTACAGTGTGGAAGCAGGCCATTTAGCCCATTGAGTCCACACCACCCTTTCCAAAAGCATCTCACCCAAACCAAACCCCCTACCCTATCCCTGTAACCCTGCATTTCCCATGGGCAGTCCACCTAACCTGCTTATCTTTGGACTGTGGGAGGAAACCCAGGCAGACTGAGAGAACGTGCAAACTCCATACAGTCGCCAGAGGCTAGAATTGACCCAGGTTTCTAGAGCTGAGGCAGAAGTGCTAACCACTGAGCCACCATGGCGCCCAATTTAGTTTAATCAATTAACCTACTATTTACAACCAAGTATTAAAGCTATACAGATACAAGTTACCTAGTGGTATAACCCTAACCAGATATGGTTGGGTTTTCACTGATCAGCGTGTTTGCTTTAGCATGCACATGTATAATGTACACAGCTGCAAGTTCTAATGCTGTACTGTCTGTTTGCAATGACATGCTGATCGAATACCAGTGATATACATCCACCCACCTTAATAACATCTGTTCCATTTATGGTGAATGACAGCCTTTGGCGGCCCAGTATGACGTCTCCATTTTCATGCATTATCTTCACCCAGATTTTCACATTCTGTCCCTTTCCAGGTCTTTCAAGTTTAGCGTTGCCATATTTTAGAATTTTCTTCTTCAACAGCCCATTGCCTGCAGTGAATTATTTGCATCAGTTTATCTCAAGCAAAATCTCTACATCTGTTATGTTACTAGTAACTGCATCATTAATTGCACATACCTAGCACATCAATCCAGTCTTTTGAATGATATACTACATCACCAGTAGCATCTTGTGTTGTGTCCATGCCCCACAGGGTGCTCATTCAAAACTCCAACAGCGGCACAGATGTGCATTCAAATATTGTTAAGTTGTCAGATTTTCACATTCATGAATATCGAATCACAAGGTAAACAGATACTATCACGAAAAAGCCATCATAATGTGAATGGTCTGTCACAATCAGGACATAATTTACAAATAAATAGGTACTCTTTTGCTTACAATGCATCAGCACTTGATTACAAAAGCATTTCAAGACTTAAATGTCTTAATATCAAATTACTGTTTAGAACACTTTTTAAACACAGATTGTTGCATCACAGAATGTTTTCCTGTTACTATGGATACATATTTGATACAAAGGAATCAGTTAGAAGCCATCTAGAACTCAACTTTCTAAGAAATAAAGAACTTCATAATCCAAGAGAGGACAGTGGTCCTGCAGTCTGGAACAGCAACGTGCACAATAACAGGAAGTGACGTCAATACAGTCTAACCATCAGATACTGATATAAAAGCCAAGTTCTTTGAGTAGTAACTTGTGCTGTGGATAAAAGGGGAACCAGTGGGATGTATTGTATCTAGATTTCCAGAAGACATTGCACTGAGGTACCGCATCAAAGGTTCTTGTAGAAAGTAAAAGCAAGTACTGTAGGAGTCAACAAATGGCGAGAAGATTGGCTGGCTAACAGGCAAAAGTGTGGGGGATAAGTGGGTTTTTTGCAGGTTGGCATGTTGTCACAAATGGTATGCCACGAGGGTCTGTGCTGGGGCCTCAATTCTTTATAATTTATGGAAATTATCTGGAAGAAGGGATCGAAGGTATGTAAGCTAAATTTGATGATGACAAAAAGATAGGTAGGGAAGTGAGTTATGAAGAGGAGATAAGGAACCTACAAAGGGACATAGATAGGTTAAGTAGGTGGGAAAAGATCTGGCAAATGGTGTATAACCATGGGAAAGTATGAAATTGTTCATTTTGGCAGCAATACTGAAAAAGAAGCAGATTGTCTAAATGGTGGGAGGTTGCAGAGGTCTGAGATGCACAGAGATCTGGGTGACCTAGTATGAGGGAAATTATGCTTCAGTTATACAGGGCATTTGTGAGGCTGCTTCTGGAGTACTATGTACAGTACTGGTGACTGTAGTTGCAGAAGGATGTTAATGCATTGTAAACAGTTCAGGGAAATTTTACAAAAATAATACCTGAAATAAGCAGATTGCCTTATAAAGTAAGGCTAGGCAGTTTAGCCCTGTATCCTCTGGAATCCTGCAAAGTCACAGGTGAGTTAATTAAAACATAAGATCCTGAGGGGATGTGACTGGGTGAATGTCGAAAGCATGTTTCTTCTTGTGTGTGAAACTAGAACTGGTGGTGATAGTTTAAAAATAAGGGGGTGGGGGTGGCCATTTAAAACATATTTTCTCTGAGAGTTGAGTGTCTTTGGAATTCCCTTCCTTAAAAGGGAGTGGATGCAGAATCTTTAAATATCTTTAAGGCAGAGGTAGATAGATTCTTGATTACCAACACTGTGAAAAATTATCAGGGATATACAGTCGAGGTTAAAATTAGATCAGTTATGATGTTATTGAATGCCAAAGCAGGCTCAAAGTGCCAAGTGGCCTACACTTGTTCTTTGCTCATATGTTCAGAATACAATGGATGCTGGAAATCTAAAATAGAAATAGAAAACGCTGCGAGAAATTCAGTAGCTTTGGGAGCACTTTTGGAGCGGGAAATAGATGTGACATTTTGAGTCAGACATGACATCTTTAGAACTGACACTGATGTTGGGCAAAATGTGCAGATGCAGGTACAATTACAACATTTAAAAGTCATTTAGACAGGTACATGACTAGGAGAAGTTTAAAGGGATATGGGCCAAATTCAGGCAAGTGGGACTAGTTTAGTTTGGGAAACTTGATCGGCATGGACGAGTTGGATTGAAGGGTCTGTTTCCATGCTGTATGACTATGCATCTATGATTTAAATACCGTTCAGTTCTAGTTTCTAATTAGTTTGCAACCAAGTTTAAACTACTGTATCTCTATGAAAACACAATGCAGCCTCGGTTCAGTAAAAGGCCATGGGTTCAATCCCACTTCTTCTAGCACACTTCACTGTCAACAATGCCAGTCATTTGCCAGAATGTTAGAAGACAGGACAGGTCTCTGGTACTGATATGAAGAGGACAGGAATAGAACAGGCAGATGTGGAATTACTCAGTACTGGTTGGTTCGTGCCACATTCCAACTCCCTGGCCATTTTCCTGGATGACGACTCAGACATGGTACAGCTTCTGGTACCTCGTTATTTCACTTCAAAAATGGATAATTAAAACAGTTGCTTGGTAGCGAGCTAGAATTTCCCAATGAAACTTTGGGCCACCCGTGGCAGTAGGAGCATGACAAATGCCTGGAAGTGACCACCCAGCTGCAGTCCAGGGAGGGGGCAGCTTTCCAGAATCACTTGGAGAATCCCAACACCACAACGCACTCTCTCTAAGCCACAGCTACAGCTGGAATCAGCTTTGTGGAGGGGCTTCTCTCCACAACAGCATTCTGGCATTTGTGGTCTTTTTTCAAGAGTGCTCAAGATGGAAGCCTCACGCTCCCTTGCCTGGGAAACTGCAGCTCCTTTAGTGCTGGAGAGCCTGCTATTAGCCTTCCAGCTTTGACAGTCAACAGTCGTCCAACTAGCAGCAGGGAGTAGGAAGTTGTCATCTCACCCCTCAGTACCATTGGGAAAGCATTTCTCAGTCATTCTAACAAGGTTCCATCAACTAGCCAAGGAAATACTCAGAGTATGGCTTCACAGCAGGCAGATCCACAGCAGTCATGATCTAATTCAGCTTCGAGAAATGTGCACAGAGCAGCTAACCACATCATAATCTCACAAGAATAGCTGAGATGGAACAGAACAGCTCTCCTCAGGACACAATGGAAAATCAGCTGCCCTCTCAGGCATTGCAGTTTCACACAGACTTATATTTACAGTGCAACAGCATCACCCCTGATAGTTTGGAAAACGGACTGGCTCTTAATTCCTATTGGTTTGTAACTTTCTTTTCCTGTACCACCAATCCACGCTTTCTTTGCCAACATAACTGTTATGTCCTTTAGCACTTGGCCTACACAGTCTGTAGTGATGTTGCTGAGCTACTCTTGGTGATGGACACTGAAGCCCACCAAGAGAATGTCCTGCATCCACCCTCAGTGTTCCCTCTAAGTGGGGTTCAACATGAAATACTGAATCATCAGCTGACAGGGGACACTCCACTCACAATCAGATAATGTATGGTAGTCTTTGGACAAATAATCAAAGTCCCATGTAATGCTCTGGGTAATGCAGGTACGAATCCCACTATGGCAGATGGCAGAATCTGAATTCCAAAATGAAAAACAAATAATTTGGTATTAAGTGTCCATTGTCACAAAACCCATCCAGTTCACTAATGTCCCTGGGGGAAGACAAACTGCGATCCTTACCCCATTTGGCCTACATGTGACTCCAAACTTATAGCAGTGTGGTTGACTCTCAACTGCCCTCTGAGGTGGCCTAACAAGCTAATCAGTTATATCAAACAGCTAGAAATCCTAAAAAAAAATTAAGCTTAACATACCATATGATATCATCCTAGGCACCACAAATGACTCTGGCAAACACAGGCCTGTCAACCCTGCTAAGTTTCCCTTACCAACATTTTGGGGCTAGTGCAAAAAGATGTGAGTGCTGTCTCACAGACTAGCCCACAGCAGTCAACATACCATACTCCCTGAATCACACCTTCCAACATCCCAGACACCAATGACACCATTCTTGGGTATGTCTTGTCCAAACAACAGCACTGGTGGCAGCACAATCAGGATGGAGTGGTTCTGAGAGACCTCAACATTGACTATGAATTCCACGAATCCTCATGGCATCTGGTCACAAACGGATAGGAAACAACCTGCTAATTACCCTCTAATGTCCCCTGTCAGGTAATGATTTCATGTTGAACCCCACTCAGAGAGAGCAGTGAGGGTGGCAACGGTGCAAAACATACTCTGTGTGGACTTCAGTGTCCATCACCAAGAGTGGCTTGGCATCAACATGACTGAACAAGCTGACCAACTTCTGAAGGACATAACTCTTAGACTGGAAGGTGAGCGAACACATACATGGCCTCCTTCTCACCAATCTGTCAGCTACAGATGCATCTATTCATGACAGGATCAGGAGTGTCCACTGCATCTCTTTGTGGAGATGAGTCCAATCTTCACATTGAGAATACCTCACATTGTGCCACACAGCACATTCACTATGCCAAATAGATAGACGTTGAACAGATCTGGCAACTTGAGTCTGGAAAAACATGAGGTGCTGTGGTCCATCAGAAGCAGCAGAAGTGTACTCCAACACTATTTGGAAACTCAGCCTGATAGATATCCCAATCTGCCATTAGCCCTGGTTCAATCAAGAGTGCAGGAGGGTGTGCCAGGAGCAGCAAAAGGCATACTCATAAGTGAGATGTAAACTTGGTGTAGCTAAAACACAGGACTAAGTGCATACCAAACAACATTAGCAGCAAATGATAGGCAGCTTTAAACAATTCTACAAGCAACAGATCAGATCTAAGCTCTGCAGTCCTGCCACATCCAGTCATGAATAGTGGTGGACAATTAAACAGATCACTGGAAGTGTTGATTCCACAAATATCCTTATGCTCAATGATGTGGGAAGCCAGGATATCATTGCAAAAGATAAGGCGGAAAAGTTTGCAACAGTCTTCAGCCACAGGTGATCCATCTAGCCTTCCACCAGAGGTCTCCAATATCATTGATCGCAGTCTTCAGCTACTTATATTCACTCCATTATATGAAACGAAGCAATAGTTAAATGGACCGCATACTGCAAAGGCTGCAAATCCTGACAACATTTCAGCAGTAGTACTGAAAACTTGTGCTCAAGAACTTACCGTGACTGTAGCCAAGCTATTCCAGTACAGCTACAACACTGGGATCTGCCTAACGATGTAGCAAACTGCCCAGTTTGCCTTGTTCACAAAATGCAGGACAAATCCAACTTGGCCAATTACCACACCAATAGCATTATCTCATATCATCAGTTAATATGATGGTGGATGGGGTCATAAATAGTGCAATTAAACAACAAATGTAAAACCTTTATTCAAGGGAGGAAGGAAACAGAAAGCAGGTAACTACAAACTTGTCAACCTAATAATAATATTTATATGGAAAATGCTAGAAAACAATGATTAAAGATTATAACAGGCCACTTAAATCTTAAAGCAATTAGATAGAATCAACATGATTTTGTGAAAGTAAAAGTCATGTTTGACTAAACTGTTCTTTGTGGGAGTAATTAGAAAATGGCAATTTTGGAAATGAATTTGAAAAAAAAACTTTAAAAAAATTAAATTTGACTCAGTTAGTTGTACTTGGAAACAACAGCTTTTGATGTTGGAGAAAGAAACTACATAAGTTTATAGTTTAGCAGTATCTCATGGCATAGGAGCCTATTTGGCTTATTGTACCTGCGCCAGCAATAGTTACTCAATTAGTCAGTTATCCTGCTTGTTCTCCAATTCTCTAATTTCTTTTGTTTTCATACACGACAAATTTCCCTTTTAAAAGTTTGTATTGTATCTGCTCTTACTTCCAAGTAGTCTATACTTGATCATTATAACTCGATGCATAAAGACTCCTTTCCACTTTCTTTGAGTCTTTTACCAATTATCTTAAATCTACTATCTTTGGTTATCGGGCCTCCTGCAAATGTAGACAACTTATCTGCTCTATAAAAACAGCTCATCATTTTGAACACGTTTATCAAATGTCACCTGAACTTTTTTTTAGATCAAAAGAGAACAATCTGAGCTTCTCTGGTTTCTTTACATAACTGATGTCCTTCATTTTTGGCACTCATCTGAACTAAATCTCAACACATTGTCCAAGACCTTCAACATGTGCAAAAAAAGGGAGACCAGCTAGTTATAGAAGACAATGAGATGCTTGCTGGGACACGTATGCCTAAAGCAAAAGTTGGAGATAAAAGACTTACTAATTCTGGTAAATTACTTCACTAAAATGGAACAATGCTAGATATTTTAAATAAGCATGATCGGGGTGTCTCAAACTTCAGCAATTATGGTTCTATTGGTATAATTTAGTAATTCAATTATAACTTAATCTAATTTTGATGATCTTAAAATCAATAATAATTTATTTTATCTATAAATTTTAAGAGTTAAGAAGAAAAGTCTTAAAAAATAAAAATACACACTCTTAATATTCAGATTACTACTAATTGAAAACTGCAGTCTTATTAAAATAGGATAAATGAATACATGAATAGAAAAAAATGCATTTCCATAGAAATGGAATAAAGAGTCAGGAAAATGCCTCTACTCGTTGATTAAACATTGCAAAACATCATAGCATTTTGCCATATGGATATCTGTAAAGCATAAATGGTGTTTATGTGTGTAAATATATAATTTTCAATAGGTCCATTTAAAGATACTGAAACACATAGCAATGTCTTGGAATTTGTGCAGTTATACATTCGCTCTCAGGTAGAGGGTACATGTGAATAATCAAATAAAATACTAGTTTGTTGTTGCTGGTCCTGGCGGTGGGAGCACGTTGAAGAGTTGATATCACAAAAGGCAGCATTTCATATATTCACACTGGTACAGTTTAATTTCTCTCTATGGTATAATTGGTACAGTAACACCACTGCACATTAAGTGACAATTGCAAAGAAAAATTCATTGTTGGGAGATGTTGTCTTGGATTCAAACTTCAAGAGTATTATGTCAAGCTGTGTTAAGTGTGCCAGTTTTTATTTTATATAGAAGTTAGTCAATGACAGCATTTTTAGAATGGAAATTAAGGTTGCTCAATATTTCAGACAATTGAGATTTGAAAAAAGCTGAGGAAACAACCCAAAGGCAGGAAATTGCTTGAAGGTTCTCCTGTTGTAACTACAGCAGGAATGCTGGAGAGAAAGAGAGACTCAGGATAAGTTTATACAGTGGTGCTTACGTTCTATTCGCAGAATATCCATAAGTGAAAGGTTACAGAAATTCCAGAAAAAGGCTCAAAACATCCAGTTTTATGAAATAGAATATTCAGCAGATCAATAGGGGGGTATTTTGTACAAAACCAGAAGGCAAATCAAATAGTCTTAAGGTTGTCACAAACAGAAACTATTTCAGAAATCATTTCTTCATATTTAACATTTCCCAATTTAATTATATAGAGTTGTGGATAGACTACCATCTCCTGCATTAAATATTAACCCGTGAAACAAGTATATATTAAATTCAAAGGGGAATTGAAGATTATGGCAGGAAAGACATGTTATTTATTTAATAACATAAATCACTGAAACTAAGTGATAGCCTCATTTGCCAAGTTTAAGGTGATTAAGACTGTCACAGTCTGTAGAGGAAACACCTCCTCACTTAGGTTGAGGTTATGTTGTGTTGTGTTGAGGTTATACAGAACATTAGTGAGGCCTCTTCTGGACTGCTGTGTCCACTTCTGGTCCCCTTGTTATAGGAAGGGTATTATTAAGTTGGAGAGGGTTCACACAAGATTTACCAGGATTTTGCCCATAATGGAGGGCTTGAGTGATAAGGAGAGGCTGGATAGGCTGGGACCTTTCTCACTGGAATGTAGGAGGTTGAGAGATTACCTTTATAGAGGTTTATAAAATCATGAGGGGTATAAATAAGGTGAATAGCAGGTGTCTTGTCCCTAGGGTGGGTGATTTCAAGACTGGGGGGTATATTTTTAAGATAAGAAAGATTTAAAAAGGACATGAGGGGCAATCGTTTGTGTGTAGACTGAACTTCCAGAGGAAGTGGTAGATGTGGGTACAGCTACAATGTTTAAAAGGACATTTAGATGAGTACGTGAATAAGGAATATTTGGAGGGATATGGGCCAAACACAAGTTGGTGGGACTAGTTTAGTTTGGAATTATGGGTCTGTTTTTGTGCTGTATGAATCTGACTATTACTGTATAAGCGCAGTATTGTTTGTGCCTCACCACAATTGCTAGGGGCTTTTGTATTGATGCCCCAGGAGTTGAGGTTGGTTGCATAGGGTAAGGGCAGTTGCCTGTCCTAAACTTGTTTAGGAAGGACCACACTAGCAGTGGTTGTTGAAATTCTGCCATTCAACAGGGGAGTTTTCAAGAAAAGCTTGTCAAAAGGTGTGTTAGAATATTTCTTGAAGTTTGGCCTAAAGAATAGGGTGAACTGCAACATTTTGAACTCGAAATTCCCTATTATCAACTGTTCTTTGGATCAATGCTCAAAACCTTTCAGTAAGGTAGCTCAATCAAATGAGACAATAACTAGCACATCAGCCAGCTCAGTGTGTCATTTCTTCTTGGGAGTTCCCTGATCTTTGCAGATCTTTATTACCCATTCCTCTTCAGGGTTTTACGCTGAGACTAGAGTGAGATTTCAATCTATATGACTATGTTCCTTCTGTAACCTTATAGTTATTGGATTACAAATCGATTCCAATCAACAGAACAATGACCTAGATTTACATCACACATTCCCATAACAAAATAGTGACTAATCACATCATACAATTCATGGAACTCTTGACTTTGTAGTATAACTTCTTGCAGTGAATCATTCTTGAAATAAAAGCAAATTAAAGCCCAAACTGTCAGAAAAGTGGTTTACTAAAAGAGATGTATACAGATCAAAAGTCACAGTTGTAAACACCCAATAGTTTTTAAGCGATGTTTTTCAGTTGACCTGCTGTGTTGAACTACATTCTCAAACCAGTCACTTCAGTTGAAATCACTTTTTCATGTAAAACCACAGGTTCACTCCACTTCATGGAAGAGACAATGTAAAGAATTCCATTTGAGACATGTAAAGGTTTCCTTAAAGAGATAGGTCAGCCAGTCCTATCCAGCTCAAGTTTTGTTCCTCCCACAAACAGAAAAGACTATTCTCCCACCATGTTGTTCTAAGGCTTCCTTCCTTTCTTGCGTAAAGACTGTCCTTCTCCAGAGAATGCAATAAACCTGCTGGTCCCAGAATCCTGTACCAACAGAAAAGACCATGAGCATACAAAGTGATGTTTCCCCAACACAAAGTTAGAGTTGAGAATTTTATAAACCTAATGAAACAGACACTGCACTGGAAATATTGCCATGTTGGAGTGTGATCTGTGAACATTCCAACCAAAACACATGGCAGACAAACAGGAGACTGGAAGAACACAGCAAGGCAGGCAGCATCTGGAGGAAAGGAGACGTCAATGTTTCAGGTATTACTCTTCTCCTTTCCTCCAGATGCTGCCTGGCTTGTTGTGTTCTTCCAGCCTCCTGGTGGCTACCTTGGATTCCAGCATCTGCAGTTTTTTCTTTTATCCCAAAACACATAGCAATTTAGTTGAAGACAGAGAAGGCAACCATGTCAACCTGCCTGAAATATGGAACAATTACAAAATACACACTTTACAGAATGTGAAGAAACTGGAAGCAAATTCACAGCAGTCATTAGAACATAAATTTTGTTTCCATGAAATAGCTCAAATACAAAGAAACGTCACAATTTGAAGACGTCATTTTGTTTGCTAGATTTGATACTAATTTGATATGGTGCTCATTTACAGTTTAATAAAGTAGCAAATATAGTTTCCCTTGACTAACAAAAGACTACAACAATTAATGTTGAAAGAGTTTTGATGGATTAGCTGGGGTTTTTAAAACCAGCCTGTCATTTTTGTGTATAGCTTAGTGCTTTTAAAGTTCAAGATAGCTGCCTTAGATATTAAGCTGTTCTTTGCAAAGACAACAGGGCTAATTTTATACTCAACTCAGTTACATTTAAAAATAATGGCAAGGCCTGTTTTTAACTTCCCGTTTCCAGTTTAAATAACAGTGGGCAGTGGAGCAGATGGCCATTGTGTTCTCAGAGGGTGCTGGACCATAAAATATTTGAAGGAGTCTGCTTCTCTGTTTTAAGATTACTTTTATTTGTGGCACCTGCAGACAGTGCTTTCCCAGACTTGGGAAACCTAGCGTCTAAAGGCAGACACGAAATACTGTATCTAAAATTATTGTCCCCTTTAAACCGCTACTTATGGGCCAAGAGAAGCTTGCAAATGTCTGGAATTTGTCTGATGCCCTATCATCCCGCAATCAGATCAATACCTCCCTGGGACTTCTGTGAATCCCCAGCTGTAGCCTGGAGCTACAGCCCTACCTGTCCAATAACGAACCAGCCACCTGCAGCTGGGAAACAGATTTTTCTTGAAAATAAAAGACCTGTCATTAAACTCGATGGGATGTCTGGATATTTGCACTTCCAACTTTTGCACCATGAAACCACCACCATCCCTTCCTCTCTACTGTTTTCATTCAAGCCAATGCCACTTTATACAATCACCAAATTTGTTTTTATACAAGTACCATGTTCAAAATGTGGAACTGCAATGTTGACTAGTAGGACAGTACATTTCAGGCAACAACTGTAAACACAAAGGACTATCAAATAAGGTACAGCAAGGCAGAATCCAAACTCAGGTCCCGTCTTGTCTGCACCAAGATTGTGAAGAGGTTCCAACTCTTGTTCCCAGAGACTCTTTTCCTTGTTACAACCAGATATCATTCACTGAGTTGGATTCATGACTGATCACAACAGACTCCCATTGTAGTGTACCAAAGATCACAGATCAAAATATCAAGTAAGTGAAATGGCTGGTTGAACATCCAATTCGATAAGACAAATTGCCAAAGAGATCAGGCAAGCCACAAGGAAAGAGAAACCTTTTTTTCCCACATCTTGCCATGTTGCAAAATTTTAGAAAGGTTACAGCACAGAAGTAGGCCGCTCTGTCCACCTTGTCCATGCTGGCTCTCTTTAAGAGCAACACAACTTGTACCACTCCTCCCCTTTTTCTCTATAGTCTTGCAAAATTCTCTCTTCAGGGTAATTATCTAGTATTCTTTCAAAAGTAATTGCATCTACTTTCACCATAGTCTCAAGCTGTACATTCCAGACCATAACCATTTATTACATCAAAACATTTTTGCCTAATCCTGTCAATGCTAATTTTAGCAATCTACATTAAATTGGTGTTTTCTGGTTTGCCAAGATTCTGAAAACTTTTATCAAATCTCTTTTCAAACTTCGGATGATGATGGGATAGTGTAGGGGGATGGGCTTAGATTAGTTCGCAGGTCGGCGCAACATTGAGGGCCAAAGGGCCTGTTCTGCACTGTATTGTTCTATGTTCTATGTTCTCTAATACATGTCCCAACTTCTCTAATTTACCCTCAATCGCTGGAATCATTCTGTAAGTCATTACTTCATCCTCTGCAATAAGTTTGTATCGTTCCTGTTATGTTGTGGCCAGAATTGGATGCTATTCCAGTTGAGGGTTAACCATAAAATAACCTTGCTTGTGTTCTCTACATCTCTTTATATGGTCTAGGATCCTACATGCCTTATTAACTGCTTTCTCAACCTGTCCTGTCATCTTGAATGATTTGTGCACGTACACTGCCAGGCCAGTCTGTTCTTGCATCTCCTTTATGATGTTATTTTTTATTTTGCATTGTTGCTTGTTCTTCATACTAAAACATAGTAAGATGAAATTAATTTCATCTGCAACGCTTTCCATTCTGTAGGGGGATTGATTTTTCATCAGAGTACAGTAAAAACTGCAATGCATTTAGAAATTAACCTAACATAATATTCTGCCTATCTAGACTCTAGTAGTTAGTTATGAAATGATTGTTCAACTTCATTTGACAAAGCAATGATTCATGGGATTTTGCAATTTCCCACTCTTGTATCCCAAAATGCATCTGATCCGGATGTGATGACTTAACAATTTTGGACCCTAGAATACTGAATGCCCAAGCTCATTTCTCAGCACAAGCACAAAATTTATGAAAGAACGAACTGATCATGATTGACTGAGCTGAAACCTAATGGAGAAGTGCAGCTTCATATCTAATACATCAATGCTGTTCAGTCACAGTGAAACCTTGCAAACTATGATTGGTTTGACTATCAATTAGAAGTCATGTCAGATTAGCAGACAGCAGCAAGTTTGGCACCCAATATGCTATTAAAATCAACTCCATTTTACAATTATTTACCACACATGAACATGTCCTTAGCTGCCTCTTTCAATTTAACATTTGAAATATATTTACTCCCAGTGTTACTCACTCACCTCCTCTATTCGCTTAGGCTGTGGTCGTGAGTTCCTGATAAAGGTGATTTTTCCTATTTTGAACTCGTAGTTTGGGATTCCTCTGTGATGAAACGGTTAAAATAAAATGTTGGTCTGCAGTTACCATTAACTAACACTGTCCAGGAACTCTGAACATGTATTGGTCTCAAGCACTTTCAGATGATTAATAAATTTACATTGTTTAAACAGTAATTCAAGGACAAAGATCCTAAATTCAGCCTTGGCCCAATAGTAGCCATCCACCTGTCTCTCCACTTAACAGCAAGGCACAGGTCAACCCCATTCCAGAGATTGGAGTGAAACTTTGATAGCTTAATGCCATACCGAGAAAATGCTGCACTACCAGAGTTGCCCCTTTCTGGGGTGAGGTGTTAAAGCAAAGTCCTATCTTCTCTCAGGTGGACATAAAAGTATCCACAGCTGTAGACAAAGAACAGAGCTTTCCTGGTGTCCTGATCAGCTACGAAACTAGCAAATGCTTAACCCACCTATAACCCAGTTTCAGTTAGTATCTCTTTATATAGAGTCAAACAGCATTGAAACAGATCCTTCAGTCCAACCTGTCCACGCTGATGATGCATCCCAGTCTGACCTACGCCTATTTGCCAGCATTTGGTCCGTATCTCTAAATCCTTCCTATTCACATACCCACCCAGATGCCTTTTAATGTTGTAATTGTACCCACCTGCACCACTTCCTCTGGCAGCTCATTCCATACATGCACCACCCTGTGTGGAAAAAGCTACCCCTCAGGTCCTTTTTAAATCTTTTCTCCTCTCACCTTAAACCCATGCCTTCCCACCCTTAGAAAAAGACCATGGCTATTCACCCTATCCATACCCCTTGTGATTTTATAAACCTAAGATCACCGCTCAGACTCTGATGGTCCAGGAAAAAATGCCCCAGCCTATTCAGCCTCTCCCTATTAACTCAAATCCTCCAATCCTGGCAACATCTTCTAAATCTTTTCTGCACTCTTAAGTTTAACATCCTAAATCAACTTGTTTGGGCATATTATGACACTTGTGACCATCACATCTGGAGGCGAGACTTGAACCATACTTTCTGATCCAGATGGTAGGGACACAACCGGTACACCACAAGACTCTGAGTGTCTCTCTATCTGCTTGAGTGAATCCCCAAATAATGCCCTCCATCTGCACGTAATTAAATACAATCAATTAATAGTATTACTAAAGCAGTTTAGTCGGTAATTTACTTCTGTTATGGTACCTTGCCATGCACATATTGGTTACTGCCATTCACTACAAATAGCAACCACACTTTAAAGGTAACACATTGACTGGAGATCTTTGAGGTTTGAAAGGTGTTACATAAATGTAAGATTTAGTTTTCTAATCATTATCCAAAACTTTAAGCATTTCCAAATTTGGATCATATTGAAACAAAAGAGAGCAAAAAAATAAACAGCCAGATAGATTATTTTACTTGCAATTTACAAACTTTAGTAGTTTTCAGATATTGGGAATAAATCACCTGAAATCTCATCTCTAGGTGATGCACAAGGTGGTAATAAAGGAGGGGATCTGCATCACATCTCTATTTTCCTTATTCTGAGATGAAATTAGATTGACATTTTCCACATCACCCTAAAAGTAATTCACATTTTTCAATCATCCTTACTGCTCACTCCGTATGCCTTCAGTTTTGTTAATATTCTTTTGAAGGTATATGCACAAAATTATACACAATGTTCCAAATGTGATTTAAACTGTTGGTCAGGATTAAAATAATCTGTTCTAAAAAAAGTAGACAACGTCACAGATATACATTTTAAGAAGTCTTGCTTGAAGTCAACATGAGGCTTTTGAATATCTATATAACGTTCAAGGCAATTAACAAAATCATTTAGTGTCATTTTTCAGAGAAATGTTTTGTCAAAAACAGTCAAAAAGACACCAAATATGTTTTTAGTCCAGTGAGTGTGATAGAGGTCCTTTGAATGAATAGGACAATTCCATACATGTTAACTGCCCTTTCTCAGAAGAAACACTGTCCTTCTTCAAGCCCGTAGTCATGTATCTGCAACTGCAGTATCTATTCAAAGAGAAATTGTTTTATTTTTGTTCTTGGGACACGATTATCACAGTATTAACAGCATTTACTGCCCATTCCTAACTACCTTTTGAGATGATGGTGGGGTGAGCTGCCGCCTTGAACTGCTGCAGACAATACGGTGCATATATACCAATAATAGTGTTGCTTGCTTTGCCATTTCAGAGGGTAGTTATGAGTCAACCACATTTTGTAGGCCTGCTCATGTAAGAATGGCAGACTTCCTCTCCAAAACATCAGTAAACCAATTTTAACAACAATCCACCACTCAGCGTGAGTCATTAAAGCACATCCCTTCCTCGGAAATTACAAGACAATTCTTGACCAGCATTTTATTACTGATTTATTAATCAATTTCTCCAACAGCTGCCACAGTAGGATTTGAACTTCTGTTTCTGCAACATTTTATCAGGTCTCTGACTATAGATTACTGCTATGATACCATCCATTAAGTTAATAGAAAGATAGACAGAACACAAGAGAGTGATACACAAGGCTCCGATCATTAGATTCCTTTAGAATCACTGGTAACTCCAGGGCAGTTAGGGTTGGGCAATAAATGTTGGCATTGCCAGTGACATCTACATCCCATGAACAATTAACAAAAATTCAAAGCCAGAGTGCACAAAATCTCTAGAACAGTCATCAAGAACAGCTAATGTTGCTCAACACACAGTGAATGATCACAGGAGGTACACTTTTTGAAAACTTGATTCACAAGCTGACACTAACCTTTTAATATCTTCCGGGTTGATTTGTGCTGGACTGGGATCGACTCCTTTCTTCTTCCCATCTAGCCGATTCCCAGCACCAGTAAATGCCTTGAGGGTACAACAAATTGTGATAACACATAACTATCTAAATTATAGGATATCAATCCCAATACAATGCACCAGCTTTGAGAATACTGATGAAATTTGATCTATGTGCACTGTTGATTCAAAGTACAATACTTGGATAAAAGAAAGTTGAAGAGGGTCTTACTGTTTCTATGTGGGTGAGATGACGTTTATGTCGTTTAATCTGATGGCCAGTAGCTGTCACAAAAGAATGCAACGTGCAGAATTGGTTTAACAGCCAGCTATAGCTTATTCTAACGCAGTGTTGCAAAATTTGTTGTTTTACTCTCCCTCATTTCATGGAATCATAGAATTACTACATTGCAAAATCAGGCTATTCAGCCCATTCAGGTCACACCAACCCTCCAAACAGCAGCCCACCCAGCCCCACCTCCATCCCTGTAACCCTGCATTTCCCATGACTAATCCACTGAGCCTATACATCCCTAGACGCTGGGGGCAATTGAGCGTGGCAATCTACCTAACCTGGACATGTTTGGACTATGAGAGGAACCTCACATAGATACAGGGAAAATGTGCAAATTTCCAACACAGTCACCCAAGGGTGGAATTGAACCCGGGTCACTGGGTGCTGTGAAGCAGCAGTGCTAACCACTGAGCCACCGAAGGTACTTTAACATGGTTAGATACTGTGACTGGTTGAAATTACACTTTGTTCTAAATATATGGAAAACATTGTGAATGCAACATTTCCTGCAATTCCCTAGGAGTCCCCAAGAAAGTAGTGTTGATGCTAGGTAGGGGTATTGACCCCATGATTAAAGAGGAATATCATCAATCCTGGACAGGCAAATTTTCCATCTAACACCTGACTTGAGTTTTATAAACACACTAAAAACTCTATTCGAGCAGTCACCGTAATCAATGCAGCTAATGTAGTTCATCATCCGCACAACTATAAATGTCAATAGTGGGAGAAATGGGTGACAGCAATGGGCTTTCTCTCTTTCGAGACTGTTATCCAATTCTGTGCTAAGGTCATACGCACTGCTTCAGTCACAAGGGTTATGTATTCAGCAGAATACTGGAATCGTCAGTGCAATGGCCTGCTGCTTTGCTAACGTAGGAATGGTAATTAGTAAAGATGACTGGACTAAGAATCCACTCCAAGATACCCAGCAGCAACATCCCTGGGCTGTAGTGACTATCGTCTGACAAGTACAACCTTTTTCTTTTATGACTTGTTGATAAACAACTGAACGCGAGTTTTCTCTTTGACCCAATTCTCACTGGGGTTCCATGCTGCCACACTTAGCCAAAGAGTTTGAGAGACAGGGGTAGCTACACTCACCTTTCTAGCACCATTCAACTCATGCACCATAGCTGATCAAACCTGTGATGGGTTTAGGACCAGAAAGGAAGAATAACCCATCACTCAATGTGATGCACTGGCCTCCTACTGGGGTCAAAGCATCATACTGGGTGAAGTACTGGCCCCAATATAAGGTGAAATATGATGGGGCTGTAAGTGGCTGGTTTAAATTCATCCAGCTTTTTTGCAGTACTTCTTTTAAAGTGAAACGGTCACTTATTAACAATATAGAATGCCCTGGTTAGTTTTCTCTGGCATATACAAGACACTGCTTTTGTTTGATTCCGGACAATCTAAGTAGGCAGCTTGCAAATCTTAATAGTATGCAAGAAACGGTTATAAAAGAACTACCGAAGTTGATATTGCAACAAGTGCAGAAATACTAAGTGTGTCTGAAAGTCAATTCTGAGACAGCAGATTAGTTATGAAGTGCAATATTTAGAAAATAATTTATCGATTTCAGACAGAGAAACACATTCTACAGCCAAAAATTCAGCTATGGTGACTTTAAAAATAAATGCAAAACAATGTGTTTCAGATCCGCTTTGAACAAGGATTCATGGGCATACTATCACTTTCAAACACTGTAAAAAGATACTAAATGGGGGGGGAAAAAGTTATAGTATTTCATAAGTATTTCCTAAATAGTGTTTGCCATTTTTTGGCCTGGCAAGGTTAAAAAATACTTGCTTAATCTCAAGGCAAGAATAGCGAGACAATCTTCAAATTCGAGGAGATGGGGCTCTTAAAACCAATCTAATACCAAATATCCAACACAACCCAGGGTAAAGTAGTTACAACAGAACATACCGAATAGACTGGAGTCAGACTGAATAGGGACCGTAAAATGGGAAGTTAGCCAGTTTAACAAATGAGCTATAACAAAAATTGAATCCTAGGTATTTTAATATAAAACATGGATATATTTTGTTTTCTACTTACCCTGAAACCTAAATCAACTGGAACAAAGGCAGTGTGGTCAGTCTCTATATCCTAGAAGCAACGCAAAGATAATCACATAAAACAGTAGTTATGAAATGACATTAAAATTGATTGGAATCGGGTTAACCATGGATTGAAATTGTGCACAATGGTCCAATCTGTCCTTCCTCAAAAGACTCAATTTGTCCCTGCTCCATACAAGTGTAAAATTGGCTAAATGACCATACCTACCAGCAATCTGGACATCGTCATAAAGCAATTCCAATCTTTAGTACCATATACAAGTACAGTCTAACACAAAGTGACTGGTTTATGCAAAGTAATCTAGAAGCAAATTATTGCTTAATATAAAATTAATCTGGTAGTATAGAACTTGAGTATCCTTGAAAAAAATGTTGTGGAAGCTTTTTGTCTTGTACACATCAGGATAAAGAGAACAAATAATCATTATGCACAAGAGGAAGATGCTGATTGGTTGGCAAGTGGACACCGATTGGTAGAAGTATTGCCATGGTGAACACACCATTGAACAGTTAACTAATAGGCTTTGTTAAATTCAAACTAGGCAAGTCAACAATACGCTTGGAAATGAACACTGGGAAAACAAGAATAACAACCGAGTGAGGATAAGCAGGTATACATAACCTGTGGCTAATAAATATTGATCTTCCTTCTTGGGTGCTGAATTACAAAAAGCTCCAAGTCATATTTGGATACCATTGAGATATCCAGAAATTCATTCTACTAATTTTCAGTAACAGAACCAGCAATGGAGTAACTAGTGGCCAGCAGTGTATCAATGCCAATTTTCAAATTAAGTAACTCTTTGCATATTGTCTGAATATTTTGTTTTAAACTGGAATGTGACTCAAAAATGCACGAACACACACTATGGCCTTTCTGATATAATCAGAGGTGTAGAAAATGAAAATTAAGAGATAGTTTCTGCACAGATAGCAACTTGTTCAATTTCTGCAGCAATCCTTCTCTGAATGATCAGTTAAAAGTGAATAATGGAAAAGATTTGGTTACAGTAATTTCATACCGCTGTGTCTTCAGGCTGATAATGTCGCTCGGGCTCTTTATACCCCAACGGAGCATCAAAATCTACCTATGCATTAAACAAAAAAGATGAAAAGTGATAACTTCTCTGATACTAGACAAAAGGGGATTGATATATTAAATGTGTTACAACTCAGTTGGGAAAAGTGTACCAATAATCAAGTCCCACTATTCCAGAAGCTGTCACAAATGTATAACTATCCAATTAAACTACCAAGATATTCAAATTTGCCTAACAGATTTCTACGCAGGACAAAAGTAATTCACACCAGATTTTGACATTGATAGGAAAATACTTTATTTATTAGAAACAAATTATTCTTTATAGAATAGTAAAAAATGCATCACTAATTTACTACTTTGCAACTTTAAACTGTACTCTGTTAAAACCACAAGCACACATTCATTCATAAACAAAAGTTGACAGTCTGACACAAACACATAGGTGGAAAAATATGAATAGTATGGGCCTGGAATGCTCTGGGTGGAAGGCTGGTGGAGGCAGAGACAATTGAGATCTTCAAGAAGGCAGAAAATGATTACTGAAATAGAAACAGTATGCATGGACATGGTAAGAAGGCAGGGAAATGGTCCCAAATCATACTGCTTGCAGGAGAGCTGACGTAGTCATACTGAGCCAAATGGTCTTCTCTGTGCTATAACAATTCTGAGATTGTGTGTTTAATTGCTTCTAAACACAACATTAACACTGACGGCAGATGTTGGCTCACAAAATTTTGGTTTATTCTATCCTCTCTAAACAGCAAAAATGTGCAAATACTTGTATTTCTGTAGCAACTATGTCCTCTGGATATCCCAAGGCACTTCAGAACCAACCAATTACTTTTGATATAGTCACTGTTGTGACGTAGGCCAACTTGGCAGCCAAATTAGCACATTGCGAGGCCCTACAAATAGCAATGAGATAAATCAACAATTGAACAATTTCACTGGTAATGTCTGAAGACGACATTTTGGAAGGAGAATTTCCTTGCTCTTACATTTGCCCATAGAATCTTCTGTATACCTAAGACAGCATATGAAATCTCAACTAAAAGTTGGCATCTTCAGTAATACTCAAATACAGTACCAGTTGACATTCTGCACATTCTTCAGTAGGGCAAGAGCGCTCCGACTCTCCACAACACATTTAATAACCTTGTAGATCACTTGGTGGTGTGGCAAACACATTAACAGGTAAGGCAGGCACCATCTCATGAGCACGTTTTAGAATTTCACAATTAGTTGTACCAGTAATCAATAAACTTGGAGCTAAATTATTAAACTTACATTCATATCACACTCAATGATGGAAACAGCTTTATCTGGTTTTGTTTCCATGACTCGAAGCTCATAGATCTGAAATACACAAATTCTTCAAAAGTCTCTCCCATAAAGATCAGATTGACACAACGCATTAACATCCACTTACTACATGTGGAATATTACATTGAGCTTGTAGAAATTGATGCACAATATATCCCAATACACAGACAGCAGCATAAGAAGAAAATCTTCAGGCGTGACTGGCTGTGGGGAGAGGGGGCTGCAGAGAGGGAGGGGGAAATGGGGTGAGGAGGTGAAGGGGGCAAGAGAGTCGGAAGGGAGAAGGGAGGGCAAGGGTGTGGAAACAGGGGTGCGGGAGTGGGAAGAGGGAGATTGAGCTTATAACACTCCAAACTGACTGAAATCACAGCATACTTACTCCACAGCTGTTACCCACTCTTTATATCTCAAGTGCCAAAACCTTCAAGCATAGCAGGAGGAGATTACATCCATGTGAATCTCCAGGAAAACATCATATACACACAGTTGTGAGAAAATAAAAAGGTACAAGCAAGTTATAAATTTGAACTTATACCCATGTATCCCCTGTGCAATGTTCATAGCTCAGAAACAGTCAAGTGCTCCCCATACAACACTGACTACTCACCTTCTCATTATAGTTGATAGCAATTACATCACCGGTTGTTAAGCAGGCAAAGTTCCTTAAGGCATTTTCCAATCTGACAGGAGAATGTTAAGAAACTATTCAGAACATGGGCATTAGACAAGTACATAATTAAGTTCCAGGAAACCCAATGACCAATTTCTCCAAAGAAACCAGGTACTGTACTCAGTTGATACAAGGCAATGAGATAACAAGGTGTAGAGCTGGATGAACACAGCAGGCCAAGCAGCAGAGGATCAGGAAGGCTGATTTGATTTTCTGAAGAAGGGTCTAGGCCCGAAATGTCAGCCTTCCTGCTCCTCTGATGCTGCTTGGCCTGCTGTGTTCATCCAGCTCTACACCTTGTTATCTCAGATTCTCCAGAATCTGCAGTTCCTACTATCTCTGATACAAGGCAACATAAACTTAAGGATGATAAAGTAACTAATGTAAGGTTGTCTACTGCAAATCTTAAGCTACGTGGTCCCATTGGCAAATCAAGTGAGCCAACAATGTGAACCCTGAGCTGAAGAATGAATTCTTTTAAGGGATGCTATCTGGCATAGAATTTAGTGGCTATTTCACAGTAGAACAAATGTTGGTATTGTGTTTATTTTACTTCTGAATACTAGTAAAAGAAAATGAATATAGCTTACACGTGCTTTTAGTGCAGCAAACAGTTCCAACCACATAGATATATATGGAGAGAATTTCTGAAAGGAGTATTTTTCATATATTTTGATTTACAGATATTATTTTGGGGACCTTGGATAAGAACTAGGGAAAAGAAAGTGAATTATTAAATGGGGAATAATAGTCTTTAAACCAGCATTCAACAACCACATGAGCACCTGAATCAAATAATGGATGCACAACAAAGGAGAGGGCTTGGAGTTTGAATTTCAAAATAGTTGCCCATAAGTATTGGTTATTTCTGAGAGGTTTTGTTTTAAAAATATACAACAAAGATCAGAGAGTCCTTCTGGAAGTGACCTAATCCGGTTTGCATCACAGAGTTAATGACTGCAAATGCCTGTTAATGGGAAGAGGTTTAAATAATGAGGTTTAAGATAGACAGTAAATATGCAAGGTCATTAGTTTGGTTTTCATTTCAGAAGGATCCAAGATGAACAAGTTTCTTTTTAAAATTAAGTTCAGAGTTAAGCTTTTCTGTTCAAAAGACTCCAGCGTTGAGTTTAGATGCTAGTTTAGTTTCTCTCCTTGAAAGATGTCTCAGGGCAGTTCAGGGAATAAGTTTCCTCAGCAGGAGGCAGGGATGAACCTAGTTGAGGTGAGTGTAGGTAGGAAGTGGGAGAGGGGGTTGGTCTCAATGTGGACTTCAAAATCTCCCCTACCCTGACCTCATCCCAAGACCAGACCCCTCTCATCCTCACCTCCTTGACCTGTCCATCTTCTCTTCCATCTATCTGCTCCTCCCACCTCACTGAAGAAGGGTCCAGACCCAAACGTCAGCGTTCCTGCTCCTCTGATGCTGCCTGGCCTGCTCTCTTCATCCAGCTCTACACCTTGTTATATCACATTCTGTTACTTGTCTTCAGCCATTACTGTGATGATGAAATAATTTGCTGCCATTATAAGTTGGAGAATAAATACCCTTCCTTTGAACTACACTGATTTAGCATAATTGAGGGAGACATCTACATGTAAAAAGTGACAGACAGCAAAAAATGAACTATAGCCCTATCCAACTTGTAACATAATTGTGCCATTTTGTGCGCCATAATACACCCATTATCTCAGAGCTATGTGATCTGAGAGGGGCAAAATCCAGTTTAAAACTACAGCCAATTAAATTAAAGCTACGTAATCACATCACGGTTGAGCAACTGAAGGATACACAGCTTTTGGGTTTGTGATATCCAGGAAATCTGGAGCTTGTGGCTGAAATTTGGAGTAAGTGGCAACCATGAGATTCACGCTCTCTACCTGAACGAGGCCCCCTTCCTCCAGCAGTAGGTTCTGCATCATCTAGAGACAAAGATTTGTTATTTAGAGCACACATAAAAGGATAAACCAGAATGAAAGCAAATAAATGAACAAACGTATACTGCGTATTGAACTGGAATATATCAATCACGTCCTCACATATACTGTATATCCATTCAAGTTGCAATATTAGACAAAGTATTTGGAGCACCTCTACAAGTAGACCGACAAAAATTTGCACAAGTAAACTCTCCTAAACTGGTTCAGTTAATCTTAGCTACATCACTAAATAGGCATGTCAAGCAGAGTGCAGGTACTTACTTCTTGATATGGAATTAAGAACATAGAATTAAAGAAAATAAGACCAGGAAAAGGCCACTTGGCCCTTCAAGCCTGCTATCCCATTCAATATGACCACAGCAATTCATCTAATTCAGTACACTGTTCCTGCTTTCTCCCCATACTCTGATCCCTTTAGCCCTAAGAATTTGAAAACACGCCACAATTTGGTCTCGACCGCTTTCTGTAACAGTGAATTCCACAGGTTCACCATGAAGAAATTTCTTCTCATCTCTGTCCTAAACAGACTGCCCTGTATTCTTAGACAGTGACCCCTGGTTCCAGACACACCCGTGATTGGAAACATCCTTCCTGCATTTATCCCATGTAGTCGTTAGAATTTTATTTTTAAAGAATAGAACAAAAATTTATTGTCAGGTGTACTTTTACATGAAAAGTACAGTGAAAAGTTTAATAGATCACCCTACCATGGCACCTACTTTAGTGACAGAAGTCACATATAACAATGAAAAAAGTAAAATAAAGACAAAGTTCATCACTTCAGTTAATGGTTCCTGGGCTTGGGGAAAAGTGATTTAGGAATGATGGAATACCCTGAACATAGAACATAGAACTGTACAGCACAGTACAGGCCCTTCAGCCCAGGATGTTGTGCCGAACTTTTACCCTAAACCTAAGGTCTATCTAACCTTCATCCCTACCTCAACTATCATTCAAATGCCTATCTAATAGCAGCTTAAATAACCCCAATGAGGCCGACTGTACTACTTCTCTGGCAATGCACTCCACGCCCCTTGAAGATGCAGCCGGACAAGACCACCACAACGGGTCGCTCGACAGTAGGCGAGAAGCCTCTGCCAAAGACTGCCATGCCAGGCCAGGCCAAGACTGCTATGCCCGACAAGACTGCCTGCTGGAATACCCGGACACCAAAGATGAAGAAGACCTCCACGCTGGGGTCGGCGTGTTCGGCAGTTTCCCCATGCCCATTCTTATAAACTCCAGTGAATGTAGTTCTAACAGATTCAGTCTCTCTTCATGCATCAGCCTGGTAAACCTTTGTTGCACTCTTTCAATAGCCAGACCATACTTTCTCCGATTATGGAGACCTAAGCTGCACACAGTCTGGTCTCACCAAGGCCCTGCACAATTGTAGCGAGACATCCTGCTCCTGTACTTGAATGATCTCCCTATGAAGGCCAGCATACCATTTGCCTGCTTCACCACCTGCTGCACGTGCATGCTTATTTTCGGCGACTGGTGTACAAGGACACTCCGGTCTCGTTGTACTTCTCCCTTTACCAATCTATCACCATTCAGATAATAATCTGCCTTTCAGTTAAAGTGGATAATCTCATTTATCCACATTACACTTCATCTGCCACGCATTTGCCCACTCAGTCAACTTGTCCAAGTCACACTTAAGCATTTCTGCATCCCTTTCACGGTTCACCCTCCCATCCAGCTTTGTATAATCTGCAAACTTAGAAATTTTACATTTTGTCCATCATCTAAATCATTACTGGGGTGGAGGAGGGTGACGTATATGTGGTTGGTGCTGAATATCAAAGAAAGAATAAAGTGTATCGAAACAAAAACAGAAGTTGCTGAAAAAGTTCAGCAGGTCTGGCAGCATCTGTGAAGAGAAATCAGAGTTAACGTTTCGGATCCTGTGACCCTTCCTCAGAAAATGTATCGGAGCTAGAATCAACTCAGTTCACACGAACAAGCGTAGGCTATTCAGCCCCTTGAACCCATTCTGTCATTAAATTATATGTTTTATTCAGCATCTATCATTATTGATGTAGTTAAAAAGGATGCTCTCTACTCTAAAAGCCATGATCATGGAACTTTTCCTCATAGTTTAACACTTAAAACCCAAGTATAACTGATGAATTTGTAGATGACCTACACAGATATATTGGGAATTCAGAAGTGAAATGTAAACAGTCTGTTCCCTCAGTTCTCTAGGGCAAGTCAAGTGGCCGGCTACAGCACTACTGTTTCTTTTGGCATTCTGGGCCTACGAGTTTAAAACTATTCTTTCAGTAAAAGTCTTGAACACAGTTCAGTTTAAGGCACATAATAGATTGCGATGAATTACCCTAAAATGTATTGCTCATTGTTATAATATTAGTCACAGTATCCGAGAAACACTACTCTGAGATGGCGCAAAGAGCAAAAAAAAAAGCTGATGGACTTCAAGTGACTCAGCTGCCTGTCAAAAGTTGTCACAACAGGATGTAAAATAGAATACCCTGCTCAACAAAGCTGAATTAAAGAAACAAGTTTATCTTAGTTTGAAATTTCTGTTGTTTGCAGCATCCCTCTCCTCCCTCCTTCTACCACTTCCACTGTGGCCTTCCAGTCTTTGATTCCCAGCCTTCCCATCACTCCCAGGAAACACAAAAGGAGCTTAGTTCCCAGGGCAATGGCCACTTTTGTCTAATGGAAAATCAGTGGCAGACATTTTCTGCACAGCAGTTGTCACTAACAACAGCGTGCTGAGTGTGCATTGAGCTTGCTTTTTTTGTGACAATGTTTGGAGGAGTATTTTTGACTGGAACACAAGAAAATTCCTTCCAATGGCATCAATGCCCAGAAGGAACTCGTAATCCCAAAAAAAATTAACAGTTTACTTAATTGGAAGTTGCTTCATTCAAACTTTGTCACATTAAATTCAGACTATGCTGAATAATGTACAGTGCTTTTATCTGATAATTCACTTATATTAAATTCAAGACAGTTTATCATTATAGGGAATTACGAAATCTATGTTTGAAAATAAAGCCAAAAGAATATTCTGAAGTATTGAAAGACATCTCTGCAAAAATAAGGAAAGAAAATCCAAGTAGTTAGCCTCTTGATTACAGCTGTTATCTTCAGGGAATCCTGGCTCTAGGTAATGAAACATATAGCTTCCTAGCATCAGCTCAAGCTCCAAAAATCAATTCGAGCTTGGTAAAACATTCACAGG
>JAHRHZ010000099.1:1591850-1607828 GCA_024137785.1 Ginglymostoma cirratum
CATGCTGCTATGATGCTGCTTGGCCTGCTGTGTTCATCCAGCCCCACACCTTGTTATCTCGGATTCTCCAGCATCTGCAGTACCTTTTATCTCTTTATTTTTACAGCACTGCTTCTTGAAATACAGTGCTGTGGTCACATTCCCCACCAACCACCACTCACCCAGTGAGGCAGGTAACAGATACCTTCTTCTGCCACAAATTCCAGGACACCACAGTGCGTCATTCGGTCAGTTTTTCTGTTTGTAAGTTTAAAAAGCATTGGGTATGTAATATTCAGACGACCTGACAGAAAATAAAACAGAAAATAGTTCCAGTACAGCCATAAAACACAGCAGACTAAGAACATGAATATTTTAAGCAAAGAAAAACTTTAGCAGGCCCATCCCTTTCTAAAACATTAAATCCCACCTGTCCTTATCCCACTACCCCATTACCAGATAATTATTCTTCAATCCAACTTCTACTCTCAACAACAGCCTCACATGCAACATACTCCACAGGTCCAACATGCTTTGGTGTAGAAAGATCCACACACTTCCATTCTTGTTCCTGGATTCCTCATTTTCAACTTGTTACCGTAGTCAAGACTTAGGTAAAAATCTTACTTCCAAAGGGAAGCTCATAATCAGAATGCAATACATTTCTTGAAAAAAAACGACAAGAGAACTTTGGTAGAGGTTAGTGCTTTAGAATGGAGGGCAGGAGAGAGATTTGTTCCTACAAATTGTTGCTTGCATTAATTTGCTGCTCAACAGTGGTTAAAAACTGCTCCCAGGGATTCAGGTACTTACTCAGTTGATCCAGAGCAGATGGTGGCATTATTACTGCAGAGAAAAATCGAATACAATGCAGATAAGTATAATACAAAACAAGCTATTCTAATATCCAATATAGAAACAAGTTCTGGTTATAGTACTCTTCAACAAAATAAACCATCCCTACATGCCTAATAAGAATACTACAAAACATATATGACATTAAGCAACATTAAGAGATTGAAGGTTAAATGATCAAATAAAGTCACAGTCATACAGCACGGAAATAGACCCTTCAGTCCAACCAGTCCATGCCTACCATAATCCCAAACTGAACTAGTTCCACCTGCTTGTGCTTGGCCCACATCCCTCCAAACATTTCTTTTTCATGTACTTATCCAAATGTGTTTTCAATGTTGTAACTGTACTTGCACCCAGCACTTCCTCTGGAAGTTCATTTCACATACGAACCACTCAGAATTTTTAAAAAATTGCCCCTTTTGTATTTTTAAATCTTTGTCCTCTCACCTGAAAAAATATCCCCAGTCTTGAAATCCTCAACCCTAAGGTTAAGACACATGCCATTCACCCTATCTATACACCTCATGATTTTATAGATCTCTATAAAGGTCACCCCTCAATCTTCTATGCTCCAGTGAAAAAAAAATCCCAACCTTTCCAGCCTCTCACTATAACTCAAGCCCTCCATTCCCAGAAACAATCTGATAAATCTCTTCCTAACTTTCTAGCTTAATGATATCCTTCCTACAAGAGGGCGACAAGAATTGAATGCAGTACTCCAGAAGAGGCCTCGTCCTGCACAACCTCAACATGCCGTCCCAACTCCTATACTCAAAGGTCTGAGCAATGAAGGCACACATGTTGAACACTTTCTTCACCACCCTGTTTATATATGATGCAAACTTCAAAGAATTATGTACATGAACCCCTAGGTCTCTCTGTTCTACAATACTACCCAAGGCCTTCTTTTAAATGGTCAGGCAAAGAGCTTTAAAAGCACATCTTAAAGGAGGAAAGAAATGTAGAGAGGGAATTCCAGAACTTAGGGACTTGGCAAGTGAAGGCTCACTCACTAATAACAGTGATATGAATTGAAAATGCACAAGAGGCCAGAAGTAGATGAGTGAAGTTACGTCAGAGGGTACTGTGAAGATTATGAAGGTAGAAAGCAGTGAACTAAATGTGGAGTTTGAAAACAAGATCAAGAACTTTAAAATGAAGATGATGCATTATCAGGGCCCAACAAGCACAGTGGCAATAGGTGGACAGATTTGGTTTGAATAAAGATTCAGGCAGCAGCATTTTGGATAAACTTGACCAGACAGGAGTGGATTATGGAGGACAGATAACAAGAGAACAAATGAGCAAATCAGTCTTTGTGATGGCACATATGTTGAAAGCTGGCCTCAAAAATCAAATATTTTGACAATCACAAACAGAAATGATCAATATCAGAGTACTGCCAGAAAGAGCAAGCAATAGAGTTGAAAGCTAGGGGATGGAGTTTGAAACAGCAACCGAAGCAATGGCTTAAGCTTTTCAATATTTCACCTGAAGACATTTCTGCTCATCCAACGCTGGATATTGGATACGCAGTCTGACATTTAGCAATAGTAGAGGAGCCGACAGGTGTAGTAGTCAGGTAAAGATGGGTGCCATCAGCTTACATGTGAAAACTAACGCTATGCCTTAGTTAATAAATAAGAGGGGAGAAGGATAGTTTTTTTTTAGGAGACACCAGAGGTTATGGCTTGCAGCAGAAAGTGAATCGTAGAACAATCCCAGGCATTTAGATGGCAGTGAAGAGTCCTCAGAGGAGGATGAGTTGGTTATCCATGTCAGGTTGAGAAAGACACAGGCATAATGTGAGACTTTGGCAAAAGGTTTTAGAACTGTGAAAGGGGCAGAAATGTAACTGAAGAGATTTTAAAAATAACTCTGGGGACAGATTTGGGAACTTACAAATTCAATGGCTGTGAAAAGCAAAGAAAGGTCTGAGATGGACTGTAAGTCTAGACAGAAGCAAGTTTTTTTTTTTGAGGAGAGTTGGTGACAGATTTAAGGGAAAGAACATGAAAGAGTGCAAGGGAGAGAGTGTGTTAATAATGCTGGCTTCGTGGTGATCCGGAGGGGAGGCTGGGTGGTCAATGCTTTAGTGGGAACAGAGTTGAGAGAGCAAGAAGTGCTCCGCTTTGACAAGTTGAGTTTGGAGAAGGAACAAAGGGAGTTTGGACAGAAATTAGCATAAGAGAGAGTTCAGGCCTAGACTGGGGGAATATTCCTGGATTTGTCACTTTGGGCCAGTGGAAAAAAGGCATGTAGCTGAGGCGGTAGATCAGAATCAGACGGGACTTGACTGTAGGAACAAAGAATATTAGCTCTTCACACTAACTTGTTGGACGCAAGAATGAAGACCACAAGAAAATGTGGTTTAAGACTATAGTTTGGAGTCAAAAAAGCAGCTGGGGATTAGCTTTATATTAGAAAACGATTCCCTCCTCCACCCTCCTGAAACCAACTCCTAAGCTCTGATTAAAAAAAAAACAAAAAGACTGCATATGCTTTCCACAGAAACAAAAACAGAAATTTCTGGAAATGCTCAGCAAGTCTGGCAGCATCCGTGGAGAGAAAGCAGAGTTAACATTTTGGGTCCAGTGACCCAAGTTCTGAGGAAGGGTCACTTGACATGAAACGTGAACTCTGATTTCTCTCCACAGATGCTGCCAGACTTGCTGAGCTTTGCCAGCAATTTTGCAGGGTTTTTTTTCCTAAGCTCTGAATCAACATGCCTCTAAGACAGCAGTGAAAAAAATTTAGTTGCAAAGAAGTTTCTTCTGAATTCCATTTTGGATTTATTAGTGACCATCTTATAACTCCTGGTTTTGTGCTTCCACCAGAACATCAACTCTTACGTATCCTATCAGAATTCATAATTTTGTAGGCCATTATTGGGTCATCTTTGGCTTCTCTCGTCCCCAACCTGTTCAGTCTTTCTTGTAACGTCAGTTCTGGTTTTATCTTTTTAAATCTTTAGTGCACCTTTTCCAGCACCTCTGCATTTCTAACAGACGGGCTACAACTATCTACTGTAATATTGGGTACTGATTGAAGAGATATAGGAGGAAATCCTCAGTTATTCTTTGACCAGTGATCTGGGATTCTTTGTAATTCCCAGAAAATGCTAATGGGGCATAAAATTAATATTTCATCTCAACAGTGTAGCTGTCCCTCAAAAGTGCACTGAAATATCAGACTAAATGATATGCTCAGGTCCTTGAATGATGGCGTGAACCCAGATCTTCAGAGGTATAGCGCTACCACTGACTGAACAACACTGCACTTATCTCACAAACCAGTCTTCCGCAGAAACTCCCCTTTTATTCTGGTACCACTCCATATCATCTCAATTAGTGATTCTCTTGAATCCCTTTTCAAGTAGACATTTAGAAATATATTTCATATCAATACCTAGCACTCGAATCAAAAGTAAGATTCATCAATAGGACATAGAATATCAAACCTCTTTCACCTCTATAACTCACTATTCAGCCTGCTCATTCATGAAGCAAGTTCATTTGCCAGTAGGTTACCAACAAATATGTTCGATCACACCATTTCCCCATCCACTTACTTTTGCCTCCTTTCTCTACATCTGATCGATCGCTGCCTGCAAACATAGAGACCGAGTAGCATCGGTACTGTGTTGAGAAACGATTCCGAAAGGCATGTGGAATTGCCTGATCAAACATATTGAAGGCAAACTACAACAAAAGAGAGAGAGAGAAAATCAGGAAATGTCATAAAGAAAGACATCAAAATGCGTCACATCAAAAGGCAAAAAGAATATATTTAACATCTCTCCTAGGATTTACTGAAGGAGGTCAAAGAATATGCTGGAAGGTTTCATTTACCCTTGCCCTCCTTTCTTGTCCGAACACTCCAGGTTCTTCATCAGGGCCCTAATGTGTCACAGAGGAATTCTAGATATTAGGCTGACTAATCATCAGAAATAAAAACTAATTCAGCAAAACTACTAAATTTCATTAATATAGTGACTCTCACAATCACCTGTAAAGATATATGGGATTACTGTGGATAAATGCAATTAGAGCCATTGCCTTGTATGCATGGTATGCACTGGAATGTGTTGCTCAAATCGAATGACCTTTTTACACATTTTACATTTCTACATAAAAAACACAACTGCTCTAATTTTCAAAACATGGCATTGGCATCTAATGGTGAAAAGGCTGCCTTCAGTATAAACCAACAAAAACAATTAGCAAAAAAAACAAATTCGTTGACAGATTCACAAAAAAATCTAAACAAATTAACAGTCTCCAGACACTATTTGTGAACTTAAAATTACTATAATCTGTTAAATGTTACTTTCCAGCAAAACAATTTCCCTGCAGGATGATCGCGACTGTGTTTCAGCATTACAGTGACCTTATACTACTTTGAAAAGGTATTCAATGATGGATTCATCACTTATAACTCAATTTCCCCAAGTCAACATCTTAGCCAAGACTATCCCAGTATGTGGCTGGTGAAGAAGGGCTTTCGAGCTGAATTTTACACTGCTTCGGCTGGAATTGTCAAGTTCTATCAAGTAATTTTAAAAAAAAACCCACAGTCCATTAAAAGCAGCGACAAACTTTCAGGATTCGGGTTGTTAGAAATCAAAATTAGGAAATATGTTATGACATCATATTTCCTATCCGTTACTATTGACAATGACTTATGACGATTGAGCACAGAACCTCCGCTAACTCCCGGTTACCCCCATCTCAATCCCAAACACCACATACAGAGGAGAGGGGCTGTAGGGTATGACTGAGGCCAGAATCCATGCCCATGATTGCGTCTCATCTCCACATCCCACACCGACAGTACCTCCCGTGCACACTCCAAATACTTTACCATCTTTGACTTTATTCTGGTTGCGACGCTATAACGAGTTGTCAATCGGGTTCGCTCTTTATCAAATTAACAACTTGTTTGTCAGCGCAGACTGCAAACTCACTGACCACACGTCGCCATATCCGCCGGAAGCCGCTCCGCCGACCAGCCACCGGGCAAAGGACAGAGCTCCTATTGGTCAGAATCAACAATACGCCAACCTCATCGAAGCAGCCAATAGCGCTGTCCAGTATCGGACCAATCAGCGCCCGGACTTGGCAGCATCCGTGAGCTAACGGACCAATCAATGCGGGTATATACAAAGCTCCGCCTCATTATCTGCTTATGGTTGGGTGTTTCGGGACAGCTCTGTCCATTCACACACCGTATTGGTGCAACTGGTGAAGGGGTGGGAGAATGGGCCTTAGCAACCAGGCTCAACACACCTGGATCCGGAGCAACGTTGCTGGAAAAGCTCAGCAAGTCTGGCAGCATCTGTGAAAGTAAACAGAGTTAACCCTTCCTCAGGGTCACCCTGTTAACTCTGTTTTTTCCTTCACAGAAGCTGCCAAACCTGCTGAGCTTTTCTAGCAACTTTGTTTTTGTTCCTGATTTACAGCATTCGCAGTTGGTTTTTGCACCTGGATCAGGAGCTTGCAGAGCACAGAGCAGCTTAAAGAGTCATACAGCAAGGAAACAGACTCTTCAGCCCAACTCGTCCATGCCGATCAGATTTCCTAAATTAATCCAGTACCACTTGCCAGCAATTCGCTCGTATTCCTCCAAACCTTTCCCATCTTTTACCCATCCAGATGCCTTTTAAATGTCATAATTGTACCAGCCTCCACCACTTCCCCTGGCAGCTCATCCCATACGCGCATCACCCTCTGCATGAAAAGTTTCCCCTCAGGTCCATTTGATATCTTTTCCCTCTCACCTTAAGCCTATGCCCTCTTGTTTTGGACTCCCCTACCCCAGGGAAAAGATCTTGGCTGATCACCCTATCCATGCCCCTCATGATTTTATAAACCCTCAACCTCTGATGCTCCAGGGAAAACAGCCCCAGCCTATTCGGGCTCTCACTATAACTCAAACCCGCCAACCCAGGCTCATCCTTGTAAATCATTTCTGCAACCTTTCAAGTTTAACATGTTTCCTAAAGCAGGGAAACTGGAATTGAATACAAAAGTCATTTTGTTTGCAATTATATAAATGCCAATCTGTTGCTTAATGGTGAAAAGTGGAATGTTTTGAAAAATGTGATATGTTAATGTGTTTAAAACATATTAATGTTGAGAAAATATCACAATGCAACAAGATCTGGACAATATTCAGGCCCAAGCTGAAAAGTAGCAAATGATGTTCATGCCACACAAATGCTGGACAGGACTATTTTCAATAAGAGACAATTCGCCCAACATCGCTTGACATTCAATGCTTTTACCATCACTAACTCCTCCACTATCAACATCCTGGGGGTTACCATTGACCCAAAACTCAATTGGACTCACCACATAAATTCAGTGGGTACGAGAACGGGTCAGGCACTAGAAATACTATGGTGAGTAACTCACTGCCTAATTCCCCAAAGCCTGTACATCATCTACAAAGCACAAGTCAAGAATGTGATGGAATACTCCAAACTTGCCTGAATGGGTGCAGCTCCAACAACACTCAAGAAGCTTGACAGTTTCCAGGACAAAACAGATCACTTAATTGGTACCATATCCACAAGCATCCACTCCCTCCACCACCAACACTCAGTAGCAGCAGTGCGTACAATCCACAAGAAATCCTCCAATGATCCTTCCAAACCCACAACCATTTCCATCTAGAAGGACAAGGGTAACAGACACATGGGAACACCACAACCTGCAAATTCACTCCAAGCCTTCCATTCTGACTCGGAAACATATGGCTGTTCTTTCAGGGTCACTGGGTCAAAATCCTGGGATTCTCTCCCTCATAACATTGTGAGTCTACTTGCAAAACACGGACTACAGCGGTTCAAGAAGGCAGATCACTACCATCTCCTCAAGGGTAACTAAGGCAATAAGTGCTGTCCCAGCTAGTAACACCTACATCTCATGACTGAATATCAAACAAGTTAAAATCAAGGCAAATTGATAATATATTAATACAATCTATACCTATGTGATTAATACATTTCCCAAAGCTGCCAATTTTTATTGCATACTGGCAATATCATCAACCTGATTGCTCATGAAGAAGGGCATGATTTTATAATCCTTCCTGCCACACAAATAAGGATGAGTTCAGCTTCCAATCGGGAGGCCCAATGTGGTACAGTAGACACAAAATGACTTAGCAACAGATTTCCAACAGCAAAAGTTTGTTTTCTGTATGACTGCACAACTATTCTGATACTGCAACTGAACTCTTACAACTTAGAATAAAGATATAGAATGCAACATAGAACTGCAGTGATTGTGTCAATCTAATCTCCAGCCAACTTATGGATTTTGAACTCCTTAATAATTATCTTTGTAAACAACTCTAAACTAAATTTTTGTACGAATGTATGGACTCAGCTTCAGCCCAAATCTATGGCAGAGAATTTCAAGTGCTGTGAAAGGAGTTTTTCTAACTGCCCAATGCTCTTTTAATTTTTGTGCTCTCTTTTACCATGTCACTGAGCAATGAAAACAAATCTACACAATCTTAAATACCTCAATAAAAATCACTCATTAGAAACACTCGAGCTGTCTCGGCAATATATTGAATACCTTTGAGATGTCACCATGCTGGATTTTTGATACAGTACATCTGTATGAGGCTCTGAAGGCAGTTGATGACGAGGATAAAAAATGCGCACAGTGAAGGCTTTAATTGTTTTTGAACAATTGACTTTTCAGCCATGGTTCAGTCAGAAGTTTTTTTAAAGTCCTGCTCAAAGAGACTTGAGGACGTGATCAAGGCAGATAGTTTGTGCACTACTGAGGGAACATGGTGTTGTTGGATGTACTGTCTTTCACCTAAGACATTAAGGCTCCTTTTCCATCTTGGGTGGATGTAAGAGATCCTAAAACAATGTTTGAAGGTGAATGGGAAGTTCAACTACTGGATAATATCTATTTGTCAACAGATTATCTTTTTTTCTCACTGTTGATTGTGAAGCCATGGTTTGTGTCAATTGACTGCTGCACTCCCCTCAGCTACAACAATTGTTAAACATTTTATGTAAGTGTATCATATTATAGAGTTTGCTATAAAAAGTAAGATTTTCTTTTCAGATCATCTGGTCAGAAATGTTATTATGTAATTCCAAAAACAGGCAGGACTTGAAACTAGGGGCTCTCAGTCTAGAAATAGGGGCAATACCAGTGTGCCACAAGAGCCCTTAAATTTTATTTTTCAAAAATAAGAATCCTAAGGTTCTGTGATTTAAGCCATGAAAACTGCCTGAATTACTCAATTCAATTGAAGCAACTTCTAAATAGTTGATTAGTTAGGTAAGACTTATCCCATTACAAGTAAATGTCTCCTTTGAAATTACACCACCAAAGGACAGGGGGGAGGAGGGTGTTGTTTTATTCAAAGTTATTTTTAAACACAATAAAAAGTAAATTAAGAGTCAAATTTGGATAAATCAAACCAAAATGATAAAGAAAAGCACCCAACTTGTTGATGTTATATTCTGCTGCTCAAGAACCTTGGTCATAAAGTTGGTAATTAACTAGAAGCAGCTTGTCTGGGATTCCTGTGCACCTTGATCTTGAGTATTCAGTCTCCAATTTACATTATTTGTTCTCCTGTCCTCGCCTAACCATTCTCAGCAGAGTACAAAATATGAATATTTAACAATTTAAAAAAAAAAATACTGAGGATGCCAGAAATCTGAAATGAAAACAGAAGTGCTGGAGAATCTCAGCTAATCTGGCAACATCCAGGAAGAGACAAACAGAGTTAATGCTTCAAGTCCAATTTGACCCTTTGTAAAAGGGCCTGTTTATTTGAGATGTGATCCTGTTGGTTGTTATCTGGGTTGGCAGTATAGCTGGCATTGATAAGCGGATGAAATTCCCATGAATCTTTGTCATGGATAGGAAGTACAGCTGAAGGCATGCCAATGGAAAGGCTGTGTACTGACATGGGGAGACATACATTTTGGTTCTCTTTTCACATTGTTGCTAGTACTGGAGGCTGAAAAAGAGCGAAAAAGAACACAAGACATTCTAACGCTTTCACCCAGACACAAATTAGTTTTAAGAAAAGCATAAATTGCTGCAGGTGGAGAGAAAACAGTCAACATTGAGTCCAGTGGTCCTTCAGGGAACTTCAAAGATGCTGCCAGACCTGTTGAGTTTCTCCAGAATTTCTGCATTTCTCGTGCCCATGGTCCTTTATTTTATTACAACTACAGTATTGCTTGTCCTAATACCATATCTTTTGTCACTTTACTCTCTCTTATCTTCCATTATGTCATGTACCTTTCTGTTTGTTATTTCTTCTCCATGTTTCCTGTCTTGTTTACAAAACTAATATAACTCTAATACTGCACTACCAGTCTGATGAGAGATCATCTATGACTTTGAACATAGGTATAAGAGTAGGCCATTCAGTCCCTCAAGCCTGTTCCACAGTTCAATGGCTAATCTGTACGGCCTGACTCCACATACGTGCCTATGGTCCATACCCCTTAATCCTGTTCCTTAACAAAAATTTAACTAGAGATTACACAGTGTGGAGCTGGAGGAACACAGCAGGCCAGGCAGCATCAGAGGAGCAGGAAAGTTGACATTTTGGTTCAGGACCCTTCTTCAGAAATGGGGGAGGGGGAAGGAAGCTCAGAAATAAATAAAGAGGAGGGGTGGGGCTGGGAAAGGTAGGTGGGATGGTGACAGGTGAGTGCAGATAGGGAGTGGTGGGAGGAATGGATAGGTGAGAGAGAAGATAGACAGGTTGTGTCTGGTCAAGGAGGTGGGGATGAGCGGGAGGGTTGGTCATGGATGAGGCCGGGGTTGGGAGATTTTGAAACTGGTAAAGTCGACATTTAGGCCATTGGGCTGTAGGTTCCCAAGGTGGAATATGAGGTACTGCTCATGTGCAGGTGGTGTCATTGCGACCCTGGAGGAGGCCCAGGATGGACATGTCACCCAGGGAGTGGGAGGGGGAGTTGAAATGGTTCACGACCAGAAAGTGTTGTTGTTTGTCACGAACAGAGCGCAGATGATCTACAAAGTGGTCTCTGAGTCTCCGCTTGGTCTCACTGATGTAGAAGAGGCCACATCAGGAGCAGTGGATACAATAGACCACATTAACGGATGTGCAGGTGAACCTCTGTCAGATGTGAAAGGTTTCTTTGGTGCCTTGAATGGAGGTGGGGTGGTGAGGCGTAGGGGCATGTGTAGCACTTCCTGCGGTTGCAGGGAAAGGCGCCGGGGATGGTGGGGCTAATGGGGAGTGTGGAGCGGACAAGGCAGTCATGGAGAGAGTGGTCCCGGCAAAAGGCAGGTAGGGGCGGGGAGGGAAATATATCTTTGGTTGTGGGGTCTGATTGTAGGTGCTCCTCCCACCTCACTGACCAATCCCCACCACTGCCTACCTGCACTCACCTATCACCATCCCATCTACTTTCCCTAGCCCCACCCCTCCTCTAATTATTTCAGAGCTACCTTCCCCCATTTCTGCTGAAGGGTCCCGACCTGAAACGTTAACTTTCCTACTCCTCTGATGTTGCCTGGGCTGCTGTGTTCCTCCAGCTTCACACTGTGTTATCTTTATCTAGCCTGTCTTTCGCTGTTAATACTTTGAAGATGTCCATTTGATAACCCGTTCACCTTCACAGTTCTAGAGAAAAAAGGCCGAATTTGTATAATCTCTAATCATAACTTAACCACTGAAGTCCGGGTATCATTCTTCTAAAATTATGTTGTAATCCCTCCAAGGCTAATATATATTTCCCAAGGTGTCTAGATCACTGACAGTACTCAAAGTAGGGTATAACTAGGATTTACCATAACTGCAGCATAACCTTTGCATCCTTATACTTCAGGTATAAAGACCAGCATTCCAATAGTTTTCTTAATGATTTTGAACTTTGAGCTCTTCCCCAATAGAAGCTGCCAAACATCCTGACAGCGTCCTCCAATACGTCCAAACCTTTTGTAATTTTGAGCTTTCCATCCAATCAAGTGGTAGGGTGTGGCTGGACCGGTTCGACCAATCAAAGGTCGACACCCGCTTCGAATCCAGTCCAAATGCAGAATATGCTCCCTCTGACCAATCAGAGACCAGGGTTCTTTCCAATCAGTGGGCAGACGCTGCGCCATTGCCCAATCGGTTGCAGACAGCCGCCATCCAATTAGTGAAGGAAGTTGAGCTCCAATCCAATCAGCGGGGAGATTCTGAGCCTCCATCCAATCACCAATCAGTTGGTGTGGCCGACGGGCCGTTTGGCGCCAAGTTTGGAGTTCGCAGACTCCGGGAGCGGGTTGTTGTTGTCGTTCGGTGTCGGCGGTTACAGGCTGAGGTAGAACGGGTACCGGGGTGTATTAGCACACCATGTTCCTGTCGGATTTCCGGAAGGAATTTTACGACGTGATTGTAAATCAGGTGAGGCGGCAGGCGTACAGGCTCTGGACGTTGGACAAGCTGAGGCTTCAATTCTCAGGGCGGGGAAGCGTTGGCCTACGGTATTGTCGCTGGACTGTTGATCCAGGGTCCGGCGTAATGTTCCGAGTTTGAATCCCGCCACGGCATATGGCGGAAGTTGAATTCAATAGAAAGCTGGAGTCAAGAGTCTAACGATGACCGTGAAACCACTGTCGATAGTCAGGGGGGAAGAAAAACATCTGGTTCACTATAATTCTCTTAGGGAAGGACACTGCCATTCTTACCTGAGATAGCACAATGTGCAGCTGGAGGAACACACAATATGTTATCTCTGACTCCAGCATCTGCAGTTCTTAACTATCTCTGCCATTCTTACCTGGTCTGGTGACTACATGGGACTCCAGACCCACAGTAATGTGGTTGACTCTTAACTAACCTCTGGATGAGCAATAAATGCTGACCTAACCAGCAATGCCCTCATCATGAATGAATAAAAACAAAATCCCCTCAACCTGCGATCATTGCCACTGGGAATTAGCCTCTTTCTCTGGACATCCTCCTTCTGAGTAAAGCGCCCTGACGGCATTTGAAATTTAATGTATGAATCGTGATGAGCTGTCACGCTTAGAGAAATAAGACTAGGAAAAGAGATCCAGGACGCTTTAAATTCATCAACTCTTTTAATTATAGGAATGGCAACATTCAAAGTAAATCACTTTGTAAGGAGACAGAAAGAAACGTTTATCGTTAATAGTTAGTTAGGTCTTTGTTCGTAAGTGATTTTTTTTGACTGTTTATATGATCTGAGAAGTAAGGCCCCCAGCATTCATCGCCCAATCCTTTGAAAAGGTCACCTTTTTGTGAAAAAAAAATCTGCTATAGCCCCTGAGACAACAAGGTGTAGAGCTGAACGAACACAGCAGGCCTAGCAGGAAAGCTGACGTTTTGGGCCTAGACCCTTCTTCAGAAATGGGGGAGGGGTAGGGGTTCTGAAATAAATAGGGAGAGGGAGGGAGGTGGGTAGAAGATGGATAAAGGAGAAGATAGGTGGAGAGGAGACAGACAGGTCAAAGAGGCGGGGATGGAGCCAGTAAAGGTGAGTGTAGGTGAGGAGTTAGGGAAGGATAGGTCAGTCCAGGGAGGATGGACAGGTCAAGGGGGCGGGATGAGGTTAGTTGGTAGGAGATGGGGGTGGGGCTTGAGGTGGGTTGAAGGACAGGTTAGGGAGGCAGGGACAAGCTGGGCTGGTTTTGGGATGCAGTTAGGGGAGGGGAGATTTTGAAGCTTGTGAAGTCCACATTGATACCATTGGGCTGCAGGGTTCCCAAGCAGAATATGAGATGCTGTTCCTGCAACCTTTGGGTGGCATCATTGTGGCACTGCAGGAGACCCAGGATGGACATGTCATCTGAGGCATCGGAGGGGGAGTTGAAATGGTTCGTGACTGGGAGGTGCAGTTGTTTAGTGGCTTGGGGACTGCTTTGCGGAACACCTACGCTCGGTTCGCACTAAGGGATGCCTTGATTAATGGGGATGGGTCTGGGTGGGATTCTTCGAGGATCGGTGTGGACTTCTTGGGCCGAAGGGCCTGTCCCAACACTGTAGGGATTCTATGAATGAATTCTGGGGACCTGGGTTCGAATCCTGCCATAGCAGATGGTGGAATTTGAATTCAATAAATATTGTGAATTAAGAATCTAATGATGTCCACAAAACCGTTGTCGATTGTCAGAAAATCCCGTTTGCTTCAATAATGTCCTTTAGGGAAGGAAAATTGCCATCCTTACCTGGTCTGACCTACATGTGACTCCAGGCCCACAGTAATGTTATTGACTCTTAACTGCCCTCAGCCATTCTGAGGTAGGGTCAACTGACCCGAAACGTTAACTTTTTTTTCACCTTCCTTCACAGGTGCTGCCAGACTGCTGAGCTTTTCCAGCAACTTTGTTTGTGTGTGTGTGAATAAATAACTGGACTTTGTCTTATTTGGCGCCTCATTTGTATAATTGCAGTATCATTCAAGGTGCCTTGATGTTTCAGCCTCATTCAATATCTGGAAGGAAATGATGAAACATAGGAAGAAATAACATAAACAAGGAAACCAAAATGGCTTTGAAGCACAGTCTGCATGAGCTGATTGAATGACAGAAAAGGTTTTAGGGGCTGAGTGCCTGTTTTAATGAGTAACTAGTTGGAAGAATCACCGCCTGGGATTTGACTTCCTTTGCCTTCTGTTTGGAACTTTTTAGACACTTAATCTAGATGACTATAACTGTAATAGTAACATAGAATAAACAAAATGTAATAAAGACTCTGCAGATGAAATATTGGATAAGTGAAATGCAACATTTTGCCGCCTTTCATATTCAGTTATTGGTGTACTTTTTCCCTTGGTTCATCAGCTGTATAAAGATCTGTACATACCATTAATGTCACTAGAGTTATTTTTCTTCTGTTCTGTTGGTCAACCACCAATTTGCACTGACTGTTATGTGGAGTAGAGGGTGAAAATTTGTCAATGAGTTCAAATAGAGCATGTGGCACAAAAGGGATAGAACTCAGGCATGAGCTGATCAAGTAACAGTCGTGCTGCAATGTTAGTTGATGATTGGTACTGATCATTGTGCATTCATGATTCCTCAGGTACTGAAACAGTCCATGTCTAAACGCAGCAATACCTGGATGATGTGCAGGTTTGGACTGCCAAGTGACAAATAGTGTTGCCACACAAGTGCCAGGCAACGACATTTTCTAGGAAGTGAGATTCTAACCATCACTCCATTACAGTCAAAGATATTACTGTCGCTGAATTCCCAACCATCAACAACTGGAGGGTTACCATTGACCAGCAACTGGACTGTGGCTACAAAAGCAGGGCAGAGTTTAGGCATCTTGTGAATAATGCTTCTCCTTACTCCACAAAGCCTGTAAACCATCTACAAGACTCAAGTCAGAAGTTTGATGAAATACTGCCAACTTGTCTCGTTGAGTGTAGCTGCAACAACACCTAAGAAACTTGTCACCATCCAGGACAAAGCAGCCTGCTTGATTGGCACAGCACTGCAAATATTCAGACCCTCCACCACAATGCTGCTAGCAGCTATGAACACCATTTACGAGATGCTCTGAACAAATTCACCTAGACTTCTTGGATAGCACCTTCCAAACCCCTGACCACTGCTGTCTAGAGGGATCAGGGCAACAGATACATGGGGACACCACTTGTGCTCCAAGCCACTGACCATCCTAACTTGGAAATATATCTCCACTTCATCTGTATTGCTGGGTGAAAATCCAGGAACTCCCTCCCTGACTCATTGTGGGTGTACCTGTACCGCATGGACTGAAGCAGTTCAAAAAAGACCTCGTAGGCACAGTGATGTGCAATAAATGCTGATCTGGCTTGCAATGCCCACATCCCATGAATGGATTTTGAAGAATGCTTTCAATTATTGTGTAAAAGAATTCACTCTGCAGGTTAAATGTTAACAATCTCCATTAACTGCATGGAGCAAATCTAAATTTAAAACCAGAAACAAGTTCGCGTTTGCTTCCTTCACCTTTGTTCTGCTGTGCAATGATATTAGATATAAGGATGCAAAAAGTGAGTTTACAAAGTGCAAGCTCTTGGTATTCAGAGATAATAGGTACTGCAGATGCTGGAGAATCCGAGATAACAAGGTGTGGAGCTGGATGAACACAGCAGGCCAAGCAGCATCAATC
>JAHRHZ010000099.1:1608228-1686127 GCA_024137785.1 Ginglymostoma cirratum
TGATGCTGCTTGGCCTGCTGTGTTCATCCAGCTCCACACCTTGTTAGCTCTTGGTATTCAGTCTGGGTCATGTTTAAATGGCATTCCTACAGCCTGTGAAAAGGATCACTTTAAGCCTTTGTTTTGTTTTCCAGAGGGTATTATTACTTGTTGCCTCAGATGTTGATGCCCTGTGTGCCTGCAAAATCCTTCAGGTGAGTGGTGCTGGTTATCAAATTCACTAATCTCCATGTTGAATTTACACAGTGATCTCAAGCCAAAAATTTTCCATGGACCATTTGATGGGGTACCTAACCAGAGAATTATACGTTTGTTGCTGTACTGTTCTTTGTTATTCTGAAGGAAAATTGGAAATAGTTTTGTCTGAACTAACTCCACAGAGACTGGTTTCGCCTCACCAAGTCACCCTTTATTTACACATGGAAAGTCCTTGACTCTGGCACAGCCTCATCAGAGTCAGCACCCAGCGTTTCCAGAATCTGTGACACTCTTATTTTTATCTGTCAGCCAGGGCTCCTTGATTGGACCAGATTAACAACCCCAATTAGGGAGCAAATATTTTATGATGTCTAGCTAGCTGACCTTATTACAATAACTACAATGTTACATTTCTTCACTATCTGTGTCTGATTCAGCAGAACTCCTGAATTGGGACATTAAAATTGGAGCAAGGTTACCTGAGAACAATTGCTCGCTATTCTCTTCACCAAAGGCTTTGAACTGTTGAAATCTCCAGTATTGAGCACAAAAGGCCTATGTACTCTGTTTGAATCTGAGGGTAAAACTTTATTGGATGTTTGAAATAGCCACTGATTTGGTCATTCATGTGGTAATTAGTCTAATTTTGATAGCTTCCCATGAATTCCAAAGAATTTTGCTGCTTCACAGTGACATTGTATGAGAGAGAGTGATCACTAAACATGTTATGATGTACTGGGTGCTATTTAAGGCTGTGATACACTAGTTTATCACGGCAATAAGAGATTAAAGCACTTTAATTTTTTGGTATTGTGTGGTTAAAATTGTAAAGGAAATAGCTTTGTCACTTTCCATTCTTGCGGGAAATTCAATGTGATCATAATGTAATTATAAAAGGATTATTCAAAAGTAGTATTTTCTGTATGATTTCTCCTGACAAGAACTTGTGGCTGTTGGATTGACCAGCCTTGGTGCCTCTAGATTTGATGACTGATCTGTTTCATACAGGGGCAATTTGTTTTGCGTGGAATCCCTTTGATTCTGTTCAGTGTGTTGAGGTGGGGAACGTGATGAACTTTGACAGGTCCCATCCAAATTCCTAGAATATCAACCAGTCTGTAAATCCAAAAGGGAAAAAAAGGCGCAAAACATAGAAAATAGGATCAAGAGTAGGCCATTCAGTCCTTTGAACCTGCTGTGAAAAATGTCTTACAGCTCCTTCTGTGCAGCAATCCATCCTATTCTCCCTTTATAGACACAGTAAGCTATTTTAGTATTCAACACCAATGGGACCAGGAGTGTGCTAATGGCTCAAATATTTTGGTTGATCAAGAGGTCTACATATTCAAATTAAAAACATACTAAGTAATAGAAACATAACGCACATCACTGTTGTATTTTATTTACAGCATAAATCACTTTAATGCAACTCTGCCCTAAATAAAACATTTTGGCAGAGAGCCTTCTCACTCGCATCCTGAACTGACTATTCGGATATCACGGTATTTGAGGAGACATTGACTCTAAATTGAATGAATTGTTGATATCTTATGTGGACGTATGATTTGAACAACATGTATATTTATCCTGAGGTATATAAATGCAAAAATAAACCACAGTAATTGGACAAAATAATGTAGGTAACTTTGGAATTTGAGGTATATAATTTTTTACTGATTTATCAAGGCTGAAGGCTCATAGGTGCTGGTTAAAACACAGTTTGCTGTATTTTCTAGTCAGGCTGTTCAGAAATGCTATTACAAATCTCTGGGAGGACTTGAACCTGGCCTCCTGATCCAGAGGTAGGAACACTACCATTGTGCCATAAGAGCCCCCAGTTTTCTCCCAGATATAATGGGGAAAGCCAGCAGAGGAACTCAAACTTTAATTGGAGTCTATGACCATGACCTCGTGTTGAGGAAAGACTTGATATTGGAATAAAGGTATCTGACTGTGTATTTGTATTATTCTGTCCAGGCCCTTTTCCAGTGTGATCATGTACAGTACACGTTGGTTCCAGTGGCTGGATGGCAGGACTTGGAGACCGCATTCCTTGAGCACAAAGAACAGGTATGTAAATTCTGTGGAATATGATAAGGAAGACTAGCTACTATACAGTTGGTGTTGCTATAACGCAATAGTTGCATTTCTATAGAAATAACGGGGCCTATGGGAAAAGCGAGGTAAGAGGCAGGCCACCAAAAAATATCACTCAAAAATCACTCAAAAGGCTAACCAAAGGATAGCATAAATGTATAATTCATATCTAACAATGAAATAAAAGTAAATTTAATACCTTACCTTGAAAATATATCAACATGACTTGATGGGGCTGGAGGTTTTGAGGTTGTTCTGTTGATCGTGTGATGCTGGCGTGAGACTCCTTCGGCGCTAATGTTGCACGTGGTCAGGACGAAGCCGCAGAAAGATCAAGTGATGTTGACGCGTACTCCTCCACACACCGATGGAATCACGTTATAGCTGACACAAGTTTATGTTTAGAAATAGCATTCCCATATTTGTCGGTCACGTTATAGTCAATTTACGTTGCCAGAATATGTGTTATAGCAGAACCGACTTTGCATGTTTTTAGTCCATAAATATTTGGGCTTATATCACCTTGGAAGAGATAATTAATGATTACATTTTGGAAAGTTCCTTAGGCTATGGTTAGTATGATAGCAGGTTAAGGTATTTTAATACAGTAGTTCTCTTATAGTGTGAACGTGGATTATTTTGGAATAACTTCTAGAGAATAGCCTTTTTTTAATGTAAAAGGCTTTATAGTCCTACTTAATATACTCTAGTGTATGTTATAACTTAGTATATTAGTCGGAAATAAATATGTAGTGCAACAGGACATCACATAAGAATAGATTGCCTACATTGTGGAAGCAAGCTATTTGGCCTATCGAGTCCACACCAACCCTCCAAAGACCATCCTCTTCCCCAAATCCCTGTAACCCTGTATTTTCCATGGCTACCACGTCAAACCTGCACAAAAACAAAGTTGCTGGAAAAGCTCAGCAGGTCTGGCAGCATCTGTGAAGGAAGAAACAGAGTTAACGTTTCAGGTCTGGTAACCCTTCCTCAAAACTCGGAGGAACCTGAGACCATCAAACCTGCACACTGTGGCCATCCAGTTCCCCCGCACATCTTTGTACTGTGGGAGGAAACCTGAGCAATCCGAGGAAACCACACGTACGTGAAGAGAGTGTGCAAATTCCATGCAGGTTGTTTGAGGCTAGAATTGAACCGGGTCTCAGGCATTTTGCGGTAGGAGTGCTAACCACTGAGCCACCATGCCGTCCCAAACTGGGAGCTTTATTCTAGTAAAGAGTGATGTCGCTTGTCCTATGTTATGCTAGCTCATTGTAGGCTAAGGCTGATGAGTGGCAAATCATATATGTATGATGAAAATGTCAAGTACTGACCATCACCAATAAGACAGAATCTGATCGTGTCCCTTTTATATTGCCACAAAATCACCATTGTTAAATTCCCAACCATCATCATTCTGAGTGTTTTCCTTGTCCAGAAGCTAAATCACACACAAATATTGTGGTTAGAAAAGCATTTTAGATGCTGGGAATTCTGCAGGAAGTCACCTACCTTCTGTTTCTGCAAGGCCTGCCCACCAATGTCTAAATGAGTCAGGAGTGTAATGTTATACTATCCACTTACTGAATGGGTACATCTGCATCAATGTTTGAGAGGTTCAGCGCTCAAAACAAAACACCCTGTTGATCAACATTCCACACACTACCTTAAACAATCAATATCTCCATCACCAGCAAACAATGACAAGTGGGTATTATCAAAAAAAAATGCACAATAGAAACTGGCCAGAATTTTTTGAATGGTACCTTCCAAACCTGCGACCTCTGCCACTTAAGCGAAGAAGAACAGGCAGATAGGAACATCACTGCCTGCAAAGACCCCGTCCAAGTCACATGACATCATGGAATTATATTTCCATTCCTCCATTGTTGCTGAATCAATATATTGGTACTCTAACTAACATCATTGAATCTGTATATAATAGTAGCTCAAGTCTAATCACCACTGCCTTAAAGATAATAAGCATTGGTCTTTCCAGTGATGACAATTTTGTTTAAATTCTCACAGGTAGTTTGTAAAAATTAACGTAATTCTAATTGTAAAAACCAAAAGAACTGTGGATGTTTGTAATCAGAAACAAAAACAAAAATGGCTGGAAAAGCTCAGCAGGTCTGGCAGCATCTGTGGACAGCAACTGAGTTCTGAGGAAGATTTATTGGACATGAAACATTAACTCTGATTTCTCTTCACAGGTGCTGCCAGACTTGCTGAGCTTTTCCAGCAGTTTGTTTTTAAATCTAATTATATGTTATTTTGTTCTATTCCTACTGAAGGTCTAAATTGAGACAGTATTTCAACAATTGAGGTTCACATATATTGTTACTTCTTTATATTCTGATTTTCAAGATAACTTTAATGAGATGAGTCATAAACTTATAGTTCTAAAATAACTGCATTCCGTTGCTTGGAAATATTAACAAATAATGAATGTCTCATCACCTGGTATGCATCTTTCATGTATATTTGATCTCCAATTTCTGATATTGTTTTTATTTCTGTTTCTCTAAGGGCTTTTCGAAGGTCTGATGTTACTTTACCTATGCTTGTAACTTTATCTGTATTTAACATTTCAAAGCATTTATTTTAGGACCCCTTCCAGGCATTTTTAATTTTCTTTTCAATTTAACTACACTCAAGCATCGTTCCTTTCTCTCCCCTTTCTACCATCTGTAAACAAGAATGTAAACACATGCTTTATAAATTATGAACCAATGTTTGATATGTGTTTATCACCAAATGCTAATAGATGTACTGTTAAAATGTGACTTTGACAGTAGGGATGTAAGATTTACCCAGTATCTATATTGGGACCAAATAGTGGGCACCAGACTAGAAGATGGATAAGCAGGTATGTTTCAAGTGAAAGAGGAATATGACAAATCTGTGTACTGTCTCCTAAATTATTCAGTCTGTGTGCATTGAAGAAATATTCAGTGGGTCAGATGTGCCTTCACAAGAAGCAAGAACATAAAAACGTGCAGTATGCTGATGATTTGGCAGTACTTGCAAAATCAGAAGAGACCTTATAAAATATCTTAGGTCAAGTGAAATCCAGAAGCTGAGAATATAAATTTAGAGTATAAACACCAAAAGGACAAAAACAATTTGTTCAAAAGGAACGTATTAGAAGAAACTAAAAATGGAAGTTGATGGTCTTTAGATTTTTCGACATAGGATAAATAATAACAAAAGATGGGAGCTGTGATGTTGATGTCGGAAGAAAGGTAAAGATAACCAGAGTAATTTCATGAAGATTAAGGATGGGTTAGAGAAGAAAACCCAAGCTCGAGAAGGAGTAAGAACTCTTAAAGTGCAACATTCTATTCTCTTTTCTCTGTGCCTCAGAAACCTGAACAATAAATAAAAGTCTGTGAAAGAAAACAGAGGGTTATGAAATGTGGCTTAAAATTCCATGTTTAGACTATAAGACCAATGAAAAGGTGCTTGAAGTTGCAAGACTAAAATAAGTGTCTTAGTGATATTAGAAAAGAAAGTCTTTTTCAACCATTTAAGAGCTGAAAAACAACCCCCACCCCCTCCCCAGGTCAAATTTGAGGGTAGCAGAAAGAGGGGTAGACTGGATGTCAAAGTGGATGTGTGAGAGTGGTGCAGGACAAATCATAATTGCAGATCATGCAAAGCAGGGCAGGAGGATTTGATTCTGTGAACTACAGTCACCAAGAACAAGTTAGGTGAAAGGGATTAAAGGACAGAGCTTAGACTGTCCTCCTGAAATCTGTCACTCTTCCGTTGTGGGGACTTCACAGTCAACAAGTGGGTAACCTGTCTTCCCATCAAGGTCTGATACGTGAATAGAGCTTATGATTAAAACTTACAGCCTACCATTCAAATCTCACACTGAATAACGGTTTTGGTCAGAAGCATAGAAGTTGCCTCATTAACTGAAACGGCTCTTCTGAAATAAGCCCTTCACGTGACCGAAATTCCTGGTCTTCAAGAGCTCGAATTGTACATTTCTGAACATTTCCCTTAGTTTGCTAGCAATTTTTCTATGTTGGACATCAAGTCAGTCTGCTAAGCACCTAAATGGTGACACTATGGACTGATTTCAGGCTTAGCCATGTTTGCCTTGAGTCCGAGTAAACCTCTCAACCTTATTTTGAAAGAAACATTGTACTTGATCTGAAAATTAGACAACTTAGAAGATTAGACTATCCCTACATCAGTCTCATCAATTGCTACACCTTCTTCAACTTTAGAGGAATCCTGCAACTCCTGTCTTAGCTAACTGAACTCCTCTGAATCTGAGCTGTTGGAGAAAAGAGCCTTCACTGGATATTATGTGACTTAATATCCATTTCTTTAGATCTTTTAAAAAAATTCATAATTGTAAACGTTTTTCTTTTTTCTTCTTATATGCATCTGTGTGTGTGTGTCTGTCTATCTCCTGGATGGTTTCTTTGTACAGGGAATGCAAAGTAGATTTTAATAATTGGAGTATGTAACAAAGTAAATAACAGCTTGTATTTATATAGAATCTTTAACTTCGATTAACTATTCCAAGGCACTTAACAGATTGATGTAGAGATACTGGTGTTGGACTAGGGTGGACAAAAGTAGAAGTCACTTGACACCAGGTTATAGTCCTACAGGTTTATTTAAAATCACAAGCTTTCGAGGTGCTGCCCCAAAAGCGTATGATCTTAAATAAACCCATTGGACTATAACTTGATGTCATGTGACTTTCTGACTTGGCAGGAATGTAATTGGACAAAAACTCACCAAACTAAAATTAAGACACGAGGACAAGTGACTAATGGTTGTTGGAAGAAAACATTTTCGGGTGCGTATTTAAAAATGGATAGCAAGGAGAAGAGTTTTAGGGAGGAAATCTGCATTCCTTAAGGAATTTAGGGAATTGTAGGTTCCTGCAGAGCTGGAAATGTCATTAGTTTTGTGAACGTCTTTGGATTGTTTTAAGCTGAGAGATGTATAAACTGATTTATATGTGCAAGTCATTGGACGTGGAATAGAATTTTGCTTCCTGTCCTACCATGTACATTTGCTTTTTATTGTTTGAGTTTTTGACAAAGTTGAACGTGTTATGTAGTATGGGTAGGTAAGAACTGGCATAGGGAATAAGAAGTGTAGTTTCTCAAAAAAGTAATTTACTTCCAGATGTAGTTGTGTAAATTTTGTACCGTGCTTCTGGCGCCAAATCCACCTTTGCCTGCAGAATCCAGTCCACTTACTCAATTATTTTCTTATTTACAGTTCAAGTACCTTGTGTTAATTAATTGTGGTGCAAATCTGGATTTACTGGAGACACTGCAACCTGATGAGGATACTATCTTCTACATCTGTGATACCCATAGACCCATTGACATTGTTAATGTCTATAATGATACACAGGTATGTCTGCCAATTAAATTCATATCTTAACCATGTCATATACTGATTTATATGTGTAAGTAATTGGACTTGGAATTGAATTTCACTCTCTGCCCTACCTCTGTTTAATGTTTTCTTTTAGTCATTTACTGAGCTTTATCAAAGTTAAGAATGTTGCTTTTGTTTCCATTTTCTGCAGTAAGAATATTTTGGCTCAGGTGCAAGATGAAACCTTTCTCTGTTGACCCATAGAAATGTTCTTTAACCCCAGTAATAGTCATAGAGATCTACAGCGCAGAAAAGGCCCTTAAACCCACTGTGTCTGTACCAGTTCAAAACAGCCACCTAACCATTCTAATCCCATTTTCTGGCGCTTGGCCAAAAATCTTGTATGCTTTGGCATTGCAAGTGCGCATCTAAATACTGCTTAAATGTTATTAGGATTTCTATCGTGTATCATCCATAACGAGAGTAAGTTCCAGATTTCCATTACCCTTAGGTGAAAATATTTAACCTCCCGTCTCTTCCAAACCATCTACCCCTTACTGTAAATCTTTGCCTCCCTGGAAATCTTGGATAAACATCTCAATTTAATTGATGTTTTGTACATTTTATGCACTGACCTTTCCATTGCAATTTCCGATTCTTGAGCGTTGTTGAGAAAGACACGTTTTGTCCAAGATTTTCATAGTCATACAGCATGGAAACAGACCCTTTGGCCCAACATGTCCGTGCTGAACATAATCTCAAACTAAACTAGCCCCACCTGCCTGCTCCTGGCCCATATCCCTCCAACCCTTTATTTTGTGCTCAGGCAATTCCCAAGCATACAAATTTAAAAGGAAACAACCCAGTGCCCCGTCTGTCTCAGTTTACCCTGGAGACAAAGGGAATAAGTCTATAAGAAATAGGAACAGGCGTAGGCTGTTTGACCCATTGAGCCTGCTTCGCCATTCAATAGGATCATGGCTGATCTGACTTTCCTCAAGTTCACTTTCCTGCATTTTCCCCATGATCCTTGATTCTCTTGCCGATAAAGAATGAAATATACACAAGGACTCTGTCCCTACAGCTCTCTGTGGTAAGGACTTCCAAAGACCCTGAATTGTTTGAGAAGAAATTAGCTGGTTTGTTGCACAGGGCAATATTCTGAACAGTCAGAGTCAACCTGTCTGGTTTAAAATTTAAACCAGCCTGACAGCTAACTATCGATCAGCATTAATACATTCTTCGTGACAATGCCTCTACCAATCAGGGGCCAACAAATTGGTACACTCACAATATAAATGTTGTTTTTTCCCTTGCATTGCTGTTCTTGTAAATTGTCTTGATGAGTGCCAGATGGAAAGCCTCGAAAATATATTTTTTAAGCAGTACTCAAGTTATGTATTACAAAATGTATTACAATATTCCTACACAGCTGTAAGGCTTTAGGTAGCTTGATGTGTTCAGAGAAGCCAGAAAAGGAGTACAAATTGGAATTGTGCACGCAACAAAGGGAATGTGGCCAAAAAGCTCTGCTCACATAGTGCGCTCATCAAGGGTATTTCCAGCATCAGTCCAAACCAACTTCCCTGTGAGTTGAGTCAATGCCTGCACTAATATCTGTCAATGATATTGTAAATGCAATGCCCTAGCCAGCATAATCATTTTAAAATGGAAGTTGTGGAAATGTGATTTGTCAAATTTGTCTTGGATATACAAACTGCTCTACTTGTGCTACATTATTCAGAATAACTGAGACAATTGCTCTAAATCTATGAAATCTAAATATGCCAAACACTAAACACGCAGTTGCTAGTTGTTGCTAGGGAAACATTGTAAACTAACTGTAAACTGTCACTGTAAACTCACTTGCATTGGATTGTATTAAATAGGTGCCAGCTAGGAGCCGAGTTTTAGAATGCAAGTACTTAACTGTTGTACGATGACCACCTAATTGAATATGACGTGGCATCATTTTCATTGTTGAATTTTACCTTTTATCTTTAAAGTTTGCAGCTTGGATACCCTTTCAGTAGGGCATCCAGGGTAACAGACAGAACAACTTTTCTATTAATTGTTTTCAGCTGCTGAAATGTCTGCATGGGTTCTCTCCTTTTCAAGAACAATCACGACACTCTGTCACTTGAGCTCCCAGTCATGCATGTTGATTCTTCTTGGCACATTGACCCTCTCCTCACTGTATTGCCCTTCCTACTTCTGCTATCACTCACACTGCTTACTGCATCTCCCTCCAGCTGCTCCGTGTCTCTTTTACTTTCTGCGTGTGACTCTGTTACTCTTTGCAGAGTCCTTTTTATATACAATGTGTTTGTTTTCTTTTTGACGATGACTTACCCTGTTCTCTTGGGGCCGTTGAACAAATTTGCAATAGCTACAGATTCATAAATATTTTGGAAAACGGTTGCTGAGACTTCCTGGCTTTTGAATAATTTGATTTACATTTGAAATTACTGGCCTCCATACATATAACTGAAAAAAAAACATTGTTCAAAAATAGCTTGGCTTCTTCCTTAGAGTTTTGCACACAACCAAAGGAAACTCAATATTAATAGCTCTCAGATTCCTGTCCCCCACCTATCCATTCCTACAGCATTATTAATGCAGAGTTAGGTTTATCCTAATATTCTATTGATAGCTTTTGTCTTGGATAGTGACACTAATTTTACAGGCAAGGCCTGCTTTATAATCCCATTGACAGCAGTGGAATGGGATATTAACCAGTCTGGGACTTCCTAAGAAGCATTTCTCCCTCTTTGTGCACTGTGACTGGATTTCAAGGGACAACCAAAAAACAAGCAAAATAATTTTTGACACCGGATGAGCCTCCTGTTGAGTTGTCCAAATTCCTAAATTAGGACGAATTCAGGATAACAAACTGGACACAATTTGCTTTTAGAACATAGCTGTGCACCTCTTATTTTGGGATGGAATTCAGTGTTGCCTGACTTATTAACCATACTAACTGCTGTAAAATTCATATGTTGGGTGTCCTTTAGGTTAAACTGCTGATTAAACAGGATGATGATCTTGGTGTTCCTGCCTATGATGACCTCTTTAGGGATGAAGAAGATGAGAATTCAGAGGATTCAGGAAATGAAAGTGAAGGGTCAGAACCTTCTGAAAAGCGCAGGCGATTTGATGAGGTGAGTGGATGATAGGCATTGTGTGTTTACCGCAGAGGTTGTTGTGAGAATATATTGTGCTTTAGTTTAATTGCTAGGGCAAATGAAATGTTTACAACCAGACTGAAATTGGCGTTGTTCTGAAGGGTAAGCCTCAAAAGAAACCGGAGGGATCATGCACAGATATGCATTTTTCAAAGGATATTTAGCCTACCTGACACTCGGCTTGTATTTGTGCTGATAACCACAAACATTACAGTTTACTAATCCCACGTGGAACATATCGTAACATAACATGCACGTAAATTGCCAATGTTGACTCGCAGGCACGGGAGCAGCTTTAATAACATTCAAGAATCCCAACATTATTATCTAAGGCAAAGCAGTCTCCTAGATTGATAGTCCATACACCACTTTAGGCCTTCCCTCCCTCCAGCACAGGTGACTATGGTTGTAGTGTATGCCATCTACAAGCTGCACTGCAGCAACTCACTAAGGGTTTCTTCAACAACACTTACTGAACTCTCTCACCTTGGACATGAGCAGCAGGTGCTTGGGAATACTACCAGCTACCTATGAGATCTCCTCAAAGTCATGCACTTTCCTGTTGAAAACATATTAACATTAATTTGTTGTATATTGGTCAAAAACTTGGCCAAAATGCCTCAAAACACTACATGGCCGACAGTGGTCCAAGGAGGTAGCTCATCACCATCTTTCGAAGGGCAGTTGGGGGTGGGCAATAAATACTGACAACTAATGATGCTTCCATTCTATAAACAAATTTTTAAAAACTATCAGTCTCATATTTTCAAAATTTTCATATTTTTGCACACCAGCATCTCACTTCTGTTCAGTCACCAGACGTTGATTTTTTTTTTTTTTTTTTTTTGTTTTGGCTATCATTTTGGTTTGATTTGAATTGAAGTTATGTTTATGGAGTTGCTGTCAGAGATTCTCTGCTCCTTCATATCATGCGCTGATGATTTCTTGCAGATGGGAATCAATTTGAGAACAATGATTAGACACGTGAACCTTTTCATTTCTAATGCTGTTAACCTTGCTGTAAAAAAACTCAGAAGTTTATGCCCGTTCAATGAGGAAAGTGGCAGTCTTGTGCTGCAAATTATAGTGTCCCTGCCTCTGAGCGAGAAGTTTCAGGTTCAAAGTTCAACCTAAGTTTCGCATAACCGTTGACCAGAAATTGAACTGGAACCAAGGGTTATAGGGAAAAGGAAGGAAAGTGGAGTTGAGTTATTAGATCATTGCTATTGCAGGGTACTGGGGGTTGATCTCGCTGGTACCAGAGTAGAATTAACATTAGGTAATTGTACAGGTCAGTGGCAAATACTGTCACTTCTCAACTGTCTGCAAAATCAGGTTATTGAATATCCCCTCTACCACTTGGAGTTTCAGAAGGTCCTGCAGTTTCCAGTCTCCGTCTGTACCTTCATTAGTACACAGAGGAAAATTTGCTATGTCTTGACTTCCTGTGTACAACACCATCAAAGATCCACTTGGAGATAAAAAAAAATGTCCAAAGCAGTAAAGCCCATTTTTGAACTGCACAATCTAAGCTGTACTGCCTAATAGATCCTCTATATGGCCTCTGTGTGTGCCAGGTAACCAGCTTTGGATGAGTAGGAATTGGAGTGTAACAATTAGCTTCAGCATTTATCTGGAGAGAACACAAGTCAACAAGGGTTTTTACTGAGGAATTGAGTATTGACTGCAGAATTTGTTGTGAGAATATATTGTGCTGTAATTGAATTGCTAGGGCAAATGAAATGTTTACAACTCGACTGAAATTGAGCTTGATCTGAAGTGAAAAACCTCAAAAGAAATCGGAGGGATCACACAGCACTATTCATTTTTCACAGGATATTCAGCCTGCCTGACTCTTGGCTTGTGTCTGTAATGTTTGTGCTTGTCAGCACAGTTTACTAATCCCAGTTGGGACATATCAACATGCACATAAATTGCCGGTGTTGACTCATTGATCCTGGTCTTTAATAGGCCCTGTGTCTATCAGATTGGCTATGTTGTTATTTCCTAAACAATGCAAGAGCATTTTAATTCTGGTTATGTCACAAAGAGTAATCATTTGAGTGAGTTTCAGAACACTCCTGATTCCTTTTAACAGACTTAAACCCACCAAGACTCAGAGTAAAGCACGTGGAAAAATTAGTAACTGAAATGGAAATTCTGGTTCATAAGCATTCATGAATGCTTATATACATGAGAAAACACTTCTGCACAGTTTGATCATGACCTGCACACTGAAGCATGGAGAACATTGGGTTCATTCCACTCTGTAATCAATTAGTTGATGTATCTTTATGAAATTCTTCTGAGTCAGAGGGAGTTGAGCCCTTCTAGATGTCTGCCGATTAGTTTGTACTGCTGAGTGTGTTCCATTTCAGAAAATGTATACTGTCTTCCAGGCAGCCTTGGAGAGGGGAATAGATCGAAGACGTCAGCGGCGGGAATGGGAGGAGCGCAGGTATTGGTTACTGTGTTGGACTTCATATATCTCTTTGATGGAATTGTTCAATAGTATGTTCTGTGCATATAGAAGTAAAGTAGTTAAGCTGGAACAGCTTATTCTTTGCTGTCCCCAAAACACGGAGAAAATGGAGATAATTGAGTCAATGACAAGTCACAGTAAACATTGATAGGATTCCTGGGAACACAATCTGGACATAATCTTATGAGGAATTACATTGAATTTTCAACTGCGTTTCTTTTTAGTGTTTCCTTTCTAAGTTTGGGTCTGCATTACCCGCTCCATGTTGATAGCTCGTGTTACGCAAATCTTATTGTCCAGTATAACATAGAGATACAGTATCTTCTGCAATCAACTTTTGAAATGATTCTCTAATTCTCATTGTTTTATCTTTGGTAATGTTCACTTGGTTCAGCTGTACTAAGGACTTCTGACCAGTAGTTTATGTAGTTCCCTACTTTGCCTGACTCAGCAGACAGGTGAGTTGGTCTGTGCTAACAAACAAATCCTTTATTCTTATAAAAGGAAAATGAATACTTCAGAGGGCTCTCGTGATATTGAACTACTCCCAACATGAGCCAGGTGGTACACTTGTTAGAGACATTCAGGAGAATTTACTATTGTATAGGAATAAGTGATAGTTTAGAGAAATGATTAACTTTAACAATAACTTCAGAGAAATTGTGGAACTTCCTCTCATGTATACAATGCACGACACTTATGGAACAGTGTACTTGAGGTGATGGGGATATAGGATATACAACATTCATTTTGATGTGTGGCTGAGCTTTCTAATTCAAATATCTGGACATATGCTCAGAAAGCACACATTTGTTCAATTATGTGGGTCAACATAATGATCATTCGTTGGTTAACTTGAAATTATGTATTGATTTAATGCTTCTCTTTGAAATTTCAAATGACTAGGACTTGAGCTTCCAATTTGTCACATTGAAGTACAGTCTGGTGGAAAATGGGGCTATGGTTGCGAGTGCAAGTTGTAATGCTGGGGTGAGCATACCGATTTTAGAGTGGCAAAAATAAAGCACATACACATGAGAGAGAGAGATTTTGAGGTAAGAGTAGGGGATAAAGTTGTACAGATTGCCAATGATCTGTTTGCTTCTTTTGCAGGAGGGAGATTTTGTTTGAATATGAACAATATGAATACCATGGAACTTCAGTATGTATCTGTAGCTAGTCTGGAAAATATTTTTATGTTTATTGGAACATACTGCTATGAAACAGGAATCTTCTTTCATACATGTGTGTTATAATCTAACCTTTTCCATCTGAAGCTTATATATTGGGTAGAATTTGAAAGGGTGCTTTTTGTCTCACTGAATCAACAACAATTTGAATCAATATGGTCTGAAGTTGGAGGCAAAATTGCATCATAGCATCATAGATCCGTGTATTTAGTGAAGTTGGTCCTTTTCAGAAAAATGTAACTGAGGCTTGGAGTAATATCTGGTGTTATGTCAAATTGCCGAAGTCAGTAAGGGGAACGTGATAAACGTATATTTAATCTCAGACTTCCTTTTTCCTTTCATGCCTCAGTACATGCTGGTACACTTCATCCAGTTACTGCATGGAAGCCTATCATGACCAGTTGTCAGATAACTAAGTACTGGAATATATTGTGCTTTACCCTTCATTGCTGTCCTAAAGCATAGCTCAGGGAGTAAACATTCATGGAAGGAAGTAAATGCTTAACAGTGAAAAGTTTTTTCGAGATTTAATTATTTTTCTGTCTTTGATTTGGTAACTGAACTCTGAACTGCTTCTTCTTGAACTCTGAACTGATTATCGACAGGGCGACACAGTGGCTCAGCGGTTAGCACTGCTGCCTGAAAGCGCCAGGGACTCGGGTTCGATTCCACCCTCTGGCAACTGTTTGTGTGGAGTTTGCACGTTCTCCCTGCGTCTGTGTGGGTCTCCTCCTGGTGTTCTGATTTCCTCCCACAGTCCAAAGCTGCGCAGGTTAGGCTGATTGGCTAAATTGCTAAATTGCCCAATAGTGTTCAGGGATGTGCAGAGTGGGTGGGTTAGCCATGGGAAATACAGGGATAGGGTAGCAAGTGGGGTATGGGTAGTGTGCTTTTCGGAGGGGCGATGTGGGCATGATGGACTGAATGGCCTGCTTTCACACTGTAGGGATTCTATGAATTTTGCATCTTCTTAGAAAAGGCTATTAGCTGCTATACTTGCAGGAATTATCAACCTTGATTCACTGGTCATTAATAAAATCTGTTCTTTGTAGTTTATGGTGTGCACTAACCTCATCTCCTGTGCTTTAGGAGTTGTAGTCAGAATGTATTTAATCATAATAGTTGAATTTCAAATTTCAGCAAGATAACCTGTGAGCAAGCAAACACACTCTGTTGAAAGGCGAAAGGAATTTGAACTAGCACTCTATCAGTCTTAGTTTGCCCTGGAACATGTGTGGAGCAGGCACTGTATCCCATAATGTAAATTATTTTTGGTGGCTTTTGAATTTCTTTACTAATTCATCTGAAAGACTTGGTTGAGGCTCTTTCATATCCAATAATTTCCTTAGTTCTTTGTTTGTTGTTTGCAAGAAACTTCCAACACTTTACATTAGAAATAATTTACTGTCAAATCAGGGTTAAATAAAACTTTTTGGAATAACCAAAAACTCTGTCAACTGAGTCTTTCAGGCTTGGTCAACAGTTTGTAAATTCTTAGTTCCCTGTGATTAGCCAATGGTGAAACTGCAGTATTGTTACTATAAACAACTAGAAAATAATGTAAACCCATATTTGCTTACGTTTTTCTTTAGATTATAGCCCCTGAACATCAAATCTATGTAAAAACCACCAAAGCAATGTATGGACTCTTTAAATTTATATACAGCAAGCTCCTACAAACTGCAATGTAATAATGTCCAGATAACTCATTTTTCTTTTGAGGATTAAATATTAGCCAGGATGTGGGATAAGACTTGAAAGTAAGGTTATGGGACCTTTTGTGTTCACATGTGAAAGCAGGTGGGAGTCACTGCACTCAAAATGTTAACCCTGCTTTCTCTCCACAGATGCTGCCAGACTTGCTGAGTTTCTCCAGCAATTTCTGTTTTTGTTTAAAGCAGATGAGATCTCTGTTTAATGTCTCATCATCTCATCTGAAAGGCAGCACCTTCAACAGTGCAACACTCCCTCAGTGCTGCTCTGAGGTGTCAACCCAGCTTTGTGTTCTCAAGTCTTGGGAATTGCCTTGAACCCACAACCTTCTAACTCAAGGTGAGAGTGCTATTAACTTGGCTACAGCTGACACCATTGTAGCCAAGAATTTCCACTTGAGGTCAGTGATTCAGACACTGAGCTTTTTGTTTTGTTATGTTAGTATTTGTTTTGTTGCTGAGTTTTCTGCTGAAATATATTTGTGTTATCAGTGAATATAAAATTTTCCATGGACCAGTGCAATCTGGCAGCATTTTTGGGATCTAATCTTTGTAAGAAATTTAAAAGTTTGGGGCAGCATCTAGATAAGAAATAGGAATCATTCTATTGATGCCCTTTTGCCCAGATTAGAACTGTATTACTTTTAAAATTTTCCTTGAATGGCCATGAATGATTGCAGTAAATGGAAACACGGTGATGATTAATACATACAGAGGAGAGATTGATTTTGTTGTGGAGCTGATTTCTAGCACATTGCTTTCTAAAATTGAGCATGTCTTTGCCCACACACTCAACTTGTTCAGACCATCCTGAAGCCTCCTAGCATCCTCTTGTCAACTCACAATCCCAACTAATTTTCATCAGCAAATTTGAAAATATTTCATTTGGTCGCCTAGTTTATGTCATCTGTGTCTATTGTGAAATAACTGTGGCCTAAACACTGATCCTTGCTTTATACCACTAGCCACTGCCTGCCACCCAGAAAAAGCCCATTTATTCCTACTCTCTTTTCATTCCATCAACTAATTCTCAATCTGTGCCATCATATTACACCCAATTCCAGTTGCTTTAATTTTATGGCCTGTTATGTGCGACCATATCTAAAGTCTTCTTGACATTTAAATCCACCACACTGACTGATTCTCCCTTATCTATTCTACAAGTTACATCCTCAAAAAAAACTCTGGTAGATTAGTTGAATATGATTTCCTCTTCCCACATAGACAAGATCTTGATTTAGTATCTCACCTGATGGTGCAGCACTTCCTCCAAACAGCGATGAAATATCAACCTGAATTCCAGATGGAGTTCAAATCCACAAACTTCTGAGTTAACAATGAGGGCACTATAAGGGAACCGAGCTGATATTCCAGAGAGTGCAACATTGTTAGAAGTGGCATGCTTTGGAAGAAACATTAAACCCAAGTGCTCAATAATTTGTTCTGTTAAGTATGAAAGAAGTCTTTCCGAGCTATTCAAGAAAGAGCAAGGGAATTTGAATGAGCATTGCTCTAATTCCAGCAATTGCACATCTCTGCTGTTTGTGAAGTGCAGAATCATTGCAGTGTTTGCTCGTATAATCATCAATGTATTTCAACATGATTATTTCTGTGAGGCACTTTTGTGATGTTACTGTGTAACATACTGTATGACTGCAAAATTGCACTTGTTCTGAAATATGTTTGGCAGTGCTAACAGTTCTTTGTTTCCATGTAGTATTGTGGGCTACCTTAAACTGCTTAATCAGAGCTTTATGGTGTATATTATGTTTTGAGATGGTGCAAGCCTGAATTGTTCTCAGGTCCTTTGACTCTGGGTATCGAGTGCTGATAAATTAGTAATTCTGTTTCTTTCCTCCAGTCTGCCATGGTGATATTTGAGCTGGCCTGGATCATGTCTAAGGATTCAAATGACATGTTGTGGTGAGACATTCCTTCACATAAGATTTATTTAATAGAGCACAATTTTTATTCAATTTCCACATTTCTTGTTGCAATTTCCAGAGCTAGGCGTTAGAAAATAAGCCATTTGCCCTCGTCCCTCTTGTAATTCTGTACTTACATATGCATGCATGTCTCAATTTCTAGGTGGGCTATTGTTGGTTTGACGGATCAGTGGGTTCACGACAAAATCACACAGTAAGTGTTCTTGACTACTTCTGTACTTTATCACATCACGGTCAATAGGGAATACTCGTAGGTTAAACATAGTATTTATCAAATGCAACATATCGTGACTCTAAGCTGAAAAAAGAATTTCCAACTTCAGTGAAATTTCTATTTCATTCATTTAAATTGTCTTTCTTGATGTTTTGAGCCAGATTGCTAACCTACACTTACTCAGACCCGTGTCAAGTTGTATGCAAAATCTTTCAACCCATCAGACTGCATAGAATTATAACTCCGATGTCAGCAATGGGCTAATTGTGTCTCTATTGTTGATCCAATTTCTTTGAATCTAGATCCCTCAGTTTGAACCTTCTTAATGTTTTCTGTTTGATACACACTTTCTTTGTTAAAAAGTTCAATCTACTTTCATGCATTCATGAGAAAATTAGCTGAAGAAATGACAATGATAAAGGATTAATGTTCTGGAAGATACAAAGTTACCAGCACATTTTATTGGATCCCTTAAAAGGTTACGTCTTTTAATTCTGATCATTTAATCCAATTTCAAAATGGATGGTCAGGAAATGTCCATTATTTTGAAAATACTATCGGTAGAGAAAGAGACAACAGAAAGATCACCTGCAATTGCTCATGATTGTGATATGATGCCGCCACATCAGATTCCTCCAGCTCTGGCCTCTTTGTGCATTCCAGTTTGCTTCACCCTAGTATTTTAGTGGCCATGCCTTCAATGTCAAGGCTTTGATCTCTGAAATTTCCTCTCTATCCCTCTCTCATAATTATGCTTCCTTAAAGTGTGTCGTGATGATTTACTACATTAAAATTCTAGATAAAGATGAAATTGACTTTTGTTTCTGTTGATCATAGAGCTCAGCACATCTTCTTATATTACAGCATAAAGTATGTGACTGATGTTGGCATTGTGCAGCGACATGTATCCCGACACAACCATCGCAATGAGGATGAGGAGAATACACTTTCTATTGACTGCATGAGGATCTCTTTTGACTATGAGTATCCTTTAATCACAGAATGGAACAAAGCAATTAAATGAAGATAACAAAATTTATACCATAAGCTATCGTGCAGTGAACATGACAAACGTATTCCTAATTCAGTAACTGTGCTTTCTCAAAATAGATTCGCTCTGTTACTAAATTAAACATTATTATTTTAGTAGGAATGAAAATCAAATTATTTTGATGGTTTTCAGTACAGTCAAGAAACATGCATCTTACCTTGGCTTGCAACAAAAGATTGTGTGCCACAATGTGAGCTGATGCTCATGTTATGAAGTTTAATATCTCTTTTTAATTATTCAGTATTTTTCATTCAAAAGATGCCATCCTTGCTTTCTTAGTGTAAGTTGTCCTCAGCATCTCAAAGGACAGTACCAAGTAGGATTGGTCTTTTTTTAACAAAGACTTTTAGAATTCACGATGCAAGAATTAATAAGAGCTCATGAGCTAAGTTGTCTGGCTTCTTTAGACTGAAGTGTTCCTTTACAGGAAGTCAGTTGGTGAATGATGAGCCAGTATCAATGTTGACACACTCGTTATGTTTATTTACAGATTTACACTTCCAAGCATAAACCACCCAACCCAACAGCTGTAGTTTTAGTTTCTGTTTATGGGATTGATCCCCAGTTAATGCACATCAGTTGGATACAATTAAACAATAACTACACGTTTACACAGGAGATGTGTTAGAATTTAGAGCACAGCAAAAAAGAGAACATAGCTGACTGAGAAAAGAAGCTTTCCCCTGTTGGCTATTACACAATGTAATGCCAATAATGATAGATGATACCAATGGATGACATGTAATCTTAAGGACCATTTCTTGGTAGACACTGATAATCTATGGCTCTTTTTCTGACTTTGCATGCTTAGAGCGCGAAAGAGTGTTCTATGGATGCTCATCACGTAATTTGTTAATTCTGGGTTTGAATTACAAAGTTTTGGTCAGAGCAAAATTACTTTACACTCATACTGCAACTAAAGCATGAATGCAGCCTTCACCTTGCTGAGATACTTCACCGATATTGTCACTCTACTCTCATTCCAGTTCTTTAGTGGGAGATTTTGAGATCTCAGTTTGTAATCCTTTCATTATGAACTAATTTTTTTTTCTTTAACTTTAAACTTGTTGAAGCCTGCGTCTGGCTCTGTATCAACATTGGTCGCTCTATGAAAGTATGTGCAACTCCAGCTATACCTATTCCAATCTCAAGCTATGGTCCATTCAGGGCTTGAAGAGGTTGCAGGAGTTTCTTGCAGATATGGGGTATGTGAATCCTTCGAATTTCCTTATGCAATTGCGTACTATCCTTTCGCAATTCATCTAGTAATAAACCCAGAATCCTCTGCATCTCTTGGCCATCTCTCTCCATTGAAATAATATGTTTTTTATTCTTCCTGATAAAATTGACTGTTTAACATTTTACCACTTTACCAATTGTCAGATCTTTACCCACTGACCCAATCTATCTTTATCCTATGGTAGGCTCCTTATATCCTGTTGCAGCTTGTTTTTTCTATTGATAATAAAACAAAGAACTATAAACGATGGAGATCTGAAACAAAAACGAAGCACAGGAGAAACTCAGCAGGTCTGGTAGTATCTGTGGAGAGAAAGACAGAGTTAACATTTTGAGTCAGATCATTGGAGCTCTCAATGATTGCCACCCAGTGAAAGCCATCCCACCACCACTTACCTCTAGCCTGGATCGTGCCATGATTCTAGGCCTCCAAAAGGTGTACTTCCCATGATGCCCACCTCCTCCTTGATGGCACTGCGAGCAAAAGAGCTGCCAGCCTCAAATTGACTGGTTTGTCATGGCAGACAAGATACAAACACACTCAGCACCCTTTCAGGACTTTGATCTTCTGGAAGGTCTATCAATTGGCTATTAGTTGCTTGATTGGCTCATTATTCAAAAGGCCTTCCCCAAAGTCACAACATGGACCTCTCACCAATTCGTCAGCTGACGTTTGAGAGTCTGCAAGGGTAAAGATAGGTTAAATGGGTCAGGGAATTTTGGCAGGAGTATAATGTGGAAAACTGGGATCTTGAATTCTGGCATGAAAAACAGAAAATCATGATATTATTTAAATTAGCAACAGGAGATTTATTATGGAGATGTGTATTCTACTGGTTGCAAAGTTAGACTAAGCTGTTTCCCACCCAAAATTGCTAATAACAACATCATTATGTCACATGGTCACGCTCTTAAAGTGATAATCCATCATACTTTTGCAAATGCACAACAGAAAGATACTACACAAGTCTGTAGTGCAGAAGGATTTGAGTGTCCAGGTGCATGATACGCTAACATGCTGTTACATCAACCTTTAGTTGTCTTTAAAGAAAAAGAAATGAAATATGAAAGTAGGTAAGTGTAGTGCCTTAGTGAGACCGCATCTTGTGTGATTAATTAAGAAATGAATCAATTAAGAATTAAGGCCTCCCCATTTATGAGACATTTCAGTCTACTGGAAGCAATTCTGAGTTGGTTCAGTCAGCTGATTCCTTGGATGGAGGAGGGAAGGTTGAAGTTTAGACAGATGAGCAATGATAGTATTGAGGAGACTGACAGAGTAAATGCTTGCTCTTAAGGCAACTAGAGTTAGGGGACATGGTCTGAAAATAAGGGATTTCCCGACTGAGATGAGCCTTTTTTTTCATTGCAAGTTGTTAGCATATATAATTCTCTTCTCTGGAGTGCAATGGAGTTTGGGTCATTGAATATATTTAAGGTTGAATTGGACAGATTTTTGATTTACAAGAGATACTGACATAAGAGGCAGTCCAGAGAAGGTTCACCAAGTGATTCCAGGTTTGGAAGGATTTTATTATGAGGAGAGGTTGAGTAGATTGGGTTTGTACTCATTGGTGCTCAGAAGAATGAGTGGTGACCTTATTGAAACATAAGATCCTTAGAGGCCCTGATAGATTAGATGTAAAAAAGTTGTTTTCCCCTTGTGGAACAGACTAGGACCTCAGTAAGAGTTATCCATTTAGGACCAAGATGAGGAGAATTTCTTCCCTCAAAGGCAGTGAATCCGTGGAATGCTTTACAGCAAAATACTATAGAGGCTGGATTGTTAAGTATATTCAAGGCTGAGATAGACAGATTTTTAATTAGTAGGAGAATTGACTGTTATGGGGAAGAAAGGCAGAAAAGTGGAGTTGATAATATCAGATCAACCATGATCTAATTGAATCGCAGAGTAGACTTGATGCACTGAAAGGCCTACGTCTACTCCTATGTCTTGTGGCCTTGAAGCAGCCAGGTTATGAAGGGAGGACAGAAAAGTGGGGTTATGGCCACAGTGAGGTCAACCATGATCTTACTGAATATTAAGAGGCTAAACAACTTGTTCCTGCTCTCTAAGACATTATGATATTAACCAATTCAAAACTAAATGAACTGCTAAATCCCAATTTCTTGGTTACAATGTTATTACAATAGTACATTTATCCAAGAAAGATCTCACTTCATAATTAAAATTAATATTCCTAGTATCATGGGTAATATAAAAGTGCTTGTATAACTTAACTAGGAATTACTCAGTTTTCAAATTAACCAATTTCAAGGAGATTGGTTGCAAACTTCCAGCATTTCAAAATTCCCAGGGTTCTGAAGAAGGCTCATTGAAACTTCAACTTTACTTACTCTCTACAGATGCTGGCGGACCTGCTAAGTCGTCTTTTCCCTGTTTTGTTGTTTCTGATTTCAAGCATGTGCAGTTCTTTGGGGGGTTTTTTTGGTTGATGTTTGAACTATTGCAAAGGTTACAGTTCTTGATTGGTTGAAATCTCGGATTATTCTTCGGTCTGTGTAGCACACTTATTACATGCCTTTGCTATGAGAGTCAGTGATGTTGTAGTCATTACCCTGTTTATGCTGCGAAGTTATTTTAGGTGCTGGATTTACCTAATTAAACCTGACTCTCTGTTTTCTCATTTATGTTATAGGCTCCCTCTGAAAGAAGTCAGGCAGAAATTTAACTCCATGGACATCTCACTGAAGGAGAATTTACAGGAAATGATTGAGGAATCAGCTAATAAGTTTGGGTATGAACCAGAAAAATCTTAAATTTACAGTTATCAGATTACTCTTTCCCAATTTTATAGAAACCAAAGTGACAGCGAATTGCTCAGAAGAACAGAAATTATCCGTGTTTCGCTATGGGCAGGTAGTTTCAGAAAGCACAAGTGTATATCTGTCTTATCTTTGGAATAAAAGACAAGGAGGATTAAAATTTTGATGATCAGTTTGAAGAATGCCTTTTTGAGAGAAGGGTGGATATAATTAGTTCTATAAGTAATCGGAGACTTTGAGTTTTGATTATTTAAGCCATTGCTGAACTGCATACCTGATCAGAAACAGAGCTTCTTCATCCTACTCCCATCCTGATGTTAAGGGTCGTGATAATCAGAGTAACTTTAAGAGTTGATAATTGTAGATTAACTGTTGCAGCTATTGTTCTTGATTGATCTTATACTCATTTTTGTCTTGTATAGTATCTTACTACTTGTATTTTTTAAAATATTATTTCTTGGCATATGGGTCATTAGCAAGGGCAGCATTTATCACCCATCCCCTGATGCTAATGAGAAGGTAATGTCAGCCTTTTTTCTTAAATGAAGGAATTAATCTGTACTTTAAGTGAGAATAGTGTATAACATGGAATTGACGGTGTTGCCATGAATTTGCTGTCCTTAACCTCTACCTTTTTAGAATGATGTGTCTGAAACTTTGAGAGGTGCCTTTTGGAGGGTCAGTTACTTAATTGTCAGGTTGGTTTAATTCATAGCACTTAGAGTCATAGAGTAATTCAGAAGGAAACAGACCCTTCTGTCCAAATCCTCTATGCTGACCATGTTTTCCAAACTAAGCTAGTCCTAGTTGCCTGCGTCTGGCCCATATTCCTCTAAACCAGGGGTGGGGAAACCTGCGATCTAATGGCTGCATGCAGCCTTTTAGGGTACTAGTTGCGGCCTTCTGCTCATTTGTCTGCAAATAGTAAATCTGCCTTTTTAAATCTGTGTACCATTTTTAAAATTTTTACTGGTAACCCAGTCATGTCAAAAACTAAGAAAAGAGCATTAAGGGAAAAGAACAGAGTATTCAATGAAGAATAAGAATGGCTGTATTACGTAGTTGCAGTGAAAGAGAAAATGATGTATTTGGTCTGCGACTCCATAATTACAACAGTGAAGAAATACAATGCATATCAGCATTTTGTAACTCATAAGGACTGCATATATGTGCTAAACTGGAAGGAGACCCCCGAAAGTCTGCACTTAAGAAAATGAAAGATCAAAAGCAGCAGCGGTGGCAAGTATTTAAAACGATGTCAGGACGAGGGACTGATATCACTGAAACAATTAACAAAATACTTAGAAAAAGACGTAAGTCATTTAGCGATGTGGAAGTCATAAGGGAATGCATTGTTGAAGTTGTAGGATGTTTAGATTCAGATTAGGTTAATAAGTACAAACAACTACCTCTTTCAAGAAGGATCCTAACTGATCGACAACATGAATTAGCCCTCAATGTAACAGAACAACTCCATACAATATGCCAGAGGGAAGGCATTTATTAATCCATCCTTGGATGAATCCACTGATATTACTGATTCAGTGTAGGTGTTATTTTTTATTCATGTTATAACTGTGGGTTTTCATTGTCACGAGGAGTTACTGGCTTTGGGTAGCCTTACGGTGAGGACACGTGGAATTGACATCTTTACTATCTTCAAAGAAAAATGCCGTGAAGCGAAACTGAATTGATGCAGTTTTATAAATGTATGCACAGACGGTGCGCCTTCCATGACAGGAAAACATGAAGGATTTGTTGTGCTACTACAAAAAGAATTGCCAGATCCAGATACTTTGATTTCCTTTCATTGTATTTTGCATGAACAGAATTTCTGTGCCAAACCTACTGTTTTAAGTGACACCTTAAATAAAGTTGTAGATATTTTAAACTACATTCAGGCAAATGCATCACAGCATCGCCAATTTCGCAACATGCTTCAACTTGATGACGAAACACTATGGATCTGCCATATCATTCTAAAGTGTGCTGGCTGTCTCAAGGATAAATACTTGTGATCCGTTTTCGCAAAGAAAAATGTTTTACAAGATATTTTGAGGAACTGAATGAACCATGTGAATTGTCAAGAGGATTTCTACAGAAATGCTGCATTTTTATGTGATATAATGTCAAAGCTAAATGATTTGAATTTTGTTTTTGCAAGTTAAAACTAAATCTATATATGTGGCTAAACATCCAGGCATTTTTGGAAAAAGCTGACCTTTTTCAAAACTCTACTTACCTGATCGGAACTTTTAAGCTGCACACTATCCTGAGCTGGCAAAGATAATTAATGAAAAGTATACTAGCAAATCATTAATGAAATGCGACTTGAGAGAATACATAGCTGTTCTAGACTCCTTGATTGAAGAATATGATCTCACACTGAAAAACTAGGTTTCCAACCACACCTGGTTGATGTCTCCAAAGCACCTGATGACTTACAGATGGAATTGATTGAGTTCTCAGAAGATAATATTCTGAAGTCTCTATTTGATGCTAAGAAGGATCCCATTGAAATAAGGGAAAAATGCCATTGAATAACCATGTGTACATCAACATGCTCGTCGAATGTTGTCTTGTTTTGGCACAACCTGCTGTTGTGGATCAACATTTTCAAACGTGACACAAAACGCGCTTGAGATCTCAGATGACGGATATTCACCTGGAGGACCAATTAAAACTGCGGTCAACAATGTTGGAACCAAATATCCGATTCCTTTCTCGCAATAAGCAATCACAAAAAAGTCTATAAATGGTTTGTTGTCTACATTTTTCACTTATTAGTTATATTGTCAACTTTGCCAAACAAATAAATATGTCTGCTGAATTTTTATTTTGTTTAAAGTCCTCATATAATAGCAGGCTTTAATTAAAATTCGTAAATATGTCAACAAAAATATGACATTTTGTTGTATATGTTAGCTTCTCAGCATTTAGCCTAAAAGGATCTTGGTTAGATAAAATGTGGCCTTCCAATGTAAAAAGATTCCTCACCCCTGCTCTAAACCTTCCCTATTCATGTACCTGTGCAAATGTCTTTTAAATGTTGTAACTGTACCTGCATCTACCATCTCCATCCTCTGGCAACTCATTCCACATACTAACTGCCATCTGTGTGAAAGGTTGCCCCTCAGGTCCCTTTTTTAAATCTTTCTCCTCGCACCTTAAAATTATGCCCCGTAGCTTTGAACTCCCCTGCCCTAGGGAAAAGACCTTTGCTATTCACCTTACCAAAGTTGAAAGATTGTGGCTTGTAGCCTCACAACAGACTTCAGCACAGAGTCGGGCTGATAGGTGCTACGTTATTAGAAGTGCAGTCCGTGGGATAGTGCAATATACAAGTAAGCTCTTTCTGTACCAACACAAGGTATTTTATCCGTTTAAAGAATGCTTCCCTTTTATACAGACTTGTACCATGACTGTAAACTGGATTGTCCAATAGAGGTCATGTTAGAATTGATAGCAAAAGCAGCATTCAATGCTTTGGAGTAATTGTTCTCTGTCATAGTCATTAGCTGGTTGATAAAAATGACTTGTGATTGTCTCAATGTTGATGAAGGCGTTGTTTTCGTTTTCAGAATGAAGGATATCCGAATGCAGACTTTCAGTGTGCATTTTGGGTTTAAAAACAAGTTCCTTGCCAGTGATGTTGTTTACTCAGCAGCTTCTCTGCTCGAGAATTTAGAGAAAGACAGTGGGAATGAAAACTTCATCGAAGCCTTAGACAGTCTTTCCAGGTATTGCTTCACTTTATTTATGGGCAGGATTCCGGTTGCATTGCAGATACTACTGGGATAGGATGGAACATGTTACTGTAGCAGATTGCTGTTTCTACCAAAAATCAATATGAAATAATTTTCAGGATTTTGTGTTCAATGTAATTGTTTGTCTAGAGTATATGGGTAGAGGTTTACGTTCTGAAGAAGAGTCATGTTGGACTCAAAGCATTAACTCTTTTTCTCTCTTCACAGATCCACTGAGTATTTCCAGCAGCATTGTTTCTATGGCAGATTTTCCTGTTCTCTTTCAGCAGCTGTTATATTGTCTGAGCACTGAGAAAACAGGGAAATTTTGCTGAAGTAGAGTTCACAACTGTAAAGGGACCCACCTGACATTGCCTGTATTTGAACTGATGGACTGAATATCGAATAAGTTCTCTTTACGTTGTGCACTTCTCCCAACCTGATTGTTTCATGCCCTTGCTGTACCCAGAAAATCAAATGGATCCAGGCACAGAAACAGGTAAAATTGGCGACACCCATTCCCAGTGTGCATCATGTTCTTTTGTAGCAGACATGTGATGAATTCACAAATAACACTGATTCCATCTGCAACTAGCAGTCACAGACTTGGTGGCTAATGCTTCCAGCAAAGGTAGAAAAAATTGGTCTTAGTGAGTAAACATTACAATTACCAAATGTGTGGGAATTTTGCAACCGAGCAGTTGTGGTGACAGTTGTTTAAGGTGACAATGTCAAATAGTATGAGGTAAGGTAAAGATAAATCGCCAGACCATTAAGCTGCTCTCCCATTAAACTGGTGATGGTTTAACCTGCAGGCACCATGTCCCAGGTAGGAGAGAAGTTGACGGGGAGAACCCTTTGGGTAATCTCAGCCAGTGCAGAATTGAACCCACACTGTTGTAGAGCTGAGACAAACAGAACATGTTCAGCATCAGGAAAAATATTCTGAGGTGAATTTACTCTTATTTGGATCCATCCCAAAACAAAGTGAGACTATCATGCTTTTCATTGGAAAAGTTCCCTCGGAAATGCAAAGGAATCATACAAAAGTAGCATTTTTAGCTGATGAAGGGCAGTTTGAGGGGTAACTAGATGCTTGGTCAAAGAATAGGATTTTAGGAAGCCTGTTAAAGGAGCATAAGTGGAGAATGTAAGGTAGAAAATTACAGGGTGTGAATCCAGCACAGTTGTAGATCTGGCTGCAAATGGCGGATTGCAGTAGTGCACGAGAAGCTAGAGCAGATGAAATGTAGAGTTTTAGGAGTTCAAAGGTTGAAGGAGATTAAATGCTTTTGAGGCAATTGCAGCATGAAGGCAGGGCTTCCCAAACTGAGAGTTTTGAGATTTGGCAGTGTGAGCTCCCTTGTTAATAGCTTCAAGGTCAGTGAAGATTATACACCCCAAATCCACAGCTTCACCTATTTTTTTACAGCTCTGTGTCCCCTCTCCTGAGTCCCACACAACTCTCATTGTGGGACCATGAAAATTCAAGCCAATGAGAAAATGTTTGGGAAGCTCTACATGAAAGTAGTTATTTTAAATTGAAGGCATTTGAGATTTGAGGCATGACTTTTCAGAGACATCTGAAATCAAAAGCAAACTGTCAGAAACTCTGCAAGCTTTTCAAATTTTATTTTCTGATAGTGATTTTCCCATGTTTAAGTTGTATATAACTCTCAAGAATAGAAGTGGAGGTTGCTTAATAAGAGTTCAGGTGTTTCATTTGATATATATGGTTGCTGAGCTATTTGAATGAATAGCTATCTGTTTGAATTAGCAAGCCTGACAGTGAGATAGGCACTCAGTAAAATAATGTTTTATTTTAAGCATGCATTGGCAGGTATTTTTTGTGGGAACTGACTGCAGGTGAGATTCTTTTTTTCTTCGTTCTTTCGTGGCTGTGGACATGGCTGGCAAATTCCCTGGTTGCCCTTTAATCTGAGTGGCTTGCTAAGCCATTTCAAAGTCAACTAAGTTGCTCTGTGCCTGAAATCATGTGTAGAGCAAACTGGATAAGGGTGCCAAAGTCAGATTTCCTTCCTAAAAGGACATTTGTGAACAAAGTGAGTTTTTCAGCAACAGATAATAGTAGCCATGGTCATCATTGCTGTAACCAGCTTTATATTTCAGATTTATTCATTGAAATTAAATTTCACCATATGACATTATGGGATTTGAACCCATACCCCAGGACACAAGGCTGGAACTGTGGACTACTGTCCTATGACACTACCTGCCTAAGATCTCCCTCTAAATATATTAATGTACATTTCTTCTAAAATACTCATTCCTCGTTTTCCACAGAAAAATTGGAACAAAAATGAGATTGAACGGCTGGAAAAGACTGGTCTGTCAAGGCTACCCCAATCTCCTCACCTCTTTCCCCCAGTCTCTCAATCCTGTAACTGTAAAATCTCCTGGGAATTACATATGTCAGTGTTACACATTCATGTCAATAAGTAATAGAAAATAGTTTATTCTTCAGCCTCAAACTGCAGTCACTATCCCATCTATAGTGGTGTGTTTCAGCAACAATTTCCACTTTTCCCTGGCAAATCTATTTTTTGAGATGGCAGAATAAATTCATCGTTACGACAATAATTTTTTGATACCTTGTGCACCTCCGTCATAGATGAGCAAGAAAGTTCAACAACTGTGAAATGCTTAACTGTCACACAATTTATGTTGGCTGAGGACTATCCAGTGTAGTGGGAAATCTAGCAATGGGAAAACATGGTGCAGTGCTGTAATGCCCTGTTTAGCCACCAGATGCTGTCCTCGTACTTGCAGATTTTTAAAAAAAACTCAACCTGTTCAAACATACATCTCTGGCAGGTGGAACTTGAACCCGGACCTTCTGGCCCTGAGATACTACCACCACACCACAACACCCTTTTAAGAGGAAGGTGATATCACTATACTACAGAAACATAGCACTATCCATTTACTTGAACCCTTCTCTAAAAGATGGTGCAGCGATCTTTGAGGTTATCAATCTCAAACCAGGTTGTCGTGTGATGTCATATCCTATCATCTCTTGTGCTTTCAAAAAGAAACCTTCTGATTTCTCCAGACCAGATCATGACTTCGCTTGTTTTAAGAGTCAGTTGTTGGTTTTGCCTGCCATGTACAGCTAGCTTGGTTGGAAAAAAACTACTTCAGAACAGAATTTATGCATAATTTACCTACTACCTATTTGTTGCAAATGACAATACAAGAATTTAGGGATTGACCTTGTAGGAACTCCTTTTCCTTACTATTTTGTTTTGTTGCTTTAAGCACCAGTCGATATAGACATAAGTAGTAACAGCTACAGATCAGCTTCAATCTAATATTGCACAAACCAATGTGAATACTTTGGAAAATATGCACGTTTTGTTCATTATGATTGAACAATTCTTTGTTATTGAGTTAATTCACCATTAGAAATCTGAAATATCATTCTTCATAATCCAGTGTGCTTAGAATTGTGGCTTACTCAAAACTTTGTACCAATTCTACCTTCGATCTCTTCATTCCATTGATATCACTGCTAAATCAGACAGTATCAAAGGATGCAAAATGTGACGCATAGATCAACATGATATATCTCAATCTATCCCTGTTATCATAACTATAGAGTCTACTTAAACCTTTTAAATTGCTTTATCAGTAAAAAGCAAGTGACCACCAGAATAGATGCATGCTCATCACATACTCTGTCAGCTCCACGTCCTTGTGCTTGGGCTTCCTTCAGCAAAACTGAGATCTGTTTTAACTCCTTGTATGTCAATCCCACCAGTACTTGAGGTACACAGTGTTAACCCATGTTCCCACAGAATCCCTACAGTGTGGATGCAGGCCGTTCAGCCCATCGATCCTCCAAGGAGCATCAAACCCAGACCTAGACCCTACCCTGTAACCCTGCATTTCCCATGAGCAATCCACCTAACCGGCAGACTTTTGGACTGTGGGAGGAAACCCATGCAGACACTGGGAGAATGTGCAAACTCCACACAGACAGTCGCCGAAGGCTGGAATCAGACCCAGGTCCCTGGCAATGTGAGGCAGCAGTACTAACCACTGTGCCGTTCTGATAGCTGAGAGGTTTCGTGTTGCAATACCTTGTGTTATTATGTTGAAGTGTTAGCCATCTGCCAAGTTCTCCTTATAAAGCATTGAGTCTACATGTACTTCAAATCAACATTGTGTGCAAAAATGAACGGATTCTACAAATAATGAAGTTATGAATCGAGTCCAAACCACCCCCTGCCCATCTGTTCAGTTATTGACTTGGAAATTCTGTGCACTTCTCTCCAATTTCTCACCTGTGGGAGACTGTTGTGAAATAATCATTTGGCCTTTTGTCTAGAAGTTCTGCAGGCCTTCACCTGAGGTTATAGTACAAGATGAGACCAAAAACCGTGCAGAGTTTCACTGCTTTATAGCTTTATGTAAATCTCTCTGGCTTCACATGCCGTCACAAGTTGACAGTAGGATAGAGTAAATTTCAGGCAGCCAATGGGGTGATATTGTGAGATGGTTTTCCATTCATCTGCTGTCACTTGAGTGAGAGAGCTGTGGGTTTCCAATTACATCTCTTTTAAAGCCTTCTCAATCTTGTTTTCATATCTGTGGTTGTGTCATTCCCTTTCTCTTGAACTTCCTCCAGCTGTATCATCTTTGTGCTCCAAATGACTGTGCTTTTGCATGTTCTTCGTTTTACAACTGCTGAACAATTGCTTGATGCCTTCAACTACCTGGTCCATAAGCTCTAAAATTCCTTCTTGAAGACTCTCTGCTTCTTTACCTCACTGCCCTTTAAGACACTGTTTCAAACCTGTCTCTTTGTCTGCCTTAAAGCTTTGTTTATCTAATAATCCTTTTGTGAAGTGCTTTGGGATGTTTTACTCCATAATAGGGACTATATAATTCTAAGTTGTTGACAGAGTTTGAATGGATAACCTACAGAAATTCTACCCACCTTACTACCCAGTCCACACAAAATGAGTGTTTATGCCTAGAAAAGAATTTATAATGAAGGCGTTGACTACTTTGTGTTACCTCTTTTGGCTGTTTAGGAGTAACCCAGATAAGCTACAACAAGGTTTGGAACTAGCCAAGCAGCAGCTCCGAGCCATTCACCAAACAGTTGCTAGCTGCATTTGCACTAATCTCATCGTCTCGCAAGGACCCTTCCTCTATTGTTATTTACAAGAGGTAAGGATCAACGTGGGACAAACTCGGACATTATTAGGGAATTTGAACACGAGTGCAGACTGACTGGAATGTAAACTAAATAACCGGGGAAGTAAGATCAGACTTGGATAAACATATGTTACAATGGGTTCAGCGTCTGGAACAGGATAATGCCACTTTTATAAGGGAGGTATCCTGAGAAGCCAAGGTTTCCCACAGGCCATAACGTAATATATCGAGGGCACTTCCTGTAAAATGAACACTGTAAATAAATTAAAGACTATTAAATTTGCAGGGTTTTTTCACCTCTTTTATTCAGGAATAAAAAGCAGCACTGACAAGACTATATTTATTGCTCATCCCAAGATGCTCCGAGTGTCTGTCTTGGTACATTCCTTTCCCATATCATCAAAGAATCCCCACAGTGTGGAAACAGGTCCTACGACTCAACAAGTCCACACCAAATGTCAGCGCACCCACCCAGACCCATCCCCCTATAACCCACCTAATCTACACATCCCTGAACCCTATGGGCAATTTAGCATGGCCAACCGCCTAGCCTGCACATCTTTGGACTGTGGGTGGAAACCGGAGCACCCAGAGGAAACTGACGTATACACGGGAGAGTGTGCAAACTCTACACAGACAGTCGCCCGAGGGTAGCATCAAACCCGGATCCCTAGCACTGTGAGGCAGCAGTGCTAACCACTGAGCCACCATGCTGACCCATGTTACTTCATTTCCTGTATTTTATTGTGTTTATTCCCACCCCCGTTGCACCTTATTTCTTTCTCACCTAATTATTACTTTGCTTTGCTGTAGTTTCTTGTCCCATGTACCACAGTAACAATCATCTGACGCCAAAGATCCATTTGCAGAACACTAGAATAGTTACACAATTTAAATGCATATAAAGCTATATACAAGTAAAGTATTTACATATCCAATTTGTGTCCGATCCTACAATGTCTTCCATCACTTCAATAGTGAAAATCTCAATTCCAAATCATTTGTTTACTTGGAAAGAATGAACAAAAACTCAGTAACTAGGCAGAATTCCCCTATAATTACAAGACTGTATATTTATAAAAAAAAATGCAGCTATATCAAATCATTAAAAGGGAGTTACATTTTTCCAGTAGAGGTATTAACTTTGCCTTTTTCAAATATTGCTATAATTTATTTTATTCAGATTTACACAATAATTTCCCCCAGACATCCTTTTGCACACGCCACCTTCAAAAGGATCAGTCTAAAGATCTAAAGATAAAATCTGGTTTATCAAATGGCTTTGTTTAGTGGGTTTCCTTTGCAAGATGAGATAATCGCTTAAACAAATAAATGGAAACTAGGAGATTGTGGTGCTATTTGGTCCTGCGACAGAAGCACAGCCTGTTTTAAAATAAATTATTCCTCCTAAGTTTAACATGCAGCTGAAGATAAAGATGATTTGTGGAATTTTGACACTGACTACAAGCCTGGGAAAATGACATCTGACACTTGTAATTGTCAAAGTTGCGTGGCACATGTTATAAAAGAATTACTTGGCAATTTGTTGCCACTGTTTTAAAATCAAAAGGATTGGCATCATTTTACGTAGCCCAGTATATTACTTGCACCTTGATCAGTATCAAGCAGCAGATCAAAACTGCTTCAATTACAAGGCCTTGCTAGGAGCAGCAACGGGGACACCTTAGAATAAGCTATAAACCGAATGAGGTTACTGCTACAGCTAGACTAAACACTAAAAGCAGCAGACTACGGATGGTGCTAAATAGTCCCACAATAAATGAATCCATGGAAGTTGCATCTAGTCAGGAATGCTAGTGCAAGAGTAATAGGACATGCCATCTGTGTGTGTGTGTGTGTGTGTGTGTGTGTGTGTGTTCTCTTCAGCTATGGTGTATTTGTACTTAACATGTGAATGCAAGAGCTAAGGCTGAAGTGTTTGCAACTGCCTTGAGCCAAAAGTGCAAAATCTTGGCTTTTATTGTGCTTCTTTCTGAAAACCCCACTGTCATAGATGTATATCTTATCAATTGATGCTGAGAACAGTATAGGGAAAGGCTGGGTCCTGTTGATGGCTAATGCCCCAGGATCCAAGTATGTACTGCCAACAAAACTAGGGTTTTCTCTGGCAATCACTACTGATTAAATTGCACAATTTAGCTTGGTTATGGAAGCACCAGGCTCTCAGAAATTCAGTGACTCAAGAGAAAGACCTACCACAACTTTAGGGCAACTAGAGATGGACACCAAACCATCATCTCCTAAACCATCCACAACCTCATCACCTCAGGTGACCTCCCATCCACAGCCTCCAACCTCATTGTTCCCCAACCCTGCACCGCCCGCTTTTATCTCCTTCCCAAAATCCACAGACCTGACTGCCATGATCGACCCATTGTCTCCGTCTGCTCCTGCCCATCAAACTTATCTCCACCTATCTCAACTCCATTTTCTCCCCTTTGGTCCAGGAACTCCCCACCTACGTCTGTGACACTACCCACGCCCTCCACCTCCTCCAAAACTTCCAATTCCCTGGTCCCCAACACCTCATCTTTACCATGGACATCCAGTCCCTATACACCTGCATTCCCATGCAGATGGCCTAAAGGCTGTCCGATTCTTCCAGTCCTGCAGGCTCAACCATTCCCCTTCACTGACACCCTCATCTGCTTAGCCAAACTCGTCCTCGCCCTCAACAACTTCTCTTTCAATTCCTCCCACCCCCTACAGACAAAGGGGGTGGCCGTGGGTACCAGCATGGGCCCAAGCTATGCCTGCCTCTTTGTAGGTGACGTGGAACAATCCCTCTTCCGTAGCTACACTGCCACTAAACCCCACCTCTTCCTCCGTTATATTGATGACTGTATCGGCACCACCTCGTGGGAGCACAGGGAGCTTGAACAGTTCATCCACTTCACCAACACCTTCCACCCCAACTTTAAGTTCACCTGGACCATCTCTGATACATCTGTCTCCTTCCTGGACCTCTCTGTTGCCATCTCTGGCAACCACCTGGAAACCGATATCCATTTCAAGCCCACCGACTCCCACAGCTACCTAGAATACACCACCTCCCACCCTCGACCATGTCTCCCGCATTTCCCGCAACTCATCCCTCACACCCACTCCCCGCAATAACAACCAAAACAGAATCCGCCTCGTCCTCACGTACCACCCCACCAACCTCCAGATTCAACGCATCATCTCCGACACTTCAGCCATCTGCAATCCGACCCTACCACCAAAGACATTTTTCCCTCCCCACCCTTATCTGCTTTCCAGAGGGACCACCCTCTCCGTGACTCCCTTGTCCGCTCTATACTCCCCTCCAGCCCCACAACACCCGGCACTTTTCCCTGCAACTGCAGGAAGTGCTACACCTGCCCCTTCACCTCCCCCCTCGCCCCCATCCCAGGCCCCAAGAAGACTTTCCACATCAAGCAGATGTTCACCTGCACATCTGCTAATGTGGTATACTGTATCCGCTGTTCCCATTGTGGCCTCCTCTACATCGGGGAAACCAAGCAGAGGCTTGGGGACCGCTTGACAGAACACCTACGCTTGGTTCACACTAAACAACTGCACCTCCCAGTCGCAAACCATTTCAACTCCCCTTCCCATTCCTCAGACGACATGTCCATCCTGGGCCTCCTGCAGTGCCACAACGATGCCACCCGAAGGTTGCAGGAACAGCACCTCATAATTCGCTCGGGAACCCTGCAGCCCAATGGTATCAATGTGGACTTCACATGCTTCAAAATCTCCCCTTCCCCTACCGCATCCCAAAACCAGCCCAGCTTGTCCCCGCCTCCCTAACCTGTCCTTCCTCCCCCCTACCCCCCCCCCCCACCTCAAGCCCACCCCCATCTCCTACCTACTAGCCTCATCTCGCCCCCTTGACCTGTCCGTCCTCCCTGGACTGACCTATCCCCTCCCGAACTCCCCACCTACACTCACCTTTACTGGCTCCATCCCCGCCTCTTTGACCTGTCTGTCTCTTCTCCTTTATCCATCTTCTATCCGCCTCCCCCTCTCTCCTTATTTATTTCAGAACCCCCTTCCACTCCCCCATTTCTGAAGAAGGGTCTAGGCCCTAAACGTCAGGTTTCCTGCTCCTCTGATGCTGCTTGGCCTGCTGTGTTCATCCAGCTCTACACCTTGTTATCTCTTGATGGACAAAAAGTGCAGCCTTGTCATGATGACTCTGAGGAATAATATTTTAAAAGCAAGGAGAAAAACAGATATCAGATTTCACAGTATATACCAAATATTATCAAAAGCAGAAATCGAAGAGGTTGTAAGTACTCAACAGGGTCAATCAATATCTATGGAGGAAACAAACATTGTGCCTTCAGCCTTGACCCCTTTTCCAGAACATGTAGATTTGATACATAAAGTTGCCATCTGTTTAATTTCCTTCACTTTAAAGCATTCTTAACCAAGATTTGATTTCGCTAACTTGTACAATCCAGTAATTGTGTTCTTTTGAGTAATTAATTTCTTTCATCTGCAGGGGACCCCAGATGTAAAGATCTATTCAAAGCCCATTTGTTTGAAACTTCTGTGCAAACACTTGCTGAAGTGCTTTGTCCGTTCGGTATGTACATTTTCTAGTCAAAAGGGACACACACAGAGAGACAGACACACGCACTGGCAGACACAGCTCGCAGGGCCCACCTGAGATGGGTGGGGGGAATTTGAGGAAAAATCTTTCTCACTCAGATGGTGGTGGGTGCCTGGAATGCATAGCCCTACAGGATAGTTGAAGCCAGAAACCCAACGTTTAAGAAGTACTTAGATGAGCACTTAAAATGTCTTAACATTCAAGGCTATGGGCTTAGTGCAGGAAACTGGAACTAGTGTCGGTAGTGGATTTTTTTTGACAGTCCAGACTTGATAGACCAAAAGGCCACTTTCGTACTGTATCATTCAGTGATCTCTGACCAGGTTTATTGCAACATATCCAAAATAGGGGCTGTTAAGGTGCTCAAGGGACCAGTTATTAGCCATTTAGGAGTTTCAATAGGCTAATAGATGAGTGGATTGCCTAGAAACTCCACTGCCCAAACCAAAATGGGATGCAGATTGGGACAGGCAGATTAGGCTATGTGCTGCATCTCAGCATCTTCAATGTGCCTGTGTGGACTGTAAAATTCTGCCTAGTGTTACTGTGGATTAATTAATTACTTTTATTTGTGTTTTTTTTAATTCATTCATGGGATGTGGATGTCACTGGCTGGACCAGCCTTTATTGCCCATCCTTAATTGCCCAGAGGACAGTTGAGCGTCAGCCACATTGCTGGGGATCTGGAGTCGTATATAGGTAAAGATGGCAGATATCCTTCCCTGAAGGGCATTTGTGAACCAGATGGGTCTTTCCTGGCAATTGGCAATGATTTCACGGCCATCAATGGACTCTTATTTCCAGATTTTTTTTGAATTTGAACTTAACTGCCCAGAAAAATATCTGCGTCTCTGGATTAATAGTCGATGACTAATGTCACTAGGTCATTGCCTGCTCGGATAGTTTGATGCTTTCATCTTGTCCTCTTCTCCCACCTCATGTTCTTGTCCTCATCCTTCAGCCCTCTTCTCTTTTTTGGTGTTTTTTTCTCCTTCCTCTCCCTCTCCCTCTCCCCTCATTTTGGTTTCTTGCTGACTCTCGTGTGTGTGTTTCGCGCTCTCTCTTTCTCTATCTCCCCCTCCTTATTCTCTCCTGCAATCCCAATAATGCACCTTAAGCAAGTTTTGATCGAAGCGCTGCTCTTGACATTGATATCCTGCAAGCAGTGCTGCAGGTAATTGACTTGTATTTGAGTGGATGTGTCTTTTCTGGCTGTCTCTTGACAAATGGTTCAGTAGTAACTGCTGGCAGTTCTGTACATGGGAAGGCGATGGCCTAGTGGTATTATCACTGTTTAATACATAGACCCAGATAATGTTCTGGATGGCTAGGTTCGAATCCCGCCATGGCAGATGATGAAATTTGAATTCAGTATGAAAAAATATGAAAGTAAGAGTCTAATGATGTTCATGAATCCATTGCTGATTGTTGGAAAAACCCAACTGGTTCACTAGTGCCCTTTTAGGGAAAGAAACTGCCATCCTTACCCGGTCTGGACTACATGTGATTCCGGACCTACAGCAATGTGGTTGACTCTAAACTGCCCTCTGGGTAATTAGGGATGGGCAATAAATGCTGGCCTAGCCAGTAACGCCCTCATCCCATAAATGAGTAAGAAAAAGAAACATTGTGTTGTAGGAGAGTATTGAATGAGCAGTGTCTTCTTGTCACATCTGTTCTTCTCTGCAGACCAAAAATAAACGATGTAAGGTGCTCCCGCTGGTCATGGCAGCACCAATGGACCTGGAGAAAGGAACAGTGATTGTGATTGGAATCCCACCAGAAACTGAAAGCTCAGACAAAAAAAAGTGAGTGCGTAACTATGCTCCATGTTTATGGTGTATAAATGAAAGCTCCATTATTTCCCTCGGTGATGATGAAAGCAGCAACTGCTGTTGTACTAAGCCAGGCAGAGGCAGCAGGTTACAAGTTTGATCCTCAGCTCTGCTGAATTTGCTGATCTCGGAGGGAGCAGTGTTTCCAATGAATGCAGTTATTTTTTTAAAAAAGGCCAAATAGAAAACTGAATTAATGTTTTCTTCCTCATATTGTATTTTTTAATTCACCATTAGCTAGAAGAAAGTGCAAGGGAGATTTGCTGTAATGGTACCAGGACCAAAGCTCTTCATGAGGAAGATGGTGGTGTTGTTGAAATATCACTAGATTAGTAATCCTGAGGCCCAGATTCATACTGTGGGTCACTGGTTCAAATATCACCAGGACGATCATGAGAATTTAAATTTGATGAATAAAATCTGGAATTGAAAGCTAGTATCTTTTACGGTAACTATTGAAAATACTGTTAATTGTCAGAAAAATCAGCTTTCCCCTTTCGGGAAGCAAATCTCATCTTGACTACGTGCAACTCCAGACCCACAGTAATATGGTTGACTCTTAACTGTCCTCTGAAATGCCACTTAATTGAAGGGCCATTAGGAATGTCAGCAATGTCCACGTCCTTTTGAAAGAATAATTATTTTAAAAATATACATGTCGAGAGCGTAGAAGCTGAAATTGCTGTCCTTGCAGCAGAAAAGGTTTGGAAAAATCTTAGAGATTTTCAAAATCATGAATGATCTTCCAGAGTAAATAGGGAGATCTTTTTCCAGTACCTTAGGTGCCATTAACCAGAGGACACGGGTTTAAAGTAGTTATGAAGTAATTTTGTTTTTAGGCAGCAATTTATGATCTATAATACTATACAAATCTGGAATGTGAATGAAGCGGATTAAATAGTAATGTTCAAGAAAGGCAAATACTGGAATGAGAAAGATTTCTGGGGATGTGGTCTCGAAAAATAGCTAAGAACCAGAATTGAGAACTAGGACTGAATGGCTGCCTTCTGTGTGGCACCATTTTATCATTTAATGAAGAGCTCTATAACAAAAGAAACATAAGCTAAAAAGGACTTGGATTTTTAAAATTCCTGAGAGTGTTCCTTTGTATAATTTAGTCTTTTTGTACTAATAACGCAAAGTAGTTATGCATTGACCTTCGAAATGTGAATTCAACTTCACCCAAGATTATTAACATGAAAGCTTTTTATCACTGTTTTCTACATGATATGGATCTAAATATTGAGCATGGGTTATGAACCAAAACAGCCAGCAACAATATTCAATCCTACACCAACAAGTTGTAGGAAGCCAAGATGAGACCAATTGTGAAAATTGCAGTATAACTCTGAAGTTGGTGCAGAGCTGAATATGCATTACTCACGTAGCTGCAAGACCATTTGAACATTTATTTCTGCTACTGAGCAACAAAATGGCAACCGTTTGGTACTAACACATTTAACCTTTTTTAATAAGCACAACATTCACACGAGGGAAATATTTTAAGTGGAATTCCGATGCAGCTACTGTATAACCAGAACCAGTTGGTCTGCAAGCCAGTCATGGTGTTGTGATAATTTCTGTAACATCAGGCGGAGTGCTATTACTTCACATTCAGAAGGAGTATGTAAAATTGCTGGTGAGACTGGTGCTTGAAGTTCCGTAAATAATCATTACTCTCTTCCAGCTTCTTTGGTAAAGCATTTGAGAAAGCAGCAGAAAGTACGAGCTCAAGGACTCTGCATGATCACTTTGATACTTCCAGTAAGTAACCTTTAAGATAGCTATGGTGCTGTGAGATTGAATTTAGCAATAATGTCGTTAGTGACTCTCCCCAAAGGCCAGTTTGAGGAAGAATCTTTCTTCATTTTCCTGTGTAATTGTGATTGATTGCAGGGAGGTAGCCCTTTGAAGTGTGTATGTGAGGAATACGTGTCAAAGATTTTGTGCATCGCTTTGGCCAATTGTTTTAGGACTTCCTTATAATACAGTAGCGGGAAATCATTCCATTCACAAGTATTACAGGATGGAGTTTGTGTGCTAACTAAGTGGGGGAAAGTGCTGAAGTAATTTTAGAAAGGTCAAATTCAAAATATAAAGAATATTCTCAGTAGCTGGTGGTGTGTGATATATAAAGAGCATATCCTGATAAGTTTTTGATCCCCTAGTGTCTGACATGATGCCTGATATTGTGTCCTTTCGAGATAACATCACTATCTATTGGCATATTATGAGGTTGTTGACTTGCTCCCCGAGCTGTGTGGTTATAGTTCAGACGTTTAATCACCATGCTAGGTAACATCATCAGTGCAGCCTCCGATGAAATGATATGGTTCTACTGTGCTTAGTAATTATATGATCCGGTCTGTTGAGGTGTTTTGTGTCCTTTTCAGTTCTTTTCTTCAAGGATTTGTATGTGGGGTCGAATTCCACATATTTATTGATAGCAATACAGGTGGAGAACCAGGCCTCTAGGAATTCCTGTGCATGTCTATGGTTGATTTGAGTTAGGATGGTCATGTCGTCCCAGTTAAATTGATGGCCTGAGTGTACTGAAATGAGGGAAGGTTTGTCGTGTTGTTTTACAGCTAGCTGGCATTCGTGTATCCTGTGTATCCTTCCACTGATCATCTGTTTTGAGCTCAAAAGTGGTTGCCGCAGTTCTTTCGGTTTTTACTTTGGTACGGGTATTAGGGTACTTTAAGGTGTTGGCCAGCCCTGTACACATGCTTAGTGGAAAGATTCCAATTAATTAATCATCTTTTCATTACAGTAATTGAACTGAAAACTGAGGATCGTAGTAAATTTTTGGATGCACTGATATCTCTGCTGTCGTAAATGTGAGTGCAATGTGAAGCTGGAGTACCCAATGTTTCTGGTCTTTCATGGCGATGACACTTCAGAAAACATACTTGGAAAGCCTGACTCCATTTTAGGAATTTTATGACTCAGGTGTTCATGTTGTGCCCAACAAAAGTACAAATACATTTTTGAAGTGGAACAATTTTTGAAACTGGGGGCAGATTACTGGTTGTGAACCTGTCAACTGTTCTGTCTCCCTATGACCGCACTGCCTGAATGGCAGCTAAAATAAAGTCTAATTTTAAACAGATCCAGTAAATGTACAACAGAATAAAACCTATGCACATGAGTTTTATTGCTTAGGAACAATGCAGAATTCAGAGGGGAATACGAAAGCAAACGGTGAAAAGTTGTGCAGGACCTATTGTATGCTGTAGGCATGATCAAATGGACGTATATAGACTACAAGCAGATGTTTATAATGTAGATGTTTCCCCAGTACTGATATGGTCATATAATTGTTGTTGGCCATCCCTTGATGTGAGAGTAGCAGCTACTAGTCTTCATGTGACTGAGCAGGCTGATTCTCAACCCTCCGATAGATCTTTAGGTTTGTGGGATCCTGAGTACAGATTTGCTTCCTTTCCTTTCTTTCTTTGTTGCTGCTCTACCTCATCAATATGGTGATTGAACATGAGTTGGACAAAAATTAGCATGATGCAATTTTGGTGGACACATTGTCACTATTTGAATGATTGGTAACAAGCCCCTCCTAATCATTTATAGCAATGTTGCTGCACTTCAGCGAAGAGCTTCAGAATGTTTTTGCAGCATTTTTATCCTCCCCTGACGCTGTACAGGCAAGCAATGTGACACTGAAATGACTGTTAGTGTTTTGACTTTTTTTTTGCAGTTTACAATAGATCTTTTCACAGTGCTCTTTATTTCAAACCCATGCTGTAAGATTGAGGGATCTTTTAGCCTGTTCATCACTTGCAGCTACCTGATTATCCATGAGCATTTTTATGATTCTATTTGGGAACCATTCCCATTCAGTGGTTTTATTAGTATCCTGGTGTAGGAATGGAAGGTCAAACAGTTGCACCTAAAACTGATTTTCTTGTCCGTTCTTCTGAAGAAGCATGCTGTTTTGTAAAAGCAGTGAACTCTAAAACAACATGTTTGAGAGGCTTGATATTTCTTTTAACTACTGTATCATTCTGAATTCTTGTTGCCCAACTGAGTATTGTGTAATTTTTACGGTACATTAGCTCACTTAATCTTATGATGTTCAACTAATATTTTGTTTCTCATTCTTCGGAAGCATGCCTAGTGATTTTTCACTTTGTAAGAAGATGCAAGATTGTTCTTATGTATTTAGTTTTGTATTGTGTAAAATGTATAAATTATCTCCCTGTCATGTTGCCATGTTGTCATTTACTGGCTTTTATATTGAGTATTGTAAATTATATAATAATGTAGGCATGCTATTTACCCAAATTTTACTGCCATATATTTTAAATAAAATCAATACCAATTTTTCATGACTGAATGGTTGCATGATTTTACCTTGTATATTTCATCTGATGTGAAAGTGCCTAATCGTTGCCTATTCCGAGAGAACACTGAATTTTAGTGGTGGAAAGAAAGAAGGTATGGGCAAAGTAGGGCAGGGGGCACAACCAAAGAGCTCCGTTCCTCCGTTCCACTGTTCCGCTGCCAGGGAATTTCACAGGAAGCAGACCAGAGTGTGGATTGACTATCTGCTCCAGAGGTGGCCGGCTGATTGCTTAATGAAAGCTCAAATGGGGCCATGAACCAGAGTGGCTGGTTTGTTGCTTGTGACAGTGCAGACTGGCAGGGTCCATTTCAATAAATGTAACACTCAGTAGAAGAAAAGAATTGGAATTGAACTCTCACTCTACACAGTTGTCATTAATCTATTAACGAGGAGGCTGCATCCAGTCAAATTGCTGAGGCACTCAGCTGCTGGGAAGTGCAGGCTCAGGACCTCTATTTGGACTCCCTGTTGGGGTCCCAAAGCCAACAGTATCACCTTTTGAGTCTGTTATTGAAGTTCCTGCACCTTTTTTTCAAAAATGTCTGTCCAAAACCAACAGACTTTTTTTTTTTAGAAACTATGAAATGTACAAGCAAATGTGACAGCTTGGAACAACTTGTGGTTTCATTTATGTTTGCTGATCATTTTCTCCTGTGTCTTGATCCCTACACTTTACTGATTTCAAGTTGTGGAAAGTTTGCAATACAGGGCTCCATTAAGCCCATCAAGTCTCTGCCAGTTCTTTTCAAGAATAGTTTCCCTGAATATGCCAGTATAGTCTTTCAACAATTTGATATAAATGCTCAATACCTGATTTAAAGAATGAGAACAAAGCTGTAATTCCTTTTGCATCACTGGTAGTGAATATTGCTGAGAATTTTGAAGCACTATTAAGGAACCTGGTGACTGTGAAAGGCGTGCTCCTGTTCCTATGACAACAAACAATGCCATTTTTTAACACAGTAAGAGGCTTCACAACGAAAAAGTATTCTCAATTATATATGTCTGTGCACCAACCCCACCCCCCAACCTGTTCAGCAAATTTGTCTTTATTGAGGAAAAGTTTTTCCTTCCAAAGAGAATTTGGCACTGCTGATCCCACTTCATCTATCTGCCTAGGTTTTCCACTTGTATGCTTGTAGTCCTGCATGTTACTGGCACGTAAAGTAGTTGTACAAAATATTCCCGGTTGCTGAGTGTGGAAACAGAAGCTCCCAGCCATATAATTCTCTGCCTCACTCTTTTCAAAGCAATTTATGCACTGTGTAAAGGAACTTGACCTTTCACATTTTGTTTTAAAAACAATAGACCCATTCTTAGCCAGTAGAACCATTTTCCATATATTTGCTTAGACATGGTGACATTTTCTGCAATCTAAAAGAAATTTAATATCCAATTTAGGCAGATGTGAGGGCACCTTAATTCTGCCATAGTATTACCTATAAAAAGGGAACATGGACTGTTGCTATGAAAGGTATATCTAACTAGGTATCATTGAGAAACCTACCCAGTCTTAAGTTCTTATTGTCACGTGCCCAGACTACAGAGTTACTATCAACAAAATACATACTGTAAGTAAATAGCAAAGCTTAGGAGGTGGAAGTTCAAAATACTTTGCAGTAGCTGGGGACATCTAAATCTAATTAATTAATAAAATCTTCAATTAAGTAACTCATCTCTGTAATGATAATGAAACTACTGGATTGTTGTAAAACCCCATCTGGTTCCCTAATATCCTCCAGGCAAATGAATCTACCATCTCTGTCCGTTTTAAGCTCGGTTTGGAAAATGGCAAATCATATTTCTGCCAGGTAATGACCATTTCCTCTTGATAGTCAGCATCACCATCACGCCATTAACATTATGGGCTTACCATTGACTATAACTGGATCAGCGGTATAAATATGGTGACTACAGGAGCAGGTGACAAGAGACAGAGAGTATGATGAAGAATGACTCTTTCCCTTTGATTTCCCCAAAGCTTGTTCATGCCTACAAGAGGAGAATGATGACATGCTTCCTGCTTGCCTGAATGAGCATTGCTCCAACTGGACTCAAACTCCACACCATCCCGTCAAAATAGCCTGCTTGATCTGTATCCCTTTTTTGTATTCAACAATAAATGCTGCCTCTAGCCAGTGGTGCTTCCATACCCATGGATTAATATAAATAAATCATTTTTTGCGACCTCCAGGTCTTGAATTTTATGTAACAAAGTAATTTTTCTCAAAACATTTAATTCTTCACCTATTTATCCAGAAGGGAAGCAGTCTTCCTTGTTGATGCAATTTAAATGTGCCAACATTTTCTTAAGGACTTCAAAGAGGTGGGAGGACATTTAATGACTTCAAACTACATCAAATTGTGCAGCTGTTTCCTGACTTCCTGATAAGTGGCAGTACGGCCAGCTAATATTCATTTGTGCCGTACAATCTACATTCAGCGTTAATTGAATGTTGAGAATAGATATTCCAATTGCATTGGGCCTCCACACAGTCACTTGTCTTGGTGCCCAGAAACGTCTGTACTGTTGAACAGAAGAAATTTAACTCTTTCCACAGACAATTTCAGAGACTCTAGCCTAACCACTTCAGGTAGTACGAATCCATATCAAATTAGACCCATTCTGGATATTTTCACGTGATGTTAGAAATACAGTTTTGTAAACTTGTTTTGTACTGGAGATGTACATGTTTGAAGTTTATTAGGTGGATTTCTGATCTGTGTTGAGAAACTTGTTGGTATGTGTGGTGTTTGAAACACTGCAACAGGCCTCGCTATCCTTTGGAAAAATGTGATCCAATGGCTGTCTTGTATGAATCAGGGGCAGGACCAGACTTGGCTGTGAAGCCTCAGTGTTAAACAGCCTGCTAAGGGCTCACACAGAGGTTTTTCACATGAATGGCCAACCCGGAGTGTGATCAGCACTTGACGAATTATAGTCCAGCTAAAGTCAACACCTTCAACAAGGAAGAGGAAGGATATCATTTTTATGGGATTTGTTACTATTGATCCAGGAACAAAAGGAGCATGTGACAAAAAGGGTCATTCAACCTGTCCCCACCTTTTGCCAAACCTTTATCTTTCATGAGCCATATGCAAGTACAGAGAATTTTGCTGCTCAACACATCAGTCTTGTATATTACCTTGGTCTCTGTTGCAATTCTTAATTCAATAACAGTAATGTGTATTTATTTCGGAGCTTTAATATAATCAAACCTCCCAAAGCACATCAGAGGACCATGATGGAACAAAATTTGACATTGAGCCACAAAAGATCAAGACTATATGTTTACGTAATGACTTTAATGCAATAAACTGTTCAAATGTGCTTCATAAACACATTTATAAAAGGAAATATTAGTTCTGACAACAAAAATGACTTGCTCTTTTCACAATCCCAGGATGGCCCAAAACCTTTTTGCAGCAATGAAATATTCTTGAAATGTAATCACAATTTGTAGGAGCCAATTTGCACAAACCCCAATGTGATAGTAATTTGTTTTGCTGATGTTGATTAAGGAATCAGTACCTTGGCAAGCTCCCCCTCTCCTCTTCGAACCAGTGTTGTGGACTCTTTTGTGTCTACCTGAGAGGGAACACAGGGTTTTGATTTAAATTCTCAGCTGAAAAATGGCACCTCCGCCAACGAAGCAGTGCTTCCAAATTGCACTGATTCAGATTTTTCATCAGGTTGTGCATCATCATAGATCATAGAATCCCTCCATTGTGAAAACAGGCCCTTCGGCCCAACAAATCCACACTACCCTCAGAGCATCCTGCCCAGATCCATCCCTCATAATGCACCTAATGTACACATCCCTGAGCACTCTGGGCAATTTATGGCCAATCCACCTAACCTGCACATCTTTGGACTGAGAGGAAACCCGCGCAGACGCGAGGAGACTGTGCAAACTCTACACTGACAGTCGCCCGAGGGTGGAATCAAACCTGGGTCCCTGGTTCTGTGAGGCAACAGTGCTAGCCACTGAGCCACTCATTTCTGGTGAGGTCCTAGAGCTGAAAGATCACTGAGTGCTGGCTCCTCACATCTAAATCTAACGCTGTCAAGGTCACTACAAACTTGATCAAGGAGATAAATACTAAGGAATGGTTTAAGAGATTTTATTTTATTTTATTTATTATTGTCACATGTACCTTTACAGTGAAAAGTTTTGTTTTGCGTGCAGCACAGGCAGATCATAACATGCGAATATCAAAAAGTGATTGAACAGAGCAAGTTATGCAAAGTTGTGGCTGCAAAGGAGACACAGAAAAAGCAAGATCAACAGTAGATTTGAAATTTGAGAGGTCCATTTCAGGAGTCTGATAACAGCAGAGAAGAAGCAGTTCTTGAACCTTTTGGTATGTGCGTTTAAGCTTTTATATCTTCTGCCTGACGGAAGAGGTTGGAAGAGATTATAAGCAGAGTTGGACAGGTCTTTGATGATGCTGACTGCCTTTCCAAGGCATCAAGAAGTGTAGATAGAGTCAATGGGTGGGGGGAATGTTGGCTTGCATCCTGGGCAGAGCAGTTGCAGCACCAAGTTGTGATGCATCCAGATAGAATGCTTTCTAAGGTGCCACTATAAAAGTTGGTGAGAATCCTTATGGACATGCTGCATTTGCTTAGCTTCCTGAGGCAGAAGAAGCTTTGTTGTGCCTTCTTGACCGTCCCATCAACGTAGGTGACCCAGGACAGATTGTTGGTGAAGGGAGATGGAGAGCTAGAGTAAGGTAATAGCAGGGTTTATGGGGCTGCTGTCAAAGCTAGAGAGATTGATATCAGGAATGCTCAATAGAAGAATATGGAGGTCTCAAGCAATTGCAGGGCTAGGTCCTGGGATAAGGGATTTGACTTCCTAACATCCCTACAGTGTGGAAACAGGTCATTCAACCCAACAAGCCCATACCAACTCTCCAAAGACCATCCCACTCAGATTAACCCCCATTTTACCCTGCATTTCCCATGGCTAATCCACCCAACTGACATAACCCTGGACACTAAAGGGCAATTTAGCATGGCCAATCCACCTAACTGCACATCTTTGGACTGTGGGAGGAAATCAGAACACCAGGAGGAGACCCACACAGACACACGGAGAATGTGCAAACTCCACACCAGCACTTATCTGAGGCTGGAATTGAACCTGGGTCCCTGGCACTGTGAAGCAGCAGTGCTAACCACTGTGCCACATGTGAGGAAAGACTGTGCTCAATGAGATTTTCAAGGATTGGAGGTGATCTTATTGAAACATTTCCACTCACATAGCGATCTGGAACGAGGGGACACAGCTGAGAAAGGAGTCTTCCATTGAAGGTGGAGAGGAATTTCTTTAATCAGGTCATTAGTGCTTGGAATTCTCTTCACCAGAGACCCCTGTTTATTGAATATATCCTCAGTTCTAAGGAAGGGTCACTGGACCCAAAGCATCAACTCTGATTTCTCGCCACAGATATTGCCAGACCTTTGAGCTTTTCTAGCAATTTCTGTTTTTGTTCAAGCCTGAGTTGGACAGATTTTTGACTGACAAAGTAGTCAAAGATTGTGGCTGAGTGTTCAGGATACAGGCAGGAAAGTGACATTCGGGAGGTCACAATGAGGTCAGTCAATATTTTTATCTCATTGATGGCAGAGTAGATTGAGGGTGTCAATTGGCCTACTGCTCTTTTTTATTATGTTCTTATGATCTGTAGATATTTATTTTCAGGCAATATAGTGATAGGGAAGCTGTGAAAGAATTTTAAAATTGAGGCAGAGCTTGATTTGCAAATATATAATTATTCATTGACTGTAATTGGATCGAAAGGTTGTGTCGGTGACACAAAGGCACTTCTGTATTAGCAGCAATTTAACACAGTATTTATCTGTTATAAATATGTTACAATTATTTACAAATACCAATTAATTATACTATTTTAATGAAAGAGTATATTGTGTCTCAGGAATAAACTGGAAAACAAAGTAAAACTTTTATTTCACATTTCAAACATCAGCTTAGTATTGTGCATATGTATGTGCAAATGAGTAGAAAGCAATGCATAAGTTACAAAATCAAATTAATTCCATTACTTTGATGAAGCAGTATATTTTAGAGTGGTCACATAAATAAAATGTGAAACAAGGTATAGCTTTTCATCAGGTCTGATGACCCTTCCTCAGAACTGGGAGAAATTCCCCTGTTCTGAGGAAGGGTCACCACACTCAAAATGTTAACTCTGATTTTTTTCTTCACAGATACTGCCAGACCTGCAGAGCTTTTCCAGCAACTTCTGTTTTTAAACCCAATGTACGCCTTCTCCTTTTTCCTCACCAGAGCCTCAATATCCCTCGTCAGCCAGGGATCCCTAAACCTGCCAGCTTTTCCCTTCACCCTAACAGGGACATACTGTTCCTGGACTCTTGATACCACACTCTTAAAAGCGTCCCATTTGCCAGTCATTCCTTTTCCTTCAAGTTGACTCACCCAATCAACTTCTGCTAGATCCTGCCTAATGACTCCAAAATTGGCCCTTCTCTCGTGCAGCACCTTAACCTCTGGACCTGTCCTTTCTTGTTTCCAAGTTCTAACCATAAGCCTCATTTGATCACACTTCAAGAATATCCTCTCTAAGCACTGTTGTTGTGCCCTCCCTTATCAAAAGGGCAACTCCCCCTCCTCACTTACTTGTACTTCTGTCACGCCTATAGCTTCTGTATCCTGGAACACCGAGCCGCTGGTCCTATCCTTCTCTCAGCCATGTTTCTGTTATGGTTATAATATCCCATTCTACAGAGCCAGTCCATGCTCTGAGCTCATCTTCTTTACTAGTCAGGCCTCATGTGTTGAAATAAATGCACTTTAAACTAGCTGGGTCAGCATTCATTGCCCATTCCTAATTTCCGTTGAGAAGGTGGGGGTGAGCTGCCTTTTTGAACTGCTACAGCCCATGTGATGTGGGTATACCTGCAATGCCACTGAGGAAGAAGTTCCAGGATTTTGACCCAGTGACACTGAAGGAACGGCAGTACATTTCCAAGTCAGGATGGTGAGAGGATTGGAGGGGAATCTGCACGTGGTGTTAGTCCCATACACCTGCAGCTCTAGTCTTTCTAGATGGTAGTTTGCATTTGTCCTGGTCAGCTAGGATGCCATTTGTAACCTTGATAGGAGCAGCATTGTACTATCAAAAGATAGAACCCTAAAAGATTGATGGGATCAGATAAGGAGATCCAGAAAAGATGGATACAGATTTGGGAGGTAACAGCATGTTCAAGAAATCTGGGGCGGAAAGGGCATGTGAAGTTTGGGAAGGTTTTGTTGGTTTGCAATATCACAACGGTACAAGGTTAGTATTTCAAGAAAAATGGTGATAGCAGCTTTGCAGGAAGAGGGCACAATCTGAAGGGAGAGATTGTCAGTGATATTAGCTAACATAGGAGCTAGGAAGGGCAGTCAGAAAATAATTGCTGTTGCTTAATGTTGGAATAGTGTTACCTCTGAGGTCAATGGGATCAATTCAACGATGGGTATTTGTGCCAGGTTAATAGTTAGATCCGTTGCAAGTTTATTTCAGCAGATACCGACATGTACGAGACATAAGCTTGTCATTCCATTCTATTTCCTATCACAATTATTTTATTGAAAATGCCACTCTGGTGGTCCACTGAAATTTCTTACACTGAACTGATGTGAAATAGAGTCAGAAAGTCAGACAGAACGGAAACAGACCCTTCAGTCCATCTCATCCAACTCGTACATGCTGACCAAGTTTCCCAAACTAAATTAACCCCGTTTGCCTGCACATTTAGCTTCCCAAATTTTAGTCTCCTTACCTATGCTGTGATATGTCCCTCATTGCTTGAAGTAGAAACATTGAACACATTGACTTCACATTGGGAGCTCTGAACCCACAAAATTCAGTAAGAAAGCACTTGGGAAATTCTTCATTGTTTAGAGCCTCTGACATGATTCATCAGGCTGTGGTCCTTCACCTTTCCAATTTGCTTAAAGAGTTCTTTTTAATTCATCTGGTGGATGTGGGTGTTGCTGTCTAGTCAAGCATTTATTGCCCATCACTAAGTGCCCTTGAGAAAGTGATGGCTAAGCCATTTTTAGTGATGCTGTAGTCTGTGAAGATTGGAATATACAAAGTGCTGTTAGGAAGACCTAGGATTTAGACCCAGTGAAAGCACTATTATATAATTCCAAGTCAGAAGGCTCAGAGAGATGGTAATGTATTTCAAGGATCTGCTGCCCTTGTTCTTCTAGGTTGGAGAGGTCACGGCTTTAGAACTTGCCATTTAAGGAACCAAGGAAAATTGTTGTGGTACATCTTGTATAGATTATACACTCTGATGTCATTATGTATCGGACATGAATATTACTTATCAGTCAACCCGAAACGTTGTCCGTCTGTTTTGTTGTATTCTTCATTGATCTAGTGTTGGTTACCTGGTTTGATAATAAATCATAGATCATAGAATCCCTACAGTGTGGAAACAGGCCATTTGGCCCAAAAAGTGCACACCGACCCTCAGAGCATCCCACCCAGACCAATCCCCCCTTTCCCCCCCCCTAATCTAGGCATCCCTGAACATTACAGTCAATTTATCATGGCCAATCCACCTAACCTGCACATCTTTGGACTGTGGGAGGAAACTGGAGCACCCAGAGGAAACCCACGCAGACAGTCGCTCAAGGGTGGAATCAAACCCGGGTCCCTGGCGCTGTGAGGCAGCAGCGCTAACCTGCCGCCCCAAATGATAGAATGAGGGATGTGACAGCCCATGAGATTAAAGCTTTTGGTGGAACACGTTCTGCTGCTGATGATGATCCATGTCACTTTATGGATGCCCAGTTTCCTTAGAGATGCTAAGGCTGTTCTATCCCTTATCAGATGGTGGTAGTGACATACTGCATGATATTGGAAAGTTTACCATGCGAAGGTGGGGTTCTATCTCTAGAAGGACTGCACAGTGGTCACTCCTGCCCAAGTAAGTTGACAATGTCAAAGTCAACTGTGTTTTTCCCATTATTTCAGTGATTTGAGCCAAGACTGGGGAAATGATTATGGGAAAATCAGGAAATGGCAGAGGAGTTCAATAAATACTTTGTATTACTCTCCACATTAAAGGACATGAACAACATTTCAAAAACACTCAAGAATCAATGACCTAAAGTAGTGGAGGAAATAAACACAATAACTATCACTAGAGAAAAACGTACTAGGGAAAATAAAACAGCTAAAGGCTGCTATGTTCCCACAACCTAATGGCGTGCATCCTGGGATATTAAAAGAAGTTGCCATAAAGATAATGGATACACTGTAGAAATCTTCGAAGAATCCTTAGATTCTAGAAAAATCCCAGAGAACTGGAAAACTGCCAATGTAACCCCATTATTCAAATGGAGAGAGACTGAAAAATGGGTAACTACAGGCCAATTAACTTAATGACGGTTACTGGGGAGATGCTAGAATCCATTACAAAGATGTAGTAGCAGAGCATTTAAAAATACATAATATGATTAAGTACAGTCAGCATGGCTTTGAAAAGGGGAAATCATGTCTGACACATTTATTATAGTCCTTTGAGAAGGTAACAAACAGGATAGATAAGGGAACCAGTAGAAATAATATATTTGGATTTCCAAATGGTGCCTGTTAAGGTATAATATGTAAGGCTACTTAATAAGGTAAGGACACATAACGTTTGGATTAGTAAAGTAGCATGGATAGAGCATTGGCTGACTAAGGGAAGACCGCGAATTGGGGTAAAGGGACATTTTCAAGATGGCAACCTCTAACTAGTGGTGTGACATGGGATTCAGTGCTGGGGCCACATTTATTAACATTTTATATCAATGCCTTGGATGAGGAAAGTGAATGTGCTTTTGACAAGTTTGCAGATGACACAAAAATAGATGGGAAGTCAAGTGGTGAGGACAACACACAGAGTCCACTGAGGAATATTGACAAGTTAAATGATTGGGCAAAAACTTGACAGATGGAATATAATGTATAAAAATGTGTAGTTATGCACTTTGGTAGGAAGAAAAGAAGAACTGGGTACTATTTAAATAGGAAATTTACAGCACAGAGAGATTTGGAGTCATTATGCATAAATCTCAAAATGCTAGCATCCCAGATCAGCAGGTATAGGAATAGGAAATGGAATGTTGGCCTTTATTGCAAAGGGAATGGGCTATAAAAGTAAAGAATTTTGACTAAAACTATACAAGTCATTAGTCGCACCACAGCTGTAAATTGTGAACTGTTTCGGTCCTCTTATCTAAGGTAAGACATACGAGCATCGGAAATAGTTCAGAAAAGGTTTACTAGACTATTAACTGGAATAAACAGATTGCCTTATGAGAAAAGGCTAGACAGGCAGGCCTGTATCTTTTGAGGTTTAAAGAGTCAGAGGTAACATAATTGAAACATAAAAGATCTTAAGTGAACTTGACTGGATGGATTTTTAAAGGGTGTTTCCTCTTGTTGGAGGATCTAGAACCAGAGGTTGTAGATTAAAAATATGCGGTCCCATTTAAAGCAGAGATAAGGAAATATTTTTTCTGTCAGAGGGTTCTGTGTTTTTGGAATTCACCTTCCTCAAAAGGCAGTGGATGCAGAATTTTTAAATACTTTTAAAGCAAAGTTAGATGGATTCCTTATTCCCAAGGGGATGAAAGGTTATTGGGGATGTACAGGAATGTAGAGTTAAAATCTGATCAACCATGATCTTATTGAATGGAGAAGCAGGCTCAAAGGGGTGAGTGGCCTCCTCGATTTCCTTGTTGATATGTTTGTCGAATGCTGTCAGGGACGTTGAAGGAAGAGATTAGGTTGTTAGTTCAAAGAGATGGACTGTGAGAATAACTATATCCGGTTATTGTGTAACTCCTCTGTGGGGCAGTTCTCCTAAATTTGGTAAAATGTCCCAATTGTTACTGAGGGAGATTTGGCAAGGTTCAAGAGACTGGACATACCTCTACCATGTCCAACGTCCGGGTTTGTGATAGGTAATCCTTTCTCTTTCATGTGAAGCATTTTCACAGCAGCTCCTGCATTTCCACAACCTCTTCCAGTATTGTGACTCCCCCCATGTTGTCGGTGTTTCCTCTTTTTATACCTGCCATCTTCCATTTACTCTCCCGTTAGCAACCGACCATTCAGTTGTCCCTTTGATTGTCTACACCACCTCATCAGAACAGATCTTTTCAACTAATCTTTTGTCACATTTCCTAATTCACCCATCTGTTTTCTGTCTGTGCTCTGTATGATGCCATGTTTTCCCCATGGAAGATACTACGCAAAACAAAATTGCTGCTGTTTATTCTGTTAAAGCTTGTTCAAATTCCATTCCCTTAACCATGCTTCATTAAACTTCTCCTGTTGTTCTCCGACTGCTTGGTACACATTCCATTCTTTAAAGCGCTTTGCAGTCTTTACATTATTGACACCAAGTGAATGGTCATGGATAAAGGAGCCAAGGTTTCATGAACTTCAAGGGGCTGTGATATGAGAGCCTCTTAGAGTTTCAATAATTCTGTACTAAGAAGAGTTGCCTTAACGGTGCTGTGAAGGCATGTGATTTAACCTGTTAAGTTCTTCGGTAAGGAGTGCGTAATGGCTAATTTCCAATACGAGTGAGAAGCTAATGAGTAGATGGCATCTGGAAAGAACACAGTTCAGGGTAATAGCAAAACAGGATAAAGCTCAACAATAGGGGATTGGAATAATGGTTTCAGCAGGAAGGATCATTTTGTTGGATTATTTTGTTTTTTCTAGGTGTGGGAGAGTGAAAGATATACAGCCGACCCAGCATCATTTTGCATGAAATTCGAAACATATTATTGCAGATTTAGGTCAGGATGTCAGAATGTTTAGACCCAAGAGTGTAAAGATTTAATGTTATTGCCCAGTCAGATCCAATGTAATTCCAGATGCTTCAGTAATTTATTGTCTAAGGAGGCTGACCACAGCAGACTTTATACAATTTTGGGTAATCTTAGTTATTTATAATAGTGTTTAATAGTTAATCAAAATATTTTTGTTAAACTGAATTGTTAACATTGTAGTCCAACAGAACACAGCGATATAATCAAGCCCATTCAAATTCCCAAATATCTGGTGCAATTTACTGGGACTACAACAGAGGTTGCAATATCTCATAACTACAAAATGGCTGAGATATAGGTGATGGGAGCTGAGCAAAGTTCCCTGCTACTTTTTCCCAGTGATTTCTGTTAGAAAAGACACCAGTACATGGTGAGTGAGGGCAATGTTGAGTTTGCTAATGGAGCCTGCCATATTTGAACAGTTTTATTTTTTAAAATGTATTTGTTCATGGGATGTGAGCATGGCTGGAAAAGTCAGGAGGCACAGCAGAAGATTATTCCCAAGGAAGAAAACACAAATGAGGCAGAGGATGAGACAACCATCATTGACAAAGGAAGTCAGGAACAGCGTAAAAGCAAAAGAAAAAGCATACAATGTGATGAAGGTTAAAGGAAAAGGATTGGGAAGCCTTTAAAAACTGACAGAGGTCAACTATAAAAGCAATAAGGAGGGGCAGGGGGAGGGAGATGAAATTTGAGACGAAGCTAGCTAGTAATATTAAAAGAAGATTGCAAGTGCTTGTTTAGACATATAAAAGGTAAGAAACAAGAGTGGACATTGGACCACTGGAAAATGAGCCTAGAAAAGTAGTAAGGGGCATCAAAGAAGTGGAAGACATCAGTAGCATACCAGAACTTCAAGGGACTTAGGGGGCAGAGATGAGTGTACTAGAGGAGAAGATGTTGGCGAAGTTGAAAGATCTGAAGGTGAATAAATCACCAGGACCAGATGGACTGCAATCCAGAGTTCTGAAGGAGCTGAGGAGATTGTAGAGGTATTGGTGGTGATCCATCAGGAATTACTGGACTCAGGGAGGGTCCCAGAAGACTGGAAAATGGTGAATGTAACATCCCATTTTAAGAAGGGAGGGAAGGAGTTAGAAGACTGAAAACTATAGGCTAGTTAGCCTGACCTCGCTTGTTGATAAGATTTTAGAGTTGACTATGAAGGATGAGATTGCAAAGTATTTGGAAAACCATGGTAAAATTAGGGCTGAGTTAGTATGGCTTTGAGTTGGTGAGGTCATGCCTGACGATCTGTTAGAATTCTTTGAGGAAGTAACGACCAAGTTAGACAAAGGAGATCCAGTCCATGTGATCTATTTGGGTTTCTGGAAGGCCTTTGACAAGGGGCTGCACAGGAAGCTGCTAAATAAGATAACAGCCTATAGTGTTAGGGGGAAAGCACTGGCACGGATAGAGGATTGGCTGACTGGCAGAAGACAGAGAGAGGGGGTAAAGGTATCTTTTTCAGGATGGCAGCCAGTGACCAGTGGAGTTCCACAGTGGTCTGTGTTAGGAGCAGAAATATTCATGTCATACTTTAACGATCTGGATGAAGAAACTGAGGGCATTGTTGGTAAGTTTGCAAATGACACAAAGATAGGTGGAGGGACAGGTAGTATTGAGGAGGTAGGGCGGCTGCAGAAGGACTGGGGGAACAGGCTAAGAGAGTTGGTAAAGAAGTGGTAAATAGAACACAATGTGGGAAAGTGTGAGGTAATGCACTTTGGTAGGAAGAATAGAGGTGTAGACTATTTTCTCAATGGGGAAAGGCTTTGGAAATCTGAAGCACAAAGTGACATACGAATCTTAGTTCAGGATTCACTTAAGGTTAACATGCAGGTTCAGTTGGCAGTTTGGAAGGCAAATGCAATTAGCATTCATTTCAAGAGTGCCGGAGTACAAGAGCAGAGATGTACTGCTGAGGCTGTATAAGGCTCTGGTCAGGCTGCATTTGGAATATTGTGAGCAGTTTCGGGCCCTGTATCTAAGGAAGGATGTGCTGGCATAGAAGCAGGTCCAGAGGACATTTACAAGATTGATGTTGGGGATGAAGGGCTTGTCATATGACGAGCGGTTCAGAACTCTGAGTCTGTACTCGATGGAGTTTAGAAGTTTATGATGGGGGAATCTGATTGAAGCTTACAGTGTACTGAGTGACCTGGATAGAGTGGATGTGGAGAAGATGTTTCCACTAGTAAGAAAGGGAAGGACCTGAGGGTACCTCAGGGTGAATGGACAGCCCTTTAGAACTGAGATAAGGAGGAACTTCTTCAGCCAGAGAGTGGACTTTGTGGAACTTATTGCCACACAGAGCAGTGGAGGCCAAGTCACTGAGTGTATTTAAGACAGCAACAGATAGGTCCCTGATTCATAAGGGCATCAAGGCTAACGGGGAGAAGGCAGGCAAATGATGTCCAGAAACATATCAGCCATGATCAAATAGTGGAGCAGACTCAATGGACTGAATGGCCTAATTCTACTCCTCCATTTTATGACCTTATGGTCTTGTTGCACATTTCTAAATAAATTTGAGATTGTGTGTGAGTTACCCTCGTGAATTGTTGTATTCCACGTGGTCCAGGTACACTCAGAGTCCTGTTGGGGAAAGTGTTTGAGAATTTTGAATCAGCAACAGTGAAGGAATGAAGCATGAGTGAAGGATCTCACCTGTACACTCTCTGTTATCCATTATCCGGCCACATGGACTATCCCATGCACATCTTTCTTGGACTTTCAGATAACCATTAGAGAGTAACCATTATTCACTTGTGGCCCTGTCATGTCCTCAGACTATAAATGCAATTGTATTTTAAGTAAAAGGATACATCTTCAAAAGAAACTTGCCAATTTAGAACTCTTAACCCTTTCTTGAGTTTCACTTGAAAGAATACAGGTAGCAAACTGTTGTTATTTTAAATTCATTCATAGGATGTCGGTGTGACTGGCTGGGATAGTGCGCAACCCAAACTCCAAGAAAGCAATAAACAGTGAACCAGATTACTATGGATCTGGAGTCACAAATAGGCCAGACTGTGTGAGGACAACAGTTTCCTTCACTGATGGGGATTAGTGAACCAGATAGGTTTCCTTCCCCAAAACCATCAACAATAGTTTCACTGTCACCATAAGACTCTTAATTCCAGATTTGCTGCTGAATTCAAATGTTAGCATCTGCTGTGATGGGATTCAAACCTGGGTCTATAGTACATTATGTGAGTTTCTGGATTAATAGTCTAGTGATAATGCCACTAGGCCATCACTGCCTCTTCATTCATATCATAGAATCCCTACAGTGTGGAAATAAGCCCTTCAGCCCAACAAGTCCACACCAAACCTCAGAGCACCCCACCCAGCCCCATCCTCCTATAACCCACCTAATCTACACATCCCTATACACTGTGAGAAATGTAGCATGGCCAATCCACCTTAGCCTGCACATCTTTGGACTGTGGGAGGAAACCAGAGCACCTGGAGGAAACCCATGCAAACTCCACACAGTTGCACAAGGGAGAATTGAACCTGGGTCCCTAGCACTATGAGGCAGTAGTGCTAACCACTGTGCCACCATGATTTAAATTACTCTCGAATGTTTTATTCCGGATGAATTCAGAAAATGGCGGTATGATTTTCCTGCCTCTCTTCTGTTCTCATTACCTTTTACAAATCTTATCAACTTCCATTTGATCACATTCATGACAAGGCACTTTGCTGTCTAATGTTATCACCATAACATAGTTAAGCCAAAGATCAACATTTCCACCCATATTTAAAACATTCTGTTTATGAATCTTTATTTAATCATTTCAATGTGATCCCAACTTTGAAAGACAGTATTTTTGTCACTGACAGGTTTTAACAATCCTTGAGATAAAATTGAGCATTGATGTTAAATGGCAGTGAAAAAAAATGTCTTTTGGATTTGAGATCATATTGAAATTATAAAATAAATAACAAATAAAGTCTGTTATGAAACCTAGGGCTACGTGGAAATGTTAATAGGTGTTTTAACAATTTATGAGGTCACATCTTAGTTTCTAATATTTTCAAGGTTAAATTTGTGCAAGGAAATGCAATGACAATAAAAATTGAGGCAATTCTCTACTATTGTAGAGAATCAACAATTTCTCATGCCCTTAGGCAGCAATTCACAATTCAAACTATTCACCATAAAGATACATGGTGAAGAAGTACATGTTGTTCCTTTTCACTCACTTCTCTTCCACAGAGAATGCAGCAGATTTGGCAGCATCTGCGGAGAGAGAAACAGAGGTTGATGTTACAAATCTGCTATGACTCTATTTAAGAACATTTCTTAATGTAAGGTATTTAAGAATTCACCCAATATTGCAAAGCAAGGCAGGCAACCTTAATGGTGGAGGATTAGCAGTTTGCAATTAAAAACATTCCAAAAAAATAATATGCTTTAAGTTTACATTTGCAATTCTTAAATGTGCTTTTGGGTTCATCTTGTGGTTAGTTGTGACCTGATTGAAGAATTTCTTGTGAAGGTTACATAGACCTATAGTTCTATAATTGCATAGAACTGGTTCAAGAAATGATTCATTAAGTTAAGTTCCAGCATCTCCTGTGCTAAGGTCACTTCACCAAGACAGGATAAACAGTGCTAACAACTCATTACTGCTGCTAACCTTAGTTTCTAAATGAATATCTGTTTCGCAGGAAGTGTGGTCATTCATACCAATTTATCGATGCAAACAGTCTAGGTGCACCCCTCAAACAGCTCTCTTTCTAAGATTCTATATGCTATAAATCAATTAATTAACTAGTAGAGATTGCTGGGCAGGTGATTTCCTGCAGCTGTATGATGTGGGAACTGGTAGATCTCATTGCGAGCTGCAGTGACCACATCTGCAGCAAGTGTTGTTTGCTGGAGGAATTTTGGCTCAGAATTGATCAGCTGGCGTCCGAGCTTCGGCCACTGCAGCACACCTGGGAGGGCGACAGTTACCCGGACACTTTGTTTCAGGAGATGGTCACGCCCAGTAGATTAGGTACTTCAAATTCGGTCAGTTGTGATGGACAGCAGGGTGTGACTGCAAGTGAGGCAGGTAGAGGGATCTTGTATTCAGGAACAGAGGAGCCTCAGCTCTTGACTTTGTCCAACAGGTACAAGGTGCTTGGTCCCTGTGTGGATGAGGAAAAGGGGTGCAGGGAGGATGAGCCAACTGACCATGGCACCATGACACAGAAGCCCATTCAAGAGAGGGGAGCAAAAAGACAATTAGTAGTTGTAGAGGATTCAATAATTAGGGGAATAGATCGCATCCTTTGTAAGCAGGACCGAGAGTCCCGCTTGGTATGTTACCTGCCCGGTGCCAGGGTGAGGGACATCTCTGACTGGCTTGTAAGGATATCGGAGAGGGGGAGGAAGGGTCACCAGACAATAAACATTAACTCTGATTTCTCTTCACAGATGCTGCCAAACCTGCTGAGCTTTACCAGCAACTTCTGTTTTTTTTTGATTTACAGGATCCGCAGTTCTTTCCATTTTTACTTGGGAGGATTCAGTTGTTGTTGTCCACTTTGGGGCAAAGAACAAAGGCAAGACGAGGAAAGAGAACCTGTTTGGGGATTATCAGGAACTAGGAACTAAATTAAAGAACAGGTTCTCAAGGGTTATAATCTTGGATTACTACCTGAGCCATGTGCAAATTGACACAGGAAAGCGAGAATAAGGGAAGTAAATGCGTGGTTAAAGGAATGGTGCGGGAAAGAGGGGTTCCATTTCATTGGGCACAGGCATCAGTATTGGAACAGGAGGAATATGTACCATTAGGATGGTCTCCACATGAACTGAGCTGGGACCAATGTTCTGGTGAAAAGGGTAAATAGTGTGGTCAACAGGACTTTAAACTAGAAAGTGGGGTGAAGGGAAACAAAGCAGCAGGTTAGCATGTGGGGAGTGTTGATTCAATTGCATGGTAAAATATGAGAACAATGAAAGGAAAGAACTCAAGAGGGGTTATTAGAGTCTCCAGAACAGAAAATGGGATAGAATGTTTGGAAAGCGTTAGGAATCTAACTTCAAACACATTGGATAAAGGGATGACAATGAGAAGAGGGAGGGTAAAATACAGGACTGAAGGTTTTGTGTCTGAATGCACTCAGTATATGAAATAAGGTAAATGAGCTTGTGGTGCAGATTGAAATTGGCAGGTACGATGTGGTGGGCATCACAGAGATGTGGCTGCAAGAGGATCAGGACCGAGAACTAAATATCCAAGGCTATACATCCTATCGAAAAGACAGGCAGGTGGGCAGAGGGCATGGGGTTGCCTTGTTAGTAAGAAATAGAATTAAGTCGATAGCAAGAAGCGACATAGGGTCAGATGATGTTGAATCTGAGTGGGTAGAGTTGAGGAACCACAAAGGTGAAAACAACCATAATGGGAGTTATGTACAGGCCTTCAAACTGTAGTCAGGATGCGAGGCACAAGATATACCAGGAGATAGAAAAGGCACGTAAGAAAGACAAGGTTACAGCAATCATGGGGGATTTCAATATGCAGGTTGACTGGAAAAATTAGGTTGGTAGTGGATTGCAAGAAAAGGAATTTGTGGAATATCTGCAAGACGGCTTTTTGGAGAAGCTTATGGTGGAGCCCACCAGGGAATAGACAATTCTGGATTTAGCGGTGTGCAGTGAGGCAGACTTGATAAGGGACCTTAAAGTGAAGGACCATAAAATGATAGAATTTACTCTGCTATTTGAAAGGGAGAAGCTGGAATCAGATGTAGCAGTATTATAGTTGAATGAAGGCAACTGCAGAGGCATGAGGGAGGAGCTGGCCAGAATTGACTGGGAGAGGAGCTTAACAGGGAAGACAGTGGCACAGCAATGGCAGGCATTTCTGGGAGTAATTTAGGAGACATAACAAAAATCCATTCCTAGGGAAAAAGGAGGACAAGGCAACCATGGCTGACATGGGAAGTCAGGGGCAGCAGAAAAGCAAAAGACAAAGTATGTAATGCAACAAAGGGCAATGGGAAACCAGGGGATTGGGCAGCCTACAAAGACCAACAGAAGACAACTGAAAAAGAGATAAGGAGGGAGAAGATTAAATATGAGGGTAAGCTAGCCAGTAACATAAAAGAAGATTGCAAGAGTTTCTTTATATATATAAAGGGTATAAGAGAGGCAAAAGTGGACATTGGGTCGCTGGAAAATGACGATGGAAAAGTAGTAATGGGGAACAAATAAATGGCGGAAGAACTAAGCAAGTACTTTTCATCAGTCTTCACAGTGGAAGACATGAGTAACATTCCCAAGATTGAAGAGACTCGAAGGTGGGGTTGGGGGATCAGAGGTGAGTGTGGTGGCCATCACCCCAGGAGAAGGTGATGGAAAAACTGAAAAGTCTGAAGGTGGATAAACCACCTGAATCAGATGGACTACACCCCAGAGTTCTGAAGGAGATAGCTGAAGAGATAGTCAAAGAGTTGGTGGTGATCTTTCAGGAATCACTGGAGTCAGGGAGGGTCTCAGAGGACTGGAAAATCGCTAACATAACTTCCCTCTTAAAAAGGGAGTGAGAAAAAGACAGGAAATCACAGGTCGATTAGCCTGACCTCGGTCATTGATAACATTTTGGAGTCCCTTATCAAGGATGAGATTTCTGAATACTTGGAAGTGCATGGTAAAATAGGGCAAATAGGACAAAGATGGTTTCATCAAGGGAGGTCATGCCTGACAAATCTATTAGAATTCTTTGAGGAGGTAATGAGCAGGTTAGACAAAGGAGAGCCAATGGATGTTATCTACTTGGCTTTCCAGAAGGCCTTTGACAAGGTGTCACACAGGAGGCTGCTGAGTAAGATAAGGGCCCATAGTGTTAGAGGCAAGGTGCTAGCATGGATAGAAGATTGGCTGCCTGGCAGAAGGCAGAAAGTGGGGTTAAAAAGGTCTTTCTCAGGATGGCAGCCAGTGAACAGTGGAGTTCCGCAAGGGTCAGTACTGGGACCATAACTTTTCACTTTATACATTAATGATCTAGATAAAGGAACTGAGGGCATTCTGACTAAGTTTGCAGATGATACAATGATCGGCAGAGAGACATATAGTATTGAGGAGGTGGGGAGGCTCCAGAAGGATTTAGACAGGTGAGGAGAGTGGTCAAAGAAGTATCAGACAGAATACAACTTGGAAAGTGGGAGGGGTCATGCACTTCTGTAGGAAGAATAGAGGCATAGACTATTTTCTAAATGGGAGAAAATTCAGAAATCTGAAGTGCAAAGGGACTTTGGAGGCCAGGATTCTCTTAAGGTAAACTTTCAGGTTGAGTCAGTAGTTAGGATGGCAAATACAATGTTGGCATTTATTTCAGCTGCAATATTATTGAATGGAGGAGCAGGCGAAAAGGGCTGAATACTCCTTATTAGTCTGTTTGTACTGGAGTTGTCATTGGGTACGAATTCCTGAGTTCAATGTAAGTTTTGGGATATGATATCTCAAATCCGTAATGGTAACTTGGAAAAGGTGTAATAAAAAAAAAAACAGTGGTTGCTGAAGATCTGAAACAAAATCAAATATTGCTGGAAAAACTCAGCAGGTCTAGCAGCATCTTTGAACAGAAAGCAGAGCTAATGTTTTGAATCCAGTTCTGAAGAAGCGTTAGTGGACTTGAAACATTAACTCTGCTTTCTCCCCATAGATGCTGCAGCAATTTCTGTTTTTGTTGAAACAGATGTAACTTCACTGTCACATAGGTAAAGAAAAGGTGACGCGATCATTATTTTTACTGCCAGTTCTTTAGCATTTTGCATCAGTATTTGTATGGCTGTAGGCTGGTAAGAGGCAGGTTATTGCATTGTGCCTTTATTTCATTTTGTTTGCTTTGCCAAATTCTCTGCTTTTATTTCTTGCTTGCTCAGTAACCCATGTTTCCTTTCAGGGCCCCTGTTAAACTTTACTTTCCACTCTCTGAATCTTTGGAATTCCCCACTTGTTTATTAAAACATTTACAGCAGGTCAGCAGAAAAGAAAGAAATCAAAGAAGTTCTGCAATGGGCTGAAATTCAACACACTAGGGGGTATTGAATTACTCTGGCATTGAAAAGGACGATTCTTCCCATCAGCAAGGTTCGCACTGGGTCCTATAGACCGACGTCTACAAAGAGACCCCGTAAAGTTATTGCATGAAGTTCAATCCGCAATACTACGCAGCTAAACCTCTTAATTTATTCATTCATGGGACGTAAGCATCACTGGCTGGTTCAGCATTTATTGCTGACTGTAACTGCCTTTGAAAAGGAGGTGGTGAGCTGCTTTTTTTTACATTCACTCACAGGATGTTGGTGTCGCTGGCTAGGCAGCATTTATTGCCCAGCCCTAAATTCCCAGAGGGCAGTTATGAGTCAACCACATTGCTGCGGGTCTGAAGTCAAATGTAGGCCAGATTAGGTAAGGATGGCAGCTTCCTTCCCTAAAGGACATTAGTGAACCACATGGGTTTTTCCTCCAACAGTGGTTTCATGGCCACTGTTAGACCCTTGCTACCAGGTTCTTTATTAAATTCACAGTCCACTATCTGCCTTGGCAGGATTTGACCTTGTGTCCCCAGAACATTAACTGACTTTCTGGATTGATAGTCTAGTGGTTATGCCACGAGACCATTGCTGCTCCATTGCTGTGTCATTTAGGCATCTAGATTGTTATTAAAAATGAAGTCCAGGTTTTTGATCCAGTAATACTGAAGGAACATACAAACAGTTCCAAGGCAGGATGGTACGTAGCTCTGTGGCAAATGTTCCTGTGCTTTTGCTGTCTTTGTCCTTCTTGGTCAGATAGAGGACATGGATTGAAAATATACAGTCATCACCCCTACGGAAGCCTTGGTAAGTTGCTACAATGCACCTTGAGGATAGTAGATACTGTATGGTAGCAGGGGAGGAAGAGAATATGTAAGGCCCCGGCTGGAGAGGTAATTAAACAGGTTGGTTTGTCTTGCCTGGTGTTGAGCTTCTTGAGTTTTGTCAATGCTGCACTAATCCAGTCAAGAGGAGAGTATTCCATCACACTTTTACCTTGTAGATGGTGATCATGCTTTAGTGAGTCAGGAGGTGAGTCACTCATTGTAGAACTCTCAGCTTCCGATCTGATCTTTCAGCCAGGATGGTTACATAACTGCTTCAGTTGCACTTCTGCTCAATGGTCACCTCCAGGGTGTCATCCATGAGAGAATTAATTGTTGGCAATGATGTTCAACATTAAGGGTCGATGGCTAGATTCTCTCTCATTGGCACGATGAGATTTATGTGGCATGAATTTTACTTGCAACCTTCGGCCCAAGACTGACTGTTGCCCAGAGCTTGCTACATGCAGATGTGGATTATTTCAGTGTCTGAGGAGTCATGAATGGTGCTGAACATTGTGTAATCATCAGCGAACATCCCCACTTCTCACCTTACGGTAGAGAGAAAACCATTGATGAAGCAACTGAACATGGTTGGACCTAGGACTGAGGACTCCACTGAAAAACTCCTGCACAAATGCCCTGCAGCTGAGATGACTGATGACCAATAACTCCAATTATCTTCCTTTACGCTAAGTATAACTCTAACCAGCAGAGTGTTTTCCCTTAATTCTCATTCATTTAAATTATGAAATGACTTTTTGGTGCCACACTCACTCAAATTCTGCCTTGATACCTAAAGCAGTCACTATCCCCTCACCTCTTGAATTCAGCTCCTTTGTTCATATTTGCATCTAGGCTGTAATAAGCCGAGAAGCTGAGGATCCCCAATAGAATATAAACACAGCATCGGTGAACAGATTTAATCAGAGATAAAAGGTACTGCAGATGCTGGAGAATCCGAGACAACAAACATGGGGCTGGATGAAAATCTGATGAAGGGTCTAGACCCGAAACGTCAAGTTTTCCTGCTCCTATGATGCTGCTTGACCTGCTGTGTTCATCCAGCCCATGCTTGTTGTATCAGTGAACAGATTGTTTTTCTGAGTAGGAGCAACTTGATAGCACTCCTATTGACATGTGCCTTTTGCTAATGATTAAGGCAAGACTGATGGGGTGGTAATTGATTTGTCTTCCTTTCTCTGGACTGGACATTACTGGACAATTTCCCACTGGTTTGATGCCAATGCTGTAGCTGCACTGGAACAACTTGGCTAGGAGTTCAGCTGTGAAGTGCAGTGCAGAGACACCCGAGTTGCCATTCAGGGGAGAGTTCCATGTGTTTGACCGAATGATGATGAAGGAATTTCCAAAGTAGGATGGTGTGTAACTTGGTGGGAAACCTGTAGGTGGCATTGTTCCCAAGTGTCTTTGCCTTTTAACTTCTCCTCAACAGACACACAGGTTTAGAAGATGAGGGCCATATCATTTTAGTTGTATGGGAGATAATGGGAATAATTAAAACGAGTGCAAGTGGGTCAGCTGCCTGTTATACAGTGTTCCAAATTATTATTTCATTAGAGCAGCCGTAGTGTTGTAGGAGCAGGCTGAGGCTAGACAGAATAGTTCTTTCTGTTTAATTACATTTCAGAGACGTCATGCTAAACATAAGTACACATTTATATATGAATATGAATATATACATGGTCAGTGCAGAGGATGTTTGTCAAGCATTTCAAAATAGGCGCAGTGTGCCCTGGTCACCTCAATGGAGACAATTCAATCACAGGGGCAGCACTGTCACAATCACAGTGGTTAACACTGTTGCCTCATAACACCAGGGACCCAGGTTCAATTCCACCCTTTGATGACTGTTGTGTGGAGTTTGCATGTTGTCCCTGTGTCTGCGTGGGTTTCCTCTGGGAGCTTTGGTTTCCTTCCACAGTCCAAAGATGTGCAGGCTAGGTGGATTGATCATGCTCGGTTGCCCATAATGTTTAGGGATGTGTAGATTAGGTGGGTTAGAGTGGGATGGGTCTGGGTGGAACGCTCTGAGGGTCAGTGTGGGCTTGTTGGGCCAAATGGCCTGTTTCCACACTGTAGGAATTCTATGATATTAGACAATGGTCATAAGAGGCTGAATGATTTTCCGAAGTGCTAAGTTTCCAAGATCCAAGTGACATTATTCTTGGTAACTGAAAAAGTATCTATTCTCACTAGATATATTGGCTTTAAAACACATAGTTGAGCATGGTCTTATTAATTTCAACTACGGTAGCCTTGAGATATGGTAGTCAAGAGGCTTTGTCAACTGACTAAAGCAGAATTTTCAAAATCATTGAAAGATTTGGACAGAATATATAGGAAGAAATCATCCTCATTGGCACAAAGGTACAGAATGCAGTATGAAACATTCATAACAAAATGGGTGAATTGTTAGCACAGATAGAAATAAATATGAATGATAGCCATTACAGGAGATATGGTTGCAAGGTGACCAGGGCTTGTCCCTAACTATTGAGGGAAATCTGACATGATGAAATTACAGAAAGCTAGGAAAAGTTGATGTGGTAGTCCTGTTAATTAATTATGCTAATTGTACAGCAGTGAGGGATTAATTGTGTTCAAAGGAGCAAGATGTAGAATCAGATTTGTAGAAATAAGAATTAGGAAAAATAAAAGGCCACGTGTAGAAATAATTTATAGGGCCCAAACAGTAGTTACACTGTAGGACTGAAGAAATAAATGGGCTATGTAAGAAGGATACCACCATAATAATCATAGACAACTTCAATCTACATGTAGATGGTGCAAACCAGACCAGCAAATGTAATCTAGAAAATGAGTTCATAGAATGCATTTGAGACATTTCTTAGAGCAGTACATTGTAGAACCAACCAGAGAATAGGCTATTTTAGACTTGGTAATGTACAATGAGGCAGGATTAATAGCTTCATGGTAATGAAGCCTGCAGTTAACAATTATCATAATATGGTAGAAATTCACATTAAGTTTGAAGTGCAGAAATTTGGGTTTAAGACTAGCATTTTAAATGTAACTTTAATGGTAGGAAAGCAAAACTGGTTAAAATGGAAAGGCAATTCAGGCTAAAAGGCAGGATAGTAAATAAGCATTTGCAGACCTTTAAAGAAATATTTAACTCTCAACAAAGATTTATCTCTGTGAGAAAAAAATGAATCTTTGGAAGGATGAATCAACTATGGCTAAATAATGAAATTAAGGATAGTATCAATTTTGTGCGGGGTAGAAGTGGGTCAAAAGATTGGAAAGATTTTTAGGAACAGCAAAGAATGACTCAAAAATAAAGGTTTGAGAGACAATTAGCAAATAATATGAAAGCAGGTTTGAGTTTCTACAAGTATTTAAACAGGAAAAGGGTAACTAAAGCCAGTGTCAGTCTTCTAGTGTGTGAAGTCTGGAGAACTGATAATGGAAAACCAGGAAACTGCAAAAGCATTGGACGGGTATTTTCATAGAATCATAGAATCCCTACAGTGTGGAAATAGGCCCTTCGGTCCACAAGTCCACACCGCCCCTCGGACCATCCCACCCAGAATCTGTCTGTTTTCTCTGTAGAAGTCTTAGAAACCTTCCTAATGATATTTGAAATTCAAGAAATGAAGGAAAAGGAGGCACTTAAAACAATCACCCTCAACAGAGAAAATGTTCTAGGAAAACCATTAGACCACAATCTTGCAAATCCCCCAGCATTAAGGGGCCTGCATCCTATGATTATTAAGAAGTAGACGCAGAGATAGTGGGGGCATTGATTATAATTTCCCAAATCCCTAAGATTCTGGAAATGACTCAGAGAATGGTAAAGTAGCTAATTTAACAGTATTATTCAAGAAAGGAAGTAGACAGAATATGGGAAACTATAGGCCTTTTGGCCTAACATCTGTTACAGGAAAATTGTTAAAATCTATTGTTAAGGAAGGTATTACAGGACACTTAGAAAATCAAAACATGATCAGAGTTAATGCAGTTTTGTGAAAGGGAAATTGTGTTTAAGTAGAATATCAGAGGTTTGTTCTTGAGAAACTAACACACAAAGCAGATAAAAAGTCACCCGTGGGTTTATTGTACTTAAATTTCCAAAAATCATTTGGTAAACTGCCACATCAAATATGAAAACACAAAATAAGTGCTTATAGCGTGTGGGGTAACATATTAGGATGGACAAAGGACTGATTCGCCAACAGGAAGCAAAAAGAAGGGACAAATAGGCCTTTTTCCAGTTTGCAAGCTGTAATCAGTGGAAAGCCACAGTGATCGGTGCTGGGTCCTCAACCACTTACAATCTACATTCATGACCTGGATGTAGAAATAGCTACACTTGCTGATGACACCAAGACGGGTAAGAAAATAAGTTATCAACAGGAATCTGGAAAGGGATTTAGATATGTTTGGTGAGAGGGCAGAAATTTGGGTTTGGGAGTATAATGTGGGAAAATGTGAACTTTTCTGCTTTTACAGGAAAGTTGGAAAAGTAGAATGATAGTTAAATGGAGAGAGATTGCAGAACCTTGGTAGTGCAGAGAAATCTGGGTTTACTGGTACGTTAATATCAAAATGTTAGTTTGCACATACAGCAAGTGATGAGGAAGGCAAATTGTGTTTATGGCAAGAAGCAGTGTAATGTAAAAGAGTAGGTTCTTTTTGCAGTTGTACACGAGCTTGGTGAGATTGCATCTGGAGTACTATGCGCAATTTTGGTCCCCTGTAATTGTGTGAAAAACAGTTTAGAAACGATTCACCCAACTCATTCCCGGAATGAAGAAAAGTGTAACAGGCTGGGCCATTGGATCTGAGAAGAATGAAAGGTGATCTTATTGAAACCTGAGGGGTCTCAACTTATTAGATTCTGAGAGGATATTTCACCTTCTAGAAGAAACCAGAACCAACGGATGCAGTTTAAGATTAAAAGGACATCTATTTAAGTAAGAGGTGACAATATCTTTTTTTCTCTTACAGGGTTGTAAATCTGTGCACTTTTGTTCCCCAGAAATTAGCAAAGGCTGAGTCATCAAATTTAATCAACCTCGAGCTAGATTGATTATTTTTGGGCAGGACTAGATAGTTAGGTGGAATTGAGACCACTCCCAGATCAGCCATGATTTAATTGAAGTGCAGAGCATCTGTCAGGAGCAAAATGGCTTCCTGCTCCTAGGTCATTTCTTTCTAATGTAACCAGAGGAGTCCAATTTAAGGATATTTGCAAAAGCCAAAAGAGGGAAACTGCGTCATACAGTGAGTGGTTAGGATCTGGAATGTGCTGTCCAAGGGTGTGGTATAGGCTGACTCAATGACGCCCACAAAGCAGGAGTGGGTCAAACATCAAAAGAAAATAAATTGTAGAGTTATGGGGAAAGAGCAGGTGAGTGGGAGAATTGCGTTGGCAAATGCAAAAGCGACATGATGGGCCAAATGGCCTCCTTCTGAGCTGGAATTCAATGATACCATGAAGGTGCTTTCTGGACATTTCAGCTGATAATGCGAATTGAATTCCTCAAGCCATGTTAGTGGAAGGGCTGAGGAACGTGCTTGACTCTAAGATAGATGTGTGTTCTTCAGGCGGTTCATATCATTTCCTGTGCATTATGTTTCGTGACTGCATCAGCCTGAGAGTTATTCTGCAATGAGCTGGTTTTAAGCTGTCTGGGGACGAAACCAGACACAGCCACCAAACTAGTTCTGAACAGCAACCATTGTAATTTCCAGAAGCTGCTGCTAATTTATGGGTAGCAAGTTCCCACAAAAGAAAATGATGATAAATGAGAGGGGAATCTTATTTTGGTTGTGACTTTGGTTGAGAAATATTGATTGGAGGACTGGGCAAACTCCATCACTGGATCTTTTAGGTACAGTTGAGGAGGGAAAGACAGGATTTTTGTATAGCGTTCTAGGAAGATGAGGAGTTGTTTGGGCGCTGCAGTGAAAGGGCAGCTTGCGTTAGAGGGCAGACTGATCACTGCTGTAATCTCAGAGGTGACAGTGCTACAGACAACCAGTGCTACCATCTTCTCACGTAGAACACATTCAATTACTCACCGCGATAACAAGGTGTAGAGCTGGATGAACACAGCAGGCCAAGCAGCATCAGAGGAGCAAGAAAGCTGACGTGACCTGCTCCTCTGATGCTGCTTGGCCTGCTGTGTACATCCAGCTCTACACCTTGTTATCTCAGATTCTCCAGCATCAGCAGTTCCTGCTTTCTCTGAATCATTTACTCACCGCCACCGTTTTCATCTGAAAATGGCTTACTACGTGAATAAATGTGCTTGGTCTTTTAGTCCGTTAGGAATTCAAGTTGTATTAGCAGCTAAAATACCCTGGGCATAGTGTGGATTCCAGAACTAACCAAAAACAAAATTATTTTGTTTTTCCGCTGCACTTTACTGTGCGCACAATTCTCACCAGTTCATGGGAAATACGGAATCACCTGTGGGAGCCAGCTTTTGTATTCACAACAGAATGTTTCTGGGGAGGCGTGGGATGGTGCGCCAGACTCCTGGCTCCGTTACAATGTGCACAGGGGATTATTTTAATGGTGCTGTGACTTTAAAACTGTCTCGTCGCTTTGTTATGGCATTGGTGGAGTTACTTTTTTTCATTAACTTGTGATCCAGAGGGCATGTGGACCCCGAGTGGCAGCTTTACACCGACACACCCCAACCCTACAGGGAGGAAGATCTCTCAGCTTCGATTGTCCGTGGATTCCATTTTTAATTAGCGATTGTTCCAGATAATCCCCTCCCCCGCTGAGCCTTGGCTACAGTTACACACGAGATAGACTTGTAATGGAAGAATATGAAATAGTCAGGTTAGCCAACTCTTGCATCACACCTTGTTTCTTTTTATTTGCAATTTAACGGTGCCTTTTATGCTGTTGCAAACTCAACTTCTTGAGTTTGAAATCCTGTCTTTCTGCGTTAACACCGTCGGTGTCTTCCAATGAAGTCATCTCTATATCATTAACAGCCCTCGCATTTGCGGCCTCCTCCCACAAAATCATGCGTTGCAGATGACTGACGCGGTGGAATGAGCGATGGCGAATCATCATTCCCTGGATAGACACAGGAAAACACTCGGAAACTTGTGAGGCTGTGTTTGAATTTCTTGTGAAATTGCATTTAAAGCACTTGTGCTCCCCAGGACCATGTGGGAGAATGATGACAAGGGGAGATTTTTGATTGAGTTTTTCTCCCTGTAAATTCTTCCACATTCCGTGTATGTATCATTGCCCCCCCCACCCACTCCCGTCCCTGTTCTCCTTATACATTTCTCATTTTTATGCCTTTAGCTCTTCCTCCTCTTGTTTACTCCTTTGTCTCTTTCCTAGAATCCCCTGTCTTTCACCTCTTTATCCTCTAATGTCTTCTTTCTCTCCATCACTTCCCTTGACTTCATTTTTTAGAAGAGAGATAATTGGCGAACGGGGCTCACTAGCTAATCCGTCATCTCTTTGTTCTGATGAAGCCACTTCTCCCTTTGCCCTGGGCCTCCTCAGAAGCCACAACGCTGTCATCTGCAGCTGGTATTTCACACCCTTGTAAAATCGACTTCCCTCTTTCTTTGAGCTTTATTAATTTATATATATATAAAATTAAATCTAAATGCTTCGCGAAGGTGGTTGGGAACCGATACTCTGATTCTAGCTCAAGTAACTGTTACCCATTTTCTTGACAGTACAATCCGCCGGGTCACGTAGGAACTGACACTTGGAAAATGCATCTGTGACCAAACTATAAAGCGCTCCCGGTCTCCAGGCAACGGGGCAAGTCTCTACGGTTGTCATGGCATCTCTCCACTTCAATGACGTTTTGAAATGAAGTGTTTCTTTATCTCGCTGGGGCCTGAAAAGCTTTTTTAGAAATTGCAGCTTTCAGTGAATCTGGTCTGAACCTGACGGAGTGCCAAATTCTCCTTCCCCGGGATAATCCCTCTGTCTTTCTAAAGCCTCCTCCGCTTTACAGCAACCCCCAACCCCCAGCGCCAACCCTCCCAGCCCCAGCCCAGTTACGGCCAATTCTTTGTCCAGTATATCAGAACTGACACCAATTCAATTTCAGAAGTCACTAGGCGACCGATGCGTGCAAATATCAATGCGGTAATTAAAAAGACGCAGCAAAAAAAAAATCCCGTTGCAACAATGAAATACTCGGACTGCTGGACGTCTGTAATTAAACAGAAAATCGTTCAGCGGGTCTGGGAGCATCTGTGGAACCTTCTGAGTTCCGTGATCTTTTAACAGAACTGGGAGAAGTTAAGGATATACAGTCAGAGCCAGACAACATGGAAACAGACCCTTCGGTCCGACTGGTCCACGCCGACCAGGTTCCCAAACTGAAACTAGTCCCATCTGCCTGCGTTTGGCTCTCTAAACGTTTCGTACTCTTGTACTTACCCAAATATCTTTTAAACATTGTAACTGTACCTCGTTTGGCAGTTCATTCCACTCACGAACCGCTCTCTGGATAAAAAATAGTTGCCCCTCGTGTCCTTTTTAAATCTTTCACCTGTCATCTTAAAAATATGACCCTCTAGTTTTGAATTCCCCCACCTTAAGGAAAAGACCTTTGCCATCCATCTTATCTATGCCCCTCATGATTTTATAAACCTATATAAGGTCACCCCTCAACCTCCTACCCTCCAGTGAAAAATGTCCCAGTCTATCCATCCTATTTTTATGACTCAAATCTTCCATTCCCGGCAACATCTTGGTAAATCTTTTCTGAACCCTCTCTGGCTCAGTAATAACCTTCCTACAACAGGGCGACCAGAACTGGACACAGTACTCCAGAAGAGGCCTTGCCAACGTCCTGTGCAACCTCAACATGGCACCCCAACTCCTCTGTTCAAAGGCCTCAGCACTGAAGACAAGCATGCCAAATACCTTCTAACCACGCTGCCTATTTGTGACACAAATTTCAAAGAATTATGTACCTGAACCCCTAGGTCGCTCTGTTCTACAGCACTACCCAGGGCCCTACTATTAATTGTGTAAGTCCTGCCCTTCTTTGACCCAATAGATCAAGATCCCTTTGTAATCTTAGATAACCTCCTTCATTGTGTGGAGCTGGATGGACACAGCAGGCCAAGCAGCATTTCTGATGAAGGGTCTAGGCCCGAAACGTCAAGCTTTCCTGCTCCTATGATGCTGCTTGGCCTGCTGTGTTCATCCAGCTCCACACCTTGTTATCTCGGATTCTCCAGCATCTGCAGTACCTATTATCTCTAACCTCCTTCATTGTTCACTATACCACCAATTTTGGTGTCATCCGCAAACTTGCTAACCATGCCTCCTATATTTTCGTCCAGATAATTTATATAAATGACAAACAAAGCACCCTCTGTTTCCTGCATTAAAGCCAATTTTGTATTCAATTGGCAAGCTCACCCTGAATCCCATGTGATCTAACTTCACTAACCAGTCTATCACGCGGAACCTTATCAAAGGCTTTTCCAAATTCCAAGTAAACAACATCTAACACTGTGTCCTCATCATTCTTACTTGCTCAAGAAACTCAATCAAGCTAGTGAGACACAATTTCTCTCTCACAAAGCCACGCTGGATATCCGTAATCATTCCTTGCCTTTCCAAATGCATGTAAATTCTATCTTTCAGAATCACCTGCACAACTTACCAACGTCAGACTCGGGGGTCTGTCGTTCCCAGGTTTCTCCTTACAAGCCTTATGATAGGTTGTAAGGAAATACAAAGGTACAGAAAGACAGGAGAGGAGGAAAAGCAAACAGGATAGGGTGGAATGCGACAGCGATTGATGACGCAAGGCAAAGAGAAGAAGGTAACAGGATAAAGAAGGAATAAAGGATGGGTGTGGACCAGATGGAATTGAGAATAGTGATATCGCCAATGTAGCCAGTCGGGAAACAAATGAGCGCGCTAGCTTTGATATGGGAATGATCTTTGATCTTAAATATGAACACGTGTTGCATGCTCTTTCTCGCCTCATGACTATCCCTGCATTTCTACACTCAGAACAAGGGGGTGTCGAAATATTTCAGAACAAGCATTTCCCCAGAATTTACTTACTAATCAACCTATTCAGAGATACTATTACACACCAGTGGAACGGAGCCCAAGTCTCCCAGCTCACAGGTAGGGGCACTACCACTGCGCTACAAGTGGCCCGAAGTAGGTCAGGTACTCGGTGCGGGTGATGTTTTTATCTCTATTCCACCGCCACACATCCCCGTCCAGCTCCTACGGGTTCCTGAAGATATTGACTAATCAGCTGGATCTTGGAAAGATTCGAATTGTAAAAGCCGAGTTTCAACTTATTTTTCGTTGCTTGTAAAGAGGAAAATAGGACTGCACGCAAACGAAATTTGAACAACTTAACAAACGGTTTTTTAAAATCGACTGGCACAGACTCGATGGGCCGAAGGGTCTTTTTCTTTGCTGTCAACCCCTATGACTTTATGATGAGGTTAATAAAGGGAATTATATAAATCCCACCTTGAGACTAAATCCCATCTGATCCCTCAACTCTAGAATAGCGCGGTTACCTCAAACACAGTCAGACATCATACGCCTAAGTAAACAGTCCAGGGCGACCAAGACTCATAATGCCATAACCTGGGTGATTGTCAGGAACTCTATTAGTATGCGGTATCATAGGGATTCTAAATGAAAAAAACAACAAAGTGCTGGGGAAGCGCAGTATGTTTGGCAGGATTGTTCGGCAGAGAAGCCGAGTTAACGCTTCGAGTCCAAAATGACTCGTCTTCCTACACGGTATTGTATTCCTTTCACCACCATGGGCTTTTCCAACTAAAATGTGCTATTTTCAATGTCAACATTACGCTGTCGACATGCATCTATATCTTTTTTCAATATTTAGGTTTCCGGGTAATTTACAATAACAGTTCATTGCTTCAACACAAAAGCAAAATACGGCGCATCCCAGAAATGTGAATCAAAAACAGAAAACACTGAAAATGCCCAACAGATCTGACAGAATCTGTGGAGAGAGAAACACCGTCAACCAATACTGTCAAATACAATATTATGACCAACACTTACAAATTATGTTGATCTTTCGAATTTTGTTTAAGTGGTCAACTCTTTTTTTCTGTTTTGTCTGACGGAAACTTTGTACTTTCTCCCAAAATATGTTGTACTGTGCCTGAACTCACATAATTTCTTTAATGTTATCCCAGCTCCAAAAAACAGCAATGTTGGACTTATGGGTCTTCTCAACGTTTAATTTTACACTCAAGTTAACCTTTTTCCCTTGATACATTACCTTGGGTAGGAACCACTTAAAATGACTTTTAGTCAGAGTCATAAAACGCGGAAACAGACCTTTCTGATCGACCAGTCCATGCCGAATATAATCCCAAATTAAACAATTCCCATCTGTCTACTTCTGGCCCATTTCTCTCAAAACCTTTCCTATTCACGTACCTATCCAAATATCTTTTAAACGTTGTAATTGTACCCACATTCACCATTTCCTCAGGATGTTCATTTCACATGCAAACCACCTTCTGCGTTACAAAAGCGTATTCTCTTGAAATCGTAAGGTAAGTTATCCTCGACACAATAGCTTATCTCAATGTATCTTGTCATTTCCAATTTCACATTGCCAGGGAATTCCCTGACTTGTTTTGATATCAGGGATAAAAGCGTTTGTGATTAATTTTGGAGGCCGTTATTATACGTCTTTACAGTTGTGTTTTTTTGTCTTGGGGTTAACAAATATTCCTGAATGGGTTCAAAGGATCTCTAAAAGACAACACATCTCAAATCCAAATCATTGTTCTGTTGTTGATGTGTTAGTTAATTCTTTGAGTGTGTAAAACTTCTCCACTCCTATTCACCAGCGTTTTTGAAAGCTCATTTTATAATCCTGTGAAGCAATTCTTGCATCAAATAATTAGCTTTGATTCCCTTAGGCTTGGGGAGTTAGAGTTTGATGGAGAAGGTAACAATTCTTCAATGGCTTCAGCTGATGCAAAGTGATTTCACAAGAATGGACCTCCCAGACCCAATGGTTAGTATGTGGGTGATGGTTTGACAATAGGCACAACTTAAGGTATTCCCTTGTGTTCCACTCGTGGAGGAAGTGGTCACATCTCTTTTCTGTAATGAAATCAGGTTTGCCATGATTTTCCCCCGAGGGTTAAAAAGTCGGACACCATTACTCAGTCAGTTACCAGGCCTTGGTTGGTGATGTTTACTGCCACGCACCAGGCCTACCATCAAGAGCTGAAGTTATTAACTGTATGTAGCGTGTGGACTGTGATCTAATAAGAAAAGTGCAGATTATTTTTCTAATAACTTAAAAACTGCCAATTCATAGAATCCCTACAGTGCGGAAGTAGGACACTCGGCCCATAGAGGCCATACTGACACTCCAAAGAGTATCCCAGCCAGACTCACCCAATCGCTGTAACCTTTCATTTCCGGTGGTTAATTCACCTATCCTGCGCACGGTCACACGGCCAGTCCACCTAACCTGCCCATATTTGGACTGTGGAAGGAAACCGGAACAACCGTGATGCTCCATTCTCGGGTGTAAATTTGTGTGTCTGGAACTGGAGACCTCTGCACAGTTTCCGGTAATTAGAATTTCGCTGTGGACACGATGGAAGTTGGATTTTCACAATTTAGTGGGTTAGTTAACCTCAATACTTCCAAATTAATTAAAAGCATTTTTTAAATAACTAGACATAATACAGAACAGAATTAACGATCAAAGTAGCACGTCCTTGTGGAAAAAAAATCAGCAAACGATAGCATTTTTCTTTGTGTTCTTTGTTTTGTTCCTTCCTTTCAGCAGGAGGAGAAAACACGAACTAAATCGTTGCAATATTCTTACACTGAGATAACAAGGTGTAGAGCTGGATGAACACAGCAGGCCAAGCA
>JAHRHZ010000099.1:1693244-1711229 GCA_024137785.1 Ginglymostoma cirratum
GGTTATATACAGCCCCAATGGGCACTGCGTTAAACCCCAGTCTCGGTCATATACAGCCCCAATGGGCGCTGCGTTAAACCCCATTCTCGGTTATATACAGACCCAATGGGCGCTGCGTTAAACCCCATTCTCGGTTATGTACAACCGTCTCGTTTGAGGGTCATGTTAGAGGGGCCGGATATGTTCAGCTGTCTCGTTCAGATGTGAACATACAGTGAGCGGAGCATCCGTGGGCAGAACGGCCAAAAATGTACATTTATCTAGCGCGGATATAGCGCTCGGATAAAAGTCTCATGGCGCTTTACAGAGGAGTAGGGGTGGCCGAGCCAGGAACTTCGAAGGGGCGGTTAACGATCGAAGTGTTTCTCAAAGGAGGAGAGGAAAAGAAGGCACGAACGCTGCCTGGTCTGCTCAGTGTTTCCAGTGTGCAGTTTTGCTTTAAATTTTCAATACCTATACGTGTACTTCTTGTGTTTATTTACTAATTGACAATGATAGAGAGGGGGTTGGAATCATAAGAGGGGGATCTAAAAGGTGAGCAATTTCAGGTCAGCCAGAAAGTAGCCGCAGAAGGAAATATGTAATAAGAATCAATCTATCGAAATGGATTAACGGTGAGATTGCGCGCACACATTCGTGCACTCACGTACACATTCTCTCACACACACCTTCATTCATTCACTCAGTTACGCACACTCAGTTACGTACACAAACTCCTTTATTCACTCACACACAATTACATACACCCATTCACTCACTCTCATACTATTCGTTCACACATTCACGCACTCATTCATTCTTATACATATTCACGCACACACTCCTTCATTCACACTCATTTACTCTCAAAATCACACTCTCATTCACTCACTCTACAGACATTCATTGGCACACACTCAATCACGTTCATTTGCTCACGCACACTCAATCACACCCATTCATTCACCCGAAGGCACTCAATCGCACAAAAGGGAAAACGGTATGAATTCACACTCTACTGAGAGAGACAGCAAACTAGAACACGCACTGACCCCCAGGGGGTGAGAGCTGACGCCGTACAAATTTTAAGAAGAATCAATGATAGGGACATGGATATGGGGAAAGTGACGATGGGGCTGCATTGTTATATGGAGAACAGTGAAAAACAAAACCATTTGGAAATGCTCACTGTAAAAATTATCAGAATTACCAGAAGCCCTACATTCAAGGTCCAGACATTTGTGTGCGCTGTCTTCAGCACTGCATCTAACAGGATTAGATAAATTCTTGCTAGAGCTATTTTGATGCCATGGCAATACTTTTAGCGCCCAGGGAGAGGTAACTCACAATTACTTCACGTGGAGGAGAAAGCGCCGTGTGCGCTTCTGCTTGAAGCCTCGATTACTACTGGTTAAAATTCGGAGTTGGGGGCCATCACAAAGAGCGATTACCAAGAATCTGCGCGAACTTTATTCGCCTCCCTTGCTTCCACTTTAACAGGGACCAAATGAGGGAAAATAAAGTAAGGAAACCAGAAATCCCCGCTCCCGGAGAACGAACAGAAACTGGAAACGGAACGGCGCTTCCGGAACTTCACAGCGGCTGCTTGTAATTCCCGTGAAGGAAATCCAAGCGGTGCAGACTGATTCCTGTAACTAAAACAGAAATCTTCTGGAAATACATATTAGGAATGACGAGACCCCCACCCCCACCCCCTGCTCGCCTCTCAGCTTCAGTCTTTTCATTGTCAGCGTAGGAACCCGGAGTGAGGTCAAGCAGAAGCCGGCAGTCTCAAAAAAGAGAACACGCTGTAGCTTTATTTTGTTCATTATTAAATAAATCCACCATAAATTTGTCCCTCTGTGATGTGGAGAGTTAGGATATCCTGCAAAGGCCCTGAGGGCTTTGTGTTTTGCTGACGAGGCGACTTAGTGGACAACAGCGACCATAGAGTAGGGCAAGGTCAATGATTCAGAACTTCCTACAGCGTGGAAGCAGTCCATTCGGCCCATCGATTCCATACCCACCCTCCGAAGACCATCCCACCTAATCCCTATAGCCCTGCATTTCCCATGGCTAATCTACTTAGCCTGCACATCCCTGGACACTACTGGTCAAATTAGCATGGGCCTGTCCACCTAATCTGCACATCATAAAAACCGAAACAACTGCGGATGCTGTAAATCAGAAACAAAATTAGAAATTGCACGGATACTGCCAGACCTCCTGAGCTTTTCCAGGAATTTCTGTTCTTGTTTAACCTGCACATCTTTGGACCGTGGGAGGAAACCGACGCAGATACGGGGAGTATGTGCAAACTCCACACAGACAGTCGCTGGAGGCTGTAATCGAACTCGGGTCCCTGTGAGGTAGCAGTGCTAACCACTGAGCCACCAAAAGGCCTCACCTGCCGAAACCTGGCATTGAACCAGGTACCGTTAGAGTTTTAGTCTAATGCTCTCCCAACTGAACTACTTCGGCATTCACCGAAGGAAGATCACTGGACCTGAAATTCACTGTTTCTCTCTTTCCATGACGCTGCCAGACTTGCTGAGTTTCTCCAGCGAATTGTGCTTTTGTGGTCAATGGGGGCAGAAGTTGTTGTGTACAATTGGGGCCTGGGCCGGTACTCAGACCAAGCTCCCCTGCACATTGCCTTTCACGGCACCAGTTCCAAACCGACAGCTGGATTTTACAATTTGTCCCATAGTCTAGCCCCTCCCAATTTCTCCCTCATCCATGCAGTCGTATTTTATGCCTGACCTTCTCGGCCTTTGCCCAAAACCCTGGAACTGACTCGTGATTACCGTCCCTTCCGGGTTCTTTTGTTTTAAAATCCCTCTTTTGGACGAAATTTCCGCGTATTTGGGCTTTGCGTCATTATTGTTTGATTGCATTCCTATGAACACCTTGGAACATTTTCTGAGGAAGGGTCACTGGACCCGAAACGTTAGTTCTGAATTCTCTCCGCAGATGCTGTCAGACCTGCTGAGCTTTTCCAGCAATTTTTGTTTTTGTTTGGAACATTTTACTATGTTAAAGGTGCGATATAAATACAAGATGCTGCTTGGCCTGCTGTGTTTATCCAGCACTACACCTTGTTATCCTATATAAATACAAGCTGGCTTTGCTATTGAATCTGGCAATTTCCCTTGCCATTTTAACCAATTGGCCGAGGAAAAGGAAATCTATGTCTATAACAGATGCCCAAATTATAGAAAACAGCTCCGAGCTGGGGCAGTGAGAGTAAAACTATGGGCAAGACGTTAAGTCAGCATCAGAGGAGCAGGAAAGTTGACGTTTCGGGTCGGGACCCTCCTTTAGAAATGGGGGAGGGGGAAGGGAGCTCAGAAATAAATAGAGGAGGTGTGGGGCTAGAGAAGGTAGGTGGGATGGTGATAGGTGAGTGCAGCTTGGGAGTGGTGGGGATCGGTCACTGAGGTGGGAGGAGTGGATAGGTGGGAGAGAAGATGGACAGGTTGTGTCAGGTCAAGGAGGCGGGAATGAGAGGGAGGGTTGGTCATGGGATGAGGCCGGGGGTGGGGATATTTTGGAACTGGTAACCTCCACCACTTCCTCCTCCAAAAGAATTCTAAACGGAGCTATTAACGACTCAATGCTATAAAAGCTAATACTTTAACTGCTGGTGTTACTGGCTTCATGACCAAACGTAAGCAAAACTACTCCTACACTGTTGGATACTGTGTTGAGTTATAATCATCATCAGGTTTGTTATTCAGATTGAAGCTTGTGAGTTGCAGTAATCTACGTCTGGTGGACTTCGTTTTTACAATGGAACGTCTATGAAATGGTTTTGGCTTAGAGAACGTGAACGTAACATTTTATTGCCGAAAAACATTTTTAAGTTAGAATTAAATTTGTAACGAAACCAATGTAGAACGTCCTCAAACGAACATCCTCTCCCTATAAAGGTGAAGTCGCCGTAGTCCCAGTTTCTCATGAGAGAGAAAGAGCTCGGGAGAGGAGGTGTGGAAACTGGTGATAATTGAATTTGAGGGTCACCACGTGTCAGTCGAGGGTAGAGTCCTGCAATGATAACCTCAGCCGCTAAGGGAATTATTGGCGTCAGTCTATATTGCGGACCATCTGTGATCATCCATGCATCCAACTGAGCTCACTAACCCTCTATCCTCTACCGATATATGTGAATAGATAGAGAGGTAGGGAAAGGTGTAGAGAGACATCGTTTCCATAATGTTGCAACACATTTCTGTCCACAGAAAGATAAACAGTTCGAAAAACAGCTAATAGAAGTTCGTTTAAAATTCGTGATACGTTGCCTTATTCAAAATTTCACTTGGGGTGGGGAAGGAGATCGAGTGCATGGTTTGATGAGACCGGAAGTTCCGTTTTAACTAACGTGAATACGAATAACACCATGGAAGTCATTGTTTGATTAATGATACAGATCAGTGCAATATTACAAGGTTATTGTTTCAAATGTTTCTGAGAACCAGTGACTGAGTGAGATGCAGTTATTGAGAAACAATTATCCAGTCAGGGAAACGCAAAGTTAGACTCAATCACAGCGACCTCATTAAGACATAAGAGTGTAACCTAATGATCAAGACATCTTTCGGCAGTAATGACAACAAAAGAAATAGTGAGAGAAACCGTGAAAATATGATTAGGCAAAGTTACTAGCGTGTGATTTTCGCGCTAGTCAGCGAAGTAACACTCTCCAGCCAAAGTCATTTCATAGCAACTACGTTCGCAGGATTTCCCAAACTTTTCCAAATATTGCTTTTGACGTGCAGCAAGGTTACAATATGAATCATTTTACAGTTATCAGCAGCAGGATGCAAGTGCGGAACGGGGCAGAAAAGATCTGGAGGATCTTTTCATGTTCAACAACGAAATCGTTATCTCAAATGCAGATCTGAAGCAAATCTCCTCTTCAACAAATTGGACAGGTGACTAGTAAATATGAAGATGGAACAAAATAAGAAGCCAAAAGGCAAAGTTATCCAGATTAAACCATTACTTGTATAGTATTTGTTTTGAAAAGCGTAAAATACATGAAATATGAACCTACTAAAACATCGAAATCTTTCTAGCATAAGACATGTGAAATTACAAAACGTCCTTTTATGCATAGTGACCAATTATTAATCAGCGCAATAAAAAATACATGTTTTCAGCTGTAATTAGACACACCGTTTCACATACCTCTGGAAGATCCAGTGCTCAATTCTTTGTCTCTGCAGCATTAGTTGGTCTAAGTTACCTGTGGCCTCAGTAGAGGTGAAATTCAATGTTATAGGGAGGATGAATGGGTGGAAACGGATCGATTCGGCGAAAGAAACATATGGGCTGGAAAATGACATGAGGCCAACAAAGGGCAACAGATCCACCGCTCTGTGTCACCTTCTCACAGAGCGTCCTAAATCTTTGGAAGTCTCTTGCTTCAAAGGCAGTGGACGCAAAGTCTTTGAATATTTCTGAGGCGGAGATAGATAAATCCCTGATGGGGAAGTGGATGAAAGATTATGAGTGGGTAGGCAGAATTGGGAAGTCATCAGATCAGTACTGGTGTTATTGAATGGTGGAACAGGTTCGAAGAATTGAGTGATCTGTTCCATGAATACGGACGTCTGTGAGAGACAAAATAAAAATCAAGCGCTTTGCCTTTGATCAGCGATAACAATCGAATAAAAAATAGATAATTTGTGACTCTCAGAATGAAATCGACCATTTACACTTCATACAATGTTACACGACAAGCTTGTCACAGTTCACTGCCCATTGGAATGTTTGCAATGGAATGTGAGGATAACATTCTCACCCGTTTTGATGAAAAGGTGCCTGGAAAATGTCACCCGGCCTGGGACAGCTTCGTGCGAGCTGTGGATGCAGAGAAGGGTTAGGAAGCGAGTTAAATATGACAAGACAAATATTTCGGTCAGATGTGGAACATTGAACAAGTCGTTAGCAATGACTAGCCATTCTGTAATACACCTACATCTCTGGTGTTTGCTAAACCTTTTGAACATTGTGTGGGTTGGCCATTTGTTTTTCAAAATGGAAGATCAGCAGTAGAGAATCGAGGGCTCCGGTTCAGGAGCAGAGTGCAAAGGTAGACTGTGTCTGCAGACATTAGACAACTCTGCGTGTGTTTTATTTTTCTGTTGCACTGCACAGTGAACAGGCGCTGTACCTAGAGTGCCACGTGATTGTTTTATTCACTCACCGGATGTCGACGTTACTCTCCGGGCCAGCAATCATTATCCATCCCAACGTGTCCTTGAGAAGGTGGTCGGGAGTCGCCTTCTTGAACCGCTACAATCCACTGTGTATCCATAATGTGTTGAGGAAGGAGTTAAAAGACCTTGACTCAGCAACACTGAATGAACGGAAGTATATTTCCAAGCCAGGATAGTGAATGGCTGAGAGAGGAACTTGCAGGTCGTGGTGTTCCCGTGTGTCTGCTGCTCTTGTCTCTCTAGATGATAGTGGTCATGACTTTGTAAGGTGCTGCCTAAGGAGTCTTGGTGAATTTCTGCAGGGCATTTTGTAGATGGTATACGTTGCTGCTACTGAATGTTGGCAGTGGAGAAATTGCATGCTTGTGGATATGGTGCTAATCAAGCAGCTGCTTTGTCCAGGATGGTGTCAAGGTTCTTAACTGATGTTGGTGTTGCACTCTTTCAGGTAAGTGAGGAGTATTCCCTTGAACTCCTGACTTGTGCCTTCAGGAGGTGAGTTACATGCTGCAGGAATCTTAGCCTTTGACCTGCGTTTGTAGCCATTGTACTTGTCTGACTGGCTAAGTTGAGTTTCTGGTCAATGTTAACCCTCAGGATGTTGATAATGGAGGATTCTTTGATGGTAATATTATTGAATCTCAAGGGACAATGGTTATATTCTCTCTTGTTGGAATTGGTCAATGCCTTGTGCTGTGTGGCACAGATATTACTTGTTAGTTGTCAGCCCAAGCCTCAATATTGTCCAGATCATATTGCATTTGAACATGGACTGCTTCAGTATTTGAGGAGCTGCAAATGGTGCTAAACATTGTGTAGACATCCACAAACATTTCCATTTTAGAACTTTTGATGGAGGGAAGATCATTGATGAAGCATCTGAAGATGGTTGGGCTATGGAGTGAACACTTGAATTCCTGAAAAATTCCAGCAGAGATATCCTGGAGTTTCAACTACCACAATCATCTTCCTTTGTGCCAGACATGATTTCAACCAGCAGTAAGTTTTACCCCCAATTCCCACTTACTCCAGTTTGCTAAAGCTCCTTGATTCCACATTCAGTCAAATGTAGCCTTCAGTTCAAGGGCAGTCACTCTCATCTCACCTCTGGAGTCCAACTCTTTTGTCCATGATCAAACAAAGGCTGTACGGAGATCAGAAACGGAGTAACTCTGGAGCCCAAAGTGAATGTCAGTGAGGAGGTTATTGTTCAGCAACTGCTGCTTGATAACACTGTTGATGACACCTTCCATCACTTTGACGATCAAGATTAGCCTGATGGGGCAGTTATTGCTTGTGTTAAGTTTTTCCTGCTTTTTGTATACAGGACATACCTGGGTATTTTACCCACATTGTTGGGTAGATGCCAGTGTTGTAGCTTTACTGGAACAGCTTGGCTAGGGGTGTGGAAAGTTCTGGAGTATAGGCTTCAACATTATTTATTAGTATTGGAATGATGTCAGTGCCCATAGCCTTTGCAGTATTCAGTGCCTCAAACCATTTCTTGATATCATGTAGAGTGAATCAAATTTGTTGAAGACAAGTATTAGTGACACTGGGACCTTAGAAAGAGGCAGAGATGGATTATTTAATTGGTATTTCTGGCTGAAAGTTGTTATGAATGATTATGCCCTACCTTTTGCACTGATGTGCTGGGTTCCCCATCATCAAAGATGGGTATGTTCATGGAGCCTCCTCCTCCAGTGAGTTGTTTCTTTATCCATCACCATTCACAATTGAATGTGGTACAACTGCAGAGCCTACATTTGATCTTTCAGTTGCAGAATTACTTAACTCTATCTCTTGCTGCTTACTTTGCTTGGTTTGCAAGTAGTCCTGTTCTGTAGCTTCACTAGGTTGACACCTCAATATTAGGTACATCTGCTCCTGGTATGCCTCCTGCACTCTTCATTGGACAAGGGTTGATACCTGGCTTGATGGTAATGACAGAGTGGGGGATATGCTGGGCCATGAAGTTGCAAATCATGTTGGAGTACAATTTGGCTGCTGCTGATGGCCCACAGTGCCTCATGGATAGCCAGTTCTGAGTTGCTAAATCTATTTGATGTCTATCCCTTTTAGCAAAGTGATAGTGCCACACAACACGATGGAGTGTATTCTCAATGTGAAGATGGGACTATGTCTTTATTACGCATTATAGTTGCGGTGTATATTATGCTGGAAGAGAACAGTCACATGACCACTGGTGAGTCATCAGCCAGGTTCCCCGGCTTCTGCGGACCGGTCTCGCGCTTTTGAAGAGTACATTATCCACAAAATAAAACATTCCATTTTGGTTGCAGCCAATGCACTTTGGAGCCTAGTTATGTGCAGTTTAGAATAGTCTCCATAAGAACTGTGCGGTGGTCACTCTTAACAATACAGTAATGGATTGACAATCTGTGACAAGCAGGTTGGTAAGGATGAGGTCAACTACATTGTTTCCTCTTGTTGGTTCCCTCACCTTCTACCACAGACCCAATCAGCTTGTTCAATTGTGCTTCAACTAAGCCACTCATGGTGGCATTCTGTGTGCTTGCCAGCCTCATTGCTTCCTTCAAGTGGAGTTGAACATGGCAGAGTACATCTTCAACAGCAGCCATTTGGGGAGGGAGGTGGGGTGTCAAGCAGGGTCAACAGGAGGATTCCTTGGCCATGTTTCACTGATGCCATGACTCTATATGATCTGGAAGCAACGTGGAGGACTCTTAGGGCAGCCCCACACATTTCTTATACAGTTCTCATGCTACTCATTTTGATTACTATGAAATAAAATAATTTATGAATCAAAACAATTATTAGGGTGTCTAATGTTTGTTTGCTGCTTCTTCTGAGGGAGTGAAGGAATACGCACAATTAAGACACACAGAGAGGCTTTGCTGTTCCAGTCCTAGTTTTCTTCACTGCATTTGCATGTGTAGAACAGTCAAGGCATAAGGGAAGCAGGTGCCCAGACCCTTTAAGGGAGAAACCGACACCAATGCATTCAGATAGATATTAGCGGGATACCTGAATTTTAACTGGATATGTGAATAACTGTAGCCCATTCTGTACCTGAGGAAAAGATAAATGGGAGCGGGGAACCAGTGAGAAAAAAAGTGCCCAAGTAAACTCTTTTTAGACATCTCATTCTTGTTTGTATGAGGCACTTTCTATTTTCCTTGCTTTTCTCACACTTATTTAAAAAAAATTCTCATAACATGGGCTTCAGTGGTAAGGCCCTATTTGTCATTGAAGAATTGGTGTTGTGTCTTCATCAGTGTCAGGAGGTGGAAGTGCTCCTCCAGTGCTATTAGGGATGGCTGCTGGATTCAATGACCCAGCAACCATGAAGATATTATGTATTCACATTGGGAAATTATGTAACTTGTACATGAACATGTGAGGGTGTGCTGTCCTTGCTCATAAAACTGATGGATATTGCAGGATTGGGAGAATATGTTAAAGAGACTTCAGCCAGTTGCTGCAGTGCATCTTGCAGATAACGTCTCCTATACCTACAGTGTACTGGTATAGCTACTCAACCAAGTGAATGATATCCTTCTCACATATTTGCCTAATTATTTTTGTTCATGTTCGTAGCAGTCATTTGCAGAGGCTCAGTTTTGGATTTAAGACGGAGATGGATAATTGCAGGATATTGAAGATATCAAGAGATATGGGTATCATGTGGAAAAATAGCAGAATCAGTCATGATTGTACTAAATGGTGTCATAGAGTTCAACAGCACAGAAAAGGGCCCTCCTGCCCATCAAGTCTGTGCTGATCAAAATAAAATGCCAAACTATTCTAATCCCATTTTCTAGCATTTGACCTATAGCCTTGTGTGCCTTGATGTTTCAAGTGCACACCTAAATACCTTTTACATGTTATGAAGGTTTCTGCCTCAACATCCTTACAGGCAGTGAGTTTCAGATTCCCACCAGCCTTTGGGTGCAAAAGCTTTACCTAACATTTCCTCTAAACCTCCTGCCCCTTTCCTTAAATCCATGTTCCCAGTCATTGATCCATTCACCAAGGGGGAAAAGTATCTTCCTGTCTACCTTATCTACAACTCTCATAATTTTATACATTTCAATCACGTCTCCCCTCAGTCCTCTCTGCTCCAAGGAAGACAACCCGAGAATAACAAATTTCTCTCCATAACAAACTCTCCAGCATCATCCTGGAAAAGCTCCTCTGCACCCTCTCCAATGCAATCACATCCATCCTACAATGTGGATTCCAGAAGTACACACAATTAGCAGTGGTCTAACCAATTTTTTATACAGTTTTTACATAATCTCCTTGCTCTCAAACTTCATGCCTCAGCCAATAAAGGAAAATTTCCATCTTAACCAGATCAGCTACCTGTCTCTCTAACCTAAGGGACTGGTGGACATGCACACTAAGGTTCCTTTGATCCCTGATCCTTGCCATCCAATGTCCTACTGTTATCATGTATTCTCTAGCCCGTTTGTCCTGCCCACTTCACACTTAGCTGGACTGAATCCCACTTTTCATTGATCAGCCCATTGGCTAGTCCGTCTATATCCTCCTATAGTCTAAGGTTATTTTCCTCACTATTTACCACCCCACCAATTTTTGTATCATCTGCAAATTTACAAATAACCTGCCTAGAATCAAGTCTAAATCATTTACATATACCATAAATAGCAAGGGCCTCAACATTGATCCCTGTGGAACACCACTGGAAACAGGGTTCCAGGTAGACTGGGCTCAAAGCCTACTCAGTTTTCTATGATCATATTTTATTGCAATGCACCCATGGTTTTAAAAGCAACTTTGAAAAAAGAACAAATCACTGACTTTTCAAAACTTACCAACTTTTTTTTGTTTTGTTAGCTAATAGCTACAATGGCTAGAGAAAAAGCACTAGGGGAAACTAATAGGGCTAAAGACCTACAAGTTCCCTGGGCCTGATGAGGTGTTTCCTAGGATATTAAAGGAAGCAGCTACAGTGATAGTGGATCCACTTCAAGGAATCTTCCAGAAATGCTTGGAATGTGGAAAAGTCCCACAGGATTAAAAAGTTGCAAAGTAACATCTTTATTTAAAAAAAGATGGAGACAAAAAAGGTAACTGTAGGCCAGTTAGATTAGCATATGTTATTGGGAAAATGTTCAAGCCTATTATAAATAATCTAATAGCTGAGGATTTAAAAATACATAAAAATTGATTAAGCAGAGTCAATATAGATTCATGATGTAAAATCATGTCTGACAAATTTACTAGAATTCTTTGAGGAGGTAACAAGCAAGTAGCAATTAGATAAAGGGGAAGCAGTGGATGTAATATATTTAGATTTTCAAAAGGTGTTTCTTAAGGCATCACACATTAGGTTACTTAATAAGCTCATGGTATTGGAAGTAGTATATTAGCATAGACAGAGGATTGGCTAACTAATAGAAAACAAGGAATCATGCTGGGGGTGGGGGGTACATTTTCAGGATGGCAACATGTAACTATTGATATACCACAGAAATCAGTGCTGGGGCCACAACTATTTTCAATATATGTTAATGACTCGGTTGGGAGGGGTGAATGTACTATAGCCAAGTTTGTAGATGACACAAAAAACAGGTGGGAAGGCAAGTGCTGACGATGACACAAAGAGCATACAGAGGAAAATTGACAGGTTAAGTGAGTGGGGAAAAGCTTGACAGATGAAATATAATGAAGGAAAATGTGTGGTAATGCACTTTGTCAGAAAGAACAGAAGGCCTCAATATTACTTAAATGGAAAAACAAAGTTGCTGGAAAAGCTCAGCAGGTGTGGCAGCATCTGTGAAGGAGAAAACAGAGTTAACGTTTTGGGTCCAGTGACCCTTCTTCAGAACTCAGATAGATATTCTGGCATTGGAGGCAGTCCAGAGGGTTCGCTTGGCTGATATTAGATTTGGAGGGACTGTCATATGTGGCGAGATAGAATAGACTGGGCCTATAGTTATTTCAATATAGAAGAATGAAAGGCAACCTCATTGAAACATGCAAGATTTGTAGGGGATTTGACAGGGTAGATGTGGAAAGGTTATTTCCCCTTATGAGAGTCTAGGATCAGACGGCATCATCTCAGAATAAGCAGTCATACATTTAAGACAGAGATGAGGAAGATTTTCCTTTCTCAGAAGGTAGTGACTGTATGGAATTCCTTACCATGGAGGGCACTTGAAGCTGGGTTATTAAGTATATTGAAGGCTGAGATAGACAGATTTTTAATCTGTAAGGGACCCAAGGGTGCTGTTTTATTCATTAATTTATTACTCATCCTTAAATGCTCAGGGGGCAGTTAGGGTCAACTACCTTACTGTGGGTCTGGAGTCATATGTAGGCCAGAGTGGGTAAGGTGGCAGATTACTTTTCTAAAGGGCATCAGTGAACCAAATTTTCCTGGCAATTGACTACAGTTTCATCCTGGTCATCATTAGACTCTTAGTTCCACAGTTTTATTGAATTCAAATTCCACCTTGGCTGGATTTGAACCTGTTCCCCCAGAACATGTCATGAGTCACTGGATCAGTAATCTAATGATAATACCACTGGACCTTCGCGTCTGCCTAATTGTTACGGGGAAAAGATAGGAAAATGGAGTTCAGGCTTTTCGATCAGCCATAATGTTATTGAATGGTGCAGCAGATTTGTTGGGCTGAATGGCCTGTTTCTGCTTCTACATTTTATTACTTACCCTCTCAAATGGTTTTATAAAATCTTTAGTGAATCACCATTTACTTTTTCTGTTAATAATGCTTCCCAATTTCTTTAGCATTTCTTCTTAAATCTTATTCTTTGCATTTTGCCAATGAATTTCTATGCTATTTATAGATCTATTATACTTCCAATAATGACATACACAGTACTATGTGGAATACTTTAGATGAGACTAAATGAATGTTATACATATGTTCAATGTGACTTCCTTGCTTTAATAAGACATAGAATTCTGTTTAGAATTTGATGGGCTGCTCCAGCTGTTTTTCCAGTTTTAAGGAAATTTTTACATCTGCATTCTTCCATCTCTTTCATCTTTTCACTTATAGCACACATCCTATTATTGTTCCTTTTCTGTACCATGTATTACTTGACATTCCACCACCATCCCGTCATCCACACACACTATAATTCCCTCAGAAAGTTCAATTAAATTAATCAAGCTTGATTTGCTTTTTACAAAACCATGCTGACTCTCTCTGATTAGCCCATACTTTTCTAAGCGTTCACTAATTTCATCCTGTACAACAGATTGTGGAAATTCACCCACAACAAAATTGACACTAGTTGGCCTAAAGGTTTTCAGCTTCTCTTTTCTGAATAGAAAAGTGAGTTGACATCAAGTGTGAGTTAAGCTATTTGAAACAACATTTCATTGATCATAGCTTACATCTGCGATTTTGGTGGAAGTTTGCCCAATTATTTTAATGAAGGCTGTGAACCTCAAATGCATTCAAAATTCAAGTCTACATACTTCACAGGGCCAGTCTGGCAGTATTTGGCCTTTCTACATTAGCAAATGGGGAATGCTGCAGGCTTGAAAAATAGATGTGCAGTGTCCACAAGAAGCAGCCCACAACTGATTGAGAATATATATTTACACCTCTGAGGTATGACCACTGAGAAGATACAGGATTTGATATCCAGTCATGGCTGATCAACTGGGAGAGCAGTAAAGGAAGTCTTGTGGTGCCTTTCTAAGGTACCTCAAGGTGCTTCACAGCCAATGGAATAATGTTGAAATGTTTTAATGTTGGAAATACAGCAGTCATTTCCCACAACTTAAATGTGATCATGAGCTGTTAATATTTTAGTGATATTGGTTTGAGCTTTAAATAAATAGCTATGTCACCAGAGAAAACCAATTTGCTCTTCTTCTTCAAAAAACGCACAATTATATTTTGGTACAAATGTGCCAAATGCCCTAAGACTCAATTGGGGAAAAATACAGGCTTCTCACTCCTGATGCTGCATGCCATGGTGACATCAAGTAGACAATTATAATATTAATTGCCCATGCATTTAAATCTTTTGCTCACCCTCATAAATGCAGGACAGGCACTTGCTGAGTACCAGGTTAATGATTGCCTGTAATAAATAGAACTCAGGATGCACCAATGTCTGCAGGAGGGTAGAAAACAAAAAAAAAAACTGTTTCAATTGTATCCATAATCACATAGTTTTATAAAAAGTTGATCTTTTAATTTCCAGTGCGAGGGCTTCCAGGTTAACCATGTGTTGTGCTGGGTGTACCCTGCATATCTGCAATTGGAAATGTTGTCCAGTATCAACAACAGGGGAAAATAAGACAAATAAACACAAGAAAATTTTAACATTGTACTAGTACAATTCGTTCAAAAATTGCAGTGAGTTTGTCAAAATTTTACCAGGGAAGAGATAGTTTATGTTTTGGAAGACATTTTGAACAAACAAAAGGTGTCAGCCAAATTGAACATGCATTCCACTTTACAAATATGAAAACACCTGCAGCACATTTCTGGCATTTTCTCTTCAGGTTCACAGCATTAGCAGGTTTTCACTTTTATCTTACAAAGACACATTTTAATGTAAAAAATACACAATCTCCAGAAATGTTCAATTGAGACCAGCCACAATCTTACAAAATACAAGGAAAGCAAACAAAACGTTTCCAAGGTCTTTCTGACATAGTCCATCCATTTCAGAAGGACAGCCTATCCAAATGAGCTAAGAAAACTAGAATCTGAGCATCCCCTCATTAATTCATTGCCTGACAAGTTAGAAAGGGCTGGCTCTCCTGACTACAACGGTGTTAATGTTTCAAAAATGTCCCTTGCCTCAAAAGACCGCACAGGGAGGATGGGGGGCGAAGAGATAAATATGAAGAAAGAAATATCCTTAAAGGATGGAAGACAAAAGCTAGCTCCACAAAGGAGTCTGTCACTATTTCACTATGTTCTTTCCAATCAATTCTATAGTGACTGAAGAGGAATGCAGAAAGCTTTGTCACTATCTATCTGCACTCTAAAGCTTTTCTTTTGCTCAACACAGATTCTGTTGTATATTGCAAGACATTGTTGGGACCATAGTTAGTTTTAAGGCACTCTTGTAGCAGGCCATGCAGCATTTGTAGCTCAAGAGTCATCAGGCTCATTTTAGGGATATAGCACCATGCAAAACCTGAGGATGCCTCAAAGCTTTTTACTGCCAAACAAAGGTACTTCTGAAATGTAGTTGCTGCTGTAAAAAAGGAAACACAGCAGTTAATTTGTGCATTTCAAAGACCCACAGAGACAATTTTTTCTTGAGTTATGTTGATTCAGGGATAACTAATCATCAGTGTACTGGCACAATTATGCTGAGGGAGCGGATATGGATTGTAGTTAGTTGAGGCATTTCTGGAGAATGGAATCATCTAGTATTCCTGTTTTTAATTGCTGTCCATAGTGGCCTGTTCATGGAGACAGGATGGTGACAGAATCAGGCTTGATTGCAAGGCCCCAAACTCACTATCAAATGATCTTTTTGTTATCTCCCTGTGCTGTTTGTCAGTTGTGTTCCAGTGAAAATACCTGGCCATGGACAATAAAAGTGCAGGACTATGCCTAATAGATCTGGATTCACAGTTTGGTTCAATGAATGGGGAAGAAAATAGATTAATTTTCTCCATGCAATGTTAGTATTTGCATTTTGTCCTGAAATATTGCCCTTAGACTCTAATATCTTCTGGTTGTGAAGTTTGGGGTGATGGTGTACATAGCCCTATCAAAACCATGAATGATTCAGATTTTTTATATTGTGTTTCACAACCTTAAGCAATCCCTTTGAGCTTCCCAGCCAATTATATAATTATTATCATTGATGTAATTTGGGAATTTTGCTTTAATTCATCACACTTTAAATGCCAAGTATTCAAATGCCCAGTTGATGGATTTAATCAGAACCCAAATCCAATTTGTGATATTTTATTCAGGCAGCACTGATTCTTTTAAAAGAATGATTCCAGTCTGGGTGCATTTGGATTCAACAATTAGCTCTTAGGAATTTGCAGAATACTTAGAGAATATTATTGCAGGCTGTTCCTCTGCAGCTCAGAATGCTCTTCCATCTCCCTCGGTGATCACCTGTTCTGACATGGCAGTCTCTTGGCACAGGATGGTGGTCTTTCCATGGTCCATGGCGGTTCTTTGACCTGGCAAAGCCTCAGTCTGGACTGCTGGCCTTGAGGTGATTCCAGAATGGTTTTCCAGCCTTGAGAATCTCATAGGTGAAGCCCAGCACGGTCCGGAGTCATGGCCTGGTGCAGACGGGAGGTTAGGTGCCAACATGGACTGGTTTGGAAGGACCATTGTTCTGAACTTTTTATTTCTCTACTTTCTAATTTATTCCTACAAGCTGCAATGCTGGATGTTTGATTTATTTTCTACCTTTTTTTCCCTAAGAACTTGAACTGAAGAATCTGTACCTAGGTACCCTTGTAAGTTGGGAGACTTGTAAACTTTTCACTGTACTCATCCGAGTACATGTGACAATGAAGCTAACTCATTAATTAATTCATTCATCTGTAGGCTGTAGAATTGTACAATCAAGAAGTGGAAGTTTAGACAAAGAAAACCGGGACTGGGGAGGTGGCAATGATGAAGAAGGGTTCAGAACTGGGGTAGGAATGTAAATTGAAAAGGGAGTTCGTTATGAGGGTGCCAGCGGGCAGTAAGTAAACCACGAAGAACTTGCAGATCTGGGGTGATCAAATGTAAATCAAGACAGGTAAAACTCGGGAGGAAGAATGAAATGGAGCGGAAAGCAGAATTGTGGAGAAAGTGCACCGTTTGAGAGAAATTGAGAATTTGAATGGAGATGTGCACATAGTCTAAGAAACAAAAGTTCAGCCAAATGGTGAGTAGTTGTGTGGGTAAGAAAATTTACAAGAAAGAAACCAAAGGTTAAAGAAGGACAATTTTTAACTTGCCTGTAAACGTCACAGTCATCTTGAAACTGCATTGATTCCTCTTTCCCTGTGCAGACTCAGGATTTGGAGAGGGGGTGAAGGGTGGATACAGGTTGAGTTGACTGTGAGTTTGGGGTTCAGAGATTCCTCCTTACTGATCTTTGAACAAAATGTTCCTGTGTAGTTTTACACAATATCCCATGTTCTTTATCCACATTTGGCTTTAAATTAGCAGCACTCTAAAAGTTTTTTTTTAATCTAAGTGTTAGAAGTGTAGCCAATATACAACGCTTGTACTGCATTTCACTAAGAGTCCTGACTGGCTTCCCTGTTGATGTTGTTGCCAGCATTCACAAATGAACTATGTGAGAAGGCAGCGTGATATGCAACCAACTCGCATTTTTGTTATTACTGTACGTGCTTTCATAGCCTGGGGGATGCGGACAAATTCATGAAGCAGACTTTTTCTGCTGACTTTTGAAAGTGGTCAGGGAGGCAGGTGCGGGAAACACACTCCATGGAAATGCATTTGTCCTGTTGCATTACTGGTAGTTGAGTGGGGGAGGGATCAGTAGTGTTAGAAATTTGAAGCTTCAGCCAACTGATATTCACTTTAGTATTAATTTGGGACCATGCCAGGCATTGAAGTGACCGCAAATCAAAAAGTTTGGACATTAAAAACAGCAGTGTAACTTGTGGACCAGCATTGCTAAATGATCGTTAGAAGTTTCTTCGTACCATGATATCTTTTCTATCCTGCTCTCCTCGCTGTCATAGACCTTCCCTTTTGTTGTCCCTTTTCCTTTCATTTGCATAAAACCCATTACACTTCTTTATTCAGAGATAGTAGGAACTGCAGATGCTGGA
>JAHRHZ010000099.1:1716229-1780013 GCA_024137785.1 Ginglymostoma cirratum
CCCCCTTGACCTGTCCGTCCTCCCTGGACTGACCTATCTCCTCCCTACCCCCCTACCTACACTCACCTTTACTGGCTCCATCCCCGCCTCTTCGACTTGTCTGCCTCCTCTCCACCTATCCTCTCCTCTATCCATCCTCTATCCGCCTCCCCCTCTCTCTCTATTTATTTGAGAACCCTCTTCCCCTCCCCCATTTCTGATGAAGGGTTTAGGCCCGAAACATCAAGCTTTCCTGCTCCTGTGATGCTGCTTGGCCTGCTGTGTTCATCCAGCCCCATGCTTGTTATCTCATACAACCAATAGGGTACTCTTTGTTGTCAAATACTTCCCTGAAGCAGAGAAACAACTTCATGTTCTTTGCAGCCTTCGGCATACCATTAATGACAATGAGCACTTCACCAAGATCTTCCCCACGCCTACTCTTCTCACCTTCAAAAAAAACCCCAAACCTTAAACAGACCATCATTTGCAGCAAACTACCCAGCTTTCAGGACAACATCGACCACAACACCATCAAACCTGTCTGCAAGACATGTTAGATCATCGACATGGATACTACCATCACATGGGGGAACACTACCCACCACATACACAGCAGATACTCATGTGACTTAGCCAACACTGTCTATCTCATACACTGCAGGCAAGGATGTCCCAAGGCATGGTATCTCGATGAAACTATTCAGACGGTATGACAAGGGATGAATGTACACTGTGCAACAATCACCAGACAGGGTTGTTCCCTCCCAGTGGGGGAGCACGTCAGTGGTCAAGGACATTCGGCCTTGGGTTTTCAGGTAAAGGTCCTCCAAGGCGGACTTCGAGATACACAACAACAGATAGTCACCGAGCAGAGGCTGATAGCCAAGTTCAGTACCTATGAGGACGGTCTCAACCAGGATCTTGGGTTCATGTTGCACTACAGGTGAACCCACCACAGTATGCTCTCTCAGACACACACTCACACATACATATACACACACTCTCTCATACAAACATACTCACAGAGACCCTCTCCCATACACATGCTCTCTCTCACACACACACTCTCTCTCTCTCAAGCACGCACACACACACATTCTCTCTCTGTCTTACACACACACACACACACTCTTCAGAAAATTATCCAATTCTCTTTGGAATAGCTGAATGAATCTGCCTACATCATGCTCTGATTGCAGATCCTTGTCATTCGTTACATAAGAAGTTTTTCCTCATGTCATCACCCACACACACAAATACACATATAAATCTATGGGGTGAATTTGCATTTGCAGATTTGTGATTACAGATACATTCTATGTTGTTGAAAAAGCACACAATTTGTAGACAGTCAATTCCTATTTTAGAAATAAAATCAGTCTGACTCCAAGTTAATACATAGTCAGATTCTAAGCAAGGCCTCTCACCCAAAATGCATTGTCTGACCTGAGATGTCACCTCTGATATACTGATAAAACCTGTAGTTATCTTGGGACAGTGACTTGAAAGAAATTTTAGGATTTGCACTTTATTCCTTTCTAACTGATTAAAGATTTAACAGCCATCTTAGGTTTGTTCAGTACATTCGCATCAGTTCTATGACCCTTTGATCCTTTGCTTATAAATTCTGCATCTGATGCCACTTCTCTGACACCTGAAGAAGAAAGCTTGTGACTTCAAATATACCTGTTGGATTATAACCTGGTGTCATGTGATTTTTGACCTTGTCCACCTCAGTCCAATACCGATACCTCCACATCATTACCAATAACCTTGTCACTAATCTGTATGTTGTGTTCCATTAGGTTGACTCCAGACCTCAGTCCAGACTTGGTCCAAAAGAGCTGAGCTTCAGAGGTAAGGTGAAATTTACAATACCTGTCATTAGGGCAGGATTTGACTAAGTGTGCCATCAAGAGGCTCTAGTAAAACTGAAGAAAATCAAATTGGGGAAGGATGGTTGGGAATGGTGGGGGATCTAGAGGATTCTGGGTAAACCACGACGGAGGATGGGTTAAAGTTGTGGCTGTATGGACTGCTCCTTTTTTTGAGGCACTTTCAGTGTTGGAGCTGATTTCCTCAAATTCTAGCAGCAGTAATTACTGTTTTATAAGCTTTGGAACATTGGGAAAAAAAGATCAAAACAACTGCATTTTAAAAAAGGGAGGAAGGGAGACAATGGCAGTGACTACATAGTGCAACGTGGATCAATGGAGAAAGAAACCTACACTGCAGTCTGACCCACCAGCGAACCTTCATGGGTACTGCCTCTGCTGTTTGATTTTAAGTACCTCTGGACATTGTTTATTTTTCTTAGACAAACTCCAAACAGCAAAATTCGCAGCTGACCTTGGAAACACCTGTGTGGGGAGATCACAACAGGGGATCAGCTAAGTGGCTAGTTTTTGTTTGGTAAATCTACAATAGTGAGTAGAGTGGATTCTTTTTGCTTATACGTTTTTATTGAGATAATGAGCTACCAGAGGAAGTGGTGGAGGCTGATACAATTTCAACATTTAAAAGGCATCTGGATGGGTATATGAATAGGAAGGGTTTAGAAAAATATAGGCGAAATGCTGGCAAATGGGACTAGATTTATCTTGGATATTTGGTCAGCATGGACGAGTTGGACCAAAAGGTCTGTTTCCATGCTGTATATCTCTATGATTCTATAACTCTCAATGACTATAATTCTTGTTACTTCAGAAAATTATCCAATTGTCTTTCAAGTAGCTGAATGAATCTGCCTTCACCATGCTCTGATTGCAGATCCTCATCATTCTTTACATAAGTTTTTCCTCATGTGACCTTGGATTCTTTCCTCAATCATATTAAATCAATGTTTCCTAATTCTTGATTATTCAGTTAACAGAAATGGTTTTTCCCTATTTACTGTGCCCAAAGCCCTCACGATTGTGGAAACTTCTATCAGCTCTGCTCTGAGTCTTCTCCAACGACAACAACTCTTAACTTCTTCAAAAAATCCATGCAGCTTAAGTTCCTCATCCCTGGAACTATTCCCAGGAATCTTTTCTGTGCTCTCTCTAATGATTCAAATTCCTTCTAAAGTGTGGCACTCAGAACTGAACACAATACTCCAGTTGAAGCCAAAAATAGGTCTTCATACATGTTCATAACTACCTTGCTTTTATACTCTATGTCCCTATTTATAAAATCCAGATCCCATTTTCTTTATTTATTGCTTTTTCAATCTCCCCTGCCACTTTGAATGATTTGTGGACATATATGCTCAGACACTGCTGTGACTCTTAGAATTATGTCCTTTAGTTTACATTGTATCTCCTCATTCTTCCTATGAAAATAAATCACTACACGTTTCTTTGCATTACATGTCATTTGGTAGTTATCTGCCCATTCCATAAGCCTGTTTAAGAGCTCTTGAAGTTTAAAACAACCCTCCTCAATTCACAATATTGTTAAGTTTTTGTGTCAACTCCAGATTTAGTAAAAGTGTCCTGTACATCAAATAATTAATATAAATATCAGGAAATGGCATTGAGATCATACAAGCTGAGTACAGGGAGTTAGGGTATAAATTAAAATGTAGGACCTAAGATTAGGACCTTAGGACCCAATCTCAGGATTACCATCAGTGCCACGTGCTAGAGTGTGTAGAAATAATGAGCTAAATCAGAGGAATAAGTGGCTGAAGAAATGGTGTAAGGGGAAGGATGGTGCATATCAGTTTTGTGGAAGATAGGACCAGTGAAAACAGGATGGGTTGCATCTGAGCAGGACTGGGACCAATGTCTTCAGGGGTCTGTTTGCTAGTACTGTTATGGAGAGTTTAAATGAGAATGGCAGAGGGATGGGAATTCAACTGGGGAGATAGAGAAGGGGGAAACAACAACAGAAATGTCAGACAGAAAAGTGAAAAGAAAAAGTGGATAGCAGAAATAACAAAAGCAAGATACTAATGGGGCCATAGTGCAAAATAAAACCAAGATGACAAACAAGGTTAAGAACAAAAGAAGTCTAAAGGCATCAGAACTTAATGCTCAGTTAAGTCTCAATAAGGTAAATGAATTAACAACGCAAATAGATTACATGGTTGCAATATCGGAGACAATGCTGCAGGATGACCAAGGATGGGTACACCAAGAGGCAGAAAACGTTAGCAGGGATGTCTATAGGTCACCAGGCAGTAGTCAAGATGCAAGGGAAGGCATTAAATAGGAGATTAGAACAGTATGCAATAAAAGTACAATTGTAATCATGTGTGACATTAATCTACATATAGATTGGACAAACCAACCTAACAATGATACTGTGGAGAAGGATTTCCTGGAATGTATAGAAACATAGAAACATAGAAAAATAGGTGCAGGAGTAGGCCATTCAGCCCTTCAAACATGCACCACCATACAATATGATCATGCCTGATCATGCAATTTGAGTATCCCGTTCCTGCTTTCTCTCCATACCCTTGATCCCTTTAGCCACAAGGGCCACGTCCAGCGCCCTCTTGAATATATCTAATGAACTGGTCCCAACAGCTTCCAGTGGGAGAGAATTCCGCAAGTTCACAACTCCCTGAGTGAAGAAATTCTTCCATATCTCAGTCCTGAATGGCTTACCCCTTATTCTTAGACTGTTCCCTAGTTCTGGACTTCACCAACATTGGGAGTATTCTTCCCACATCTAGCCTGCCCAGTCCCAACAGGATTTTATATGTTGCCATGAGATTCCCCCTCATTCTTCTAAATTCCAGTGAGTACAAGCCTAGTCAATCCAGTCTTTCCTCATCTGTCGGTCCTGCCATCCTGGGAATCAGTCTGGTGAACTTTCGCTGGACTCCCTCAATAGCAAAAATGTCCTTCCTCAGACGAAGGGATCAAAACTGCACACAGTACTCAAGGTGTGGCCTCACCAAGGCCCTATATAACTGCAGCAAGACATCCTTACTCCAATACTCAAATCCTCTCACTATGAAGGCCAGCATGCCATTAGCTTTCCTCACCACCTGCAGCAACTACATGCCAACATTCAGGTAATAATCTGCTTTCCTGTTTTTGTGGCCAAAGTGGATAACTTCCCATTTATCCACATTACATTGCATTTGCCAAGTATTTGCCCACTCAGCCAATCTGTCCAAGTCACCCTGCATCCTCTTAGCATCCTCCTCACAGCACACACTGCCACCCAGCTTAGTATCATCTGCACATTTGGAGATATTGTATTCAATTCCTTTGTCCAAATTGTTGATGTACATTGTGAACAGTTGGGGTTCCAGCTCTGAACACTGCAGCTCCCCAATCGTCACTGCCTGCCACTCTGAAAAGGACCCGTTTATTCCAACTTTCTGCTTCCCGTCTGCCAACCAGTTTTGTCCAAATCAATACATTACCTCTGTATCCTAGGAGGCTTGAGAGCTCATGGACAGTGCCGCCACAATTTTCACTCTTACTTCCTTCAATATCCCTTAGATGAAAAGAGGACCTGGAGATAGCATCATTTGGAGAGCAGGCCAAAGGACTCAAGAGTCTCAAGACTTGCACCAGTTACCTGGATTCAGACAAACATGCCACTCAGCTGCTTGGGACCACATGCCACTCATGCTGAATTCGAAAGGAGAGAGCAAAATACTGGAGAAAGAAAATCTGTAAAGGCAACGATAAGAAACTGCTATGATATCTTAAAATTGCTGTAAATGAGAAAACATGATTTTTTAAGAAGTAGCTGTACTTGAATTTAACTGAGAAACGCCAGGAATAAGGGAAAATCAGGATCAATATAATAAACTAAGACATACAGTAACATCCTTGGTATGTGTAGAGATTTGAGCTTGCCAGTTACCTGAATCTGCCAGTTGTGAGAAATACTCATGGTGGCTGGGAGAACACAACTCGCTGCTGCCACAAGATGACAGTGCACTTTAAAAATGAGTGGTGAAAACCAATGGTTCCCATTTGAACCTGGAAATTCTCACTCCAAATAAACAGTAGAACTTTTAAGGTCAGTCTTGAACTAGCTTTATTGATAACGTGAATGACATTATTGGCCATTTTGAACAGAAACAACTACCTAATCTTGCTGTTTGTAGAGTGAACCCCTCATAAAGATCCTGGTGTCGTTAAACATTTTAACCTCCTCGTCCTTCTTGTAACAAACTGCTTTATCAACAACCTACCTTCTCCATCATAAGGTCTAAAGTTGGGCTGTCTGTTGATTAATTGCATAATTGACAGCACCATTTATGACTCCTCAGATACAGAGGCAATTTTCATCCAAATACCGCAAAATGTGTACAATATTCGGGCTTGGACTGACAAAAGGCAAGTTTAATTCATACCACATAAGTGTTGGATAACTACCATCTCCAAAAAGAAAGAATCTGACCCTTGTCCCTTGACATTCAATGGCAATACCGTTGCTGAATCACCCAGCCTCAACATCCTGAGGTAATACCATTGAGCAGAATTCAAACAAGACTAGCCATAGAAATACTGTACACAAGAGCATGAATGAAGCATGGAATCTTGCAGCAACTCACTTTTTAACTCCCGAAAGCGTGGCCACAAGGCACAAGTCAGGGATACTCCCCACTTGCCTGGATGAGTATAGCTCCAACAACACTCAAGAAGCTTGACACCCTCCAGCATATAGCAGCTGCATGTTTGGCGTCATATCATCAAGCATTCACTCTCCCAAAACCATTGCACCGCAGCAGTGTGTACTAGGTGCACTGCAAAAATTCACCTAGATAATACCTCCCAAACCCGTGACTACAGGTCTGACTCTAGAACAGAATTGGCAGTAGATGGATGGGGAACACCACTTACAACTTCCCCTTTCAAAGCCACTCACCATCTGACGGGGAACTAGATTGCCTTTTCCTCATTGTCACTTGGTCAAAACCCTGGATTTCCATTGTGCATGTAGCCACAAGAAATGCATTGCAGTGGTTTAAGAAGGAAGCTCACACCTTCTCCAGCGTAATCAAAGATAGGCAATAAATGCTTGCCCCGCTGTACGGAGCAGATGCGAAGGGCTGAGTGGCCTACTCTTGCTCCTAATTTGCGTGCTTGTCTCTGTATTGCTATTTTTGTGCTGACATCACTATGTTACAGGGACATTAACTGAAACGTTTAACTAAAATCTTACTTTCTTATGAAATCTTAAGACTGTAATTTCCTGAAAATATTTAGAACTCTTTTGTGTTACTATCCCATTGGTATTTAATTTTACCAATATCCCTTTTATTACGTTCAGACTGACACAGGTCATTTCATTAATTGAAATAACAACGTTATTGCTGGAATTGGTTACGAATCCAGAATCCTCATAATACTTTAAACTTCTGTTCAAAGTTGAAAGGTAGTTTCCATAAGTAGATCAAATTTGGTGAGAAGCTAAAAGTTGCCCCTTATGTATGCTATACATCAGATATGATTGGTGGCTTTTCGCATTACGTACCAAAAGAAATTCTGTACATAAATCACACATTAATTTACAACAATGCCCAATCAAATAAGTTTTGTTTGGCAGCCTACCATCTCACGAAGTGACGGTATGTGCTTGGCGGTCACCTCTGGATTAAACATGATCTGGTCTGAACTAGGATCCCCACTCTGGCATGGCAGTCTCTGTTAAATCTGTTGCAGGTGATATACTGAGAAGCTACAAGTCTCACTGGCTGCCTTTTCTAAAAAAAAGGAGTCTTTTCCCATTCACTTTGACTTTTATTACCTCTCCAAATCATCAGTCATTATGTCCTTGTTGTCTCTGTCAATGTCTGTGATTTTCTTACCTAATTTGTGGGTGTGCTTACAGTTAAGGTGGGAATATCCAGTCAGTTTTGACCCACTGTGTGATTCATGTACAGAAGGTCTTTTGGTATATGTAACGAGTCAAGCCACCAATCTTATCTGATCTATCACATACATAAAGGGGAACTTTTAGGTTCTCAGCAAACTTGAACTACTTATGGAAACTACCTATTGACATTGAACAGAAGTTTAAAGTGTTTTGAGGATTCTGGAATTGCAACCAATTCCAGCAGTAAGGTTGTTATTGTTGTTGATGAAACAATCTGTATCGGTCTGGATCAGTTTATATAAGACGTGCCTGAGTGAGAAGGTTGGTTAAAGCCCTATTCCAAATCTTGAGCACATAACCTACGTTGGCACTCCACTAAAGAAGTGATGCATTATTGAATGATGCCAACCTTAGACTGATAGATATTAAACTGATGCGGTTTATGCCTGTTTTATTAGTTCAGGTAGATATTATAGATGCTGTAGTAAATTCTATAAGTATTTCTATTTAAGTAATTTCTTCAAACCGCCTTATTTAAAACAGGTAGGCATGTTCTATTGCTTTGGAACCAGCTTATTTGATGATCCTTCAAATTGTCACCTCGAGTACCATGACTAGATGCCCAATATTCAGCTTTGGAAGAGTTTAACCCTCTTGGAGAGTTAAACATTGGGAAGGTTAAATGCATCATTTTTGGCCCAGGTTCTGCTCCCTAGTCAATCTAAGTGTGAACCAGTTTGCAGACTCATGTTCATTTGGGCTCTGATCAGTACATTTCCTGTACTACCTCCCACCTGGACCACCTACAGTCAAATCCACAATAAATCTGAACTCTGCCTTTACTGCTGAGGCCCCAATCACATTACTTTTCTCCACTTCTTCTTGCAGGCCACCTTTACCACCTCCACGAACTCCAACTTCTCCAAAACTCTGCTGCACATCTCTCCCTCAGTACTTACTGTTTATCCATCACCTCCATTCTCACTAACCTATAGTATTAGTTCCTTATAACTCAAAACAAAATCCTCATCGTTAAATCATGCCTGAATCATGGCAATCCCAGCATTGGCAACATAATTTTCAAATAATGAAGTTCTACTCTCTAGAGTTTCTTCCCAAAACACCTGAAAATATATAACAGATAAAGTAAAGGATCATCTTCCTAATCTCCACTTTTCTGGGTTGGCACTGGTATTCTATTAGCATATCTCAAGAAGGTATTATAATTTTTTATAGTTGTAACATTTTATAAAGTATTTTAATCCACTACATAGCATGGTACTGAATTAATTCAATTAATATGAAAGAGGTTGAAAATCTGCATCAGTCATTGAAATCACATTCCTGCCTAGTTAACATGTTGAAAACGGTATTAAGTTTATTGTGGGGAAGTTTGTTTGATACAGGAGGGAAGACGTTAATTCATATTTGTGAGATTTGTTCAGATTGGCAGGTTTTTGAATATTAAGAAAACAAAAATAATTACTTATGAAAATTGTTTTGTTGCAGCAGAGTTGTGATTTATATTCATTTTCTATCATTTAAAGCTTAATTCCTATTTTAAAAATATATTTAATTATTCTTTTGCCGGTGATAAATTTGTATCACAGTCAAAACTGTGACATATCAAGATAGTGGGCTACCACCATCACTTGCTATGAGCACGATTTGATACAACTGAGCATATTGTTAGGCCTGTTCAGAGGGCAGATAAGAGGTGGGAGTGTAATTATACAAAGCACAGCAGGTTTCTTTCCCTGAAAAGGATATCATGGACATGTTGGATTTTTTTGACAATCCAATAGCTTCACTTGAGCCCTGACAGCTTTTCCAACAGAATTCAAAATCCAAAATTATCGTGCTGAGATTTCAATTCATGTCATGTGAACTTTTAATTTGGATCTTTGAAGTACCTGTGCAGTAACATAATCATTGCAACTGGAACATTTTATAGCTGCTGCAGCTTGGGATCAGTTAAGTGAAGATTCTTCCTGCTCTGGGTTTTCACACTGGTTTACTGGTTAAGTCATTGAGGATGTCCTGTTTTATTCAACATACACTTTTCAAAGATAAACAGTGATTCAAATTAACTTTGAACAAAGATGTTTGAAGATGTGGTAGAAAGCAACAGTTAATTCTGGCAATGGAGTGAGATTAGGGTGTGGTTAAGAACTGCATTCTTTGAATTATGTCTCTGAATCATCAATCACTGGCAGAATTTATATAAATCAGGGACATTTTATTTTCTTACCACTTTTTTTCCCAGAAGTGTGGGTGAAGAGTGAAGGTCAGTGCAAAAAGGGAGGATCCCTGTTAGTTCAGCAAATTTATGCATTAAGTAGCTGAGCAGATACTCCAGGGTGGTCCCCACTTTAGTTCCCTGTTTGTGCTGAGTTAACTGACCTCAGCAAGGTTGGTGGGGAGGCACTAGAATTGACCACAATACCCTTGGGGCTATTATGGTAAATTAGAGTCTGTTAAAGGACTGGACTTTCCGCAACTGATTTCCAAACTTTCTGCCACAACTTTGGCAGGACATTGGCAAAAAATGGCTGTTATGTCATTTCTTTGCAGATTACTAATGAACTGCAATCACAATTACAGCAGATCAGAGAAGCCCTGCAGAAGTTCAAGGCTACTGGATGAAGCTGTTATACTACGATGTTGAGCTGGTGAGGACAGGTTTGAACTTGGTTGCAATTGTCCAGTTGAAACAAATTAATAATATTCAATTTAGGAGCAACAGGAAACATTGGAACATAGAAAAGGTAGTAGGCCAAAAAAACCCTCTGATCTGCTCTTCCATTTGAGATAATGGCTGATCATCTACCTCCATCTGTGCTATCTCCATATCTGTTGTTATTAATAGCTAGAAATCTATCCACCTCTTTTTTGAACTACTCAATTGAGCTTCCATTGTCCTGCATTCTAAAGACTCCCTGCCATCTGAGATAAGAAATTGCTCCTTATCTCAATTCTAAATGGTTTTCCCCTTGTTCTGAAATTGTGTCCCCAGTTGTCACATGGCAGGAGAAACATCTTCTTCTATCCACCCTGTATAGTCTTTCAAGAATTTTGTAAGATTCAATGAAATCACCTACTGCTCCTATTTTCTATGTTTCAATGGCTTCCGGTTCACTGGCATCTCAATTTTATAATTCTCTTTTCCCACAGTCTTACCTCTTCCCACTTCTGCACCTCCTCCAGCCACACAGCTCTCAGAAAACTCAGATTATTCTAAATATAAACATAGCCTCTTACGTATCATTCATTTCTTTTATTCCAAAGTAAAGTGACCAATTCGTTATCACGTAAACCCTAAGCACTTGAATTTTGTCCCAAACTCTCTCTGTATGTATCTCTTCATTTAAGATGCTGCTTGAAACCTACTTCTTTGAATAAGTTGTTTATTACCTTTCCTAAAATGTTGTCATTAGGCTCAAAAATTTCATTTTTTATCATGTGATACGCATTTGAACTTCTACTTTGTTAAAGGCACAAGATAAATGGAAATTGTAACTGTGGTAAATCATAAACCAATTACTGGATGAAGTCAGGTTTGAGTTTTAAATACCATATAGTGGATTGTAGGAGAAAATGGAAACTGAAGAGTTAAACAACTTCAGTTGGAAAGAATGAGTTAAGTAGATGATGTGATGTTTCTTCATTCCAATACAATGTATTGTAAACTCTCAAAGATTTTGTGGATCATTCTACTTTCATTGTTGAAAAAATGTTTATCTTGCATTCACCAACAATGGTGAAATTCTGTTATTTTTCCTCAAGGTTTCATCTGAAAATCATGGTCTCTTCAAAGATTTCTCATTATAAGCCAACTATTGTGGCACTTGTGGTAAGAGACAACAGTGGCTTTGCAACTGGATGAAAATGGTGAATGGATGGCAACAGATGGATTGTTGGATGGATCCTGCTGGAACAATACGACCTGAAATAGTAACAATAAAGAGCAGTGGAATCTGTGAGGAAAATGCACATTCACCCTGAAGTTGGAAAACAAGATGTTTGTGACAGTGTTTCGTTTTCTAATCTCTTTCTTGGTTTGTTATTTTACTGCTGACTTATCGCAATTTTGTTTCCTGACTAAGACACAGAGTTACTTTCATTCCACTGTTTTTTTCTGTCTTGATATTTTCCTTTTGCTCAAACAGCTTTTTGGAAATTGTCTGCTTTTAATATTTTCACTACTTCATGCTTTCCTCTGATCTCAGGATCGGGGCGTTCTGCACTTGCTGCCACGAAGCAGAGATGAAATCGATGTAAAGCGATGTCTACTCCCCTCCCCACAATTCACATTTGCAAGAATCGTGCTGGCATACAGCTTATGAATTGCTGGACATCAGCCAGATCTTGTCCAAATATTAACCTTCAAGCACAAGACCAGGGAGTAAATGTCATTAAGCTCTTTGTCTTGCTGATATAGAGGATACAAGGGAAGCAAACGGAGAGGGGGAGGGGGTGGAAAAGCTAAGAATTATCCTTTTCTTTTCCTTTTCATCAATTGTCTGATTATTTCTTGCAGAGAGCAATGGATGTTGTTTACTGATCAAGGGAAACAAAGGCTAATTTTTACTTTCCACCTAAAGTTTGGTTGTCAGGACCCAATGCACCTTCAGATCATCAGTTAAAAATAGCCCTAACTGCCTGCTCATCTGAGATCAATAGAATATTCAAGTAATAAAGGTATCCCTGGTTAAAATTGTTGCACCACATATGCTCAGGTTGTAACTTCTAACTTGCCAGATCCTATGTAATAGTTGTGGCTGTGTCTATTGTACTTCTTTTTTGTATTAACACATATTTAAAATGGCAAAGTTCTAAGGAGGATATGAGTTTCAAGAGTTGCTAGGAAAATGGACAAATTGGTTTCTCATCAAAACCAGAATCACTGGAAAATCCAATAGTTGACAGCAATATTTTCAAAATGAGCTAACTGTCACAATTAATCATCACCTGTTAAACGACAAAATCACCATTTTTTTAATGTTGCCCTTGTAAGTAATCTTACAAATCCCTAGTCTCTATTCTATTAGTCCTCGGACTGTTCTAATTTATTGATATAAAAGACTTAGATGTACATGCTTGCTGTAGTTATGTTTTTGATACAATTTTGTTTCAATTTTTCTTACGTCAACGTTAATAATCATGTTTTCTGTGCAATTTAGTCACACTGTAATGTCTAACTAGTGGTGCTGCAGTGATCCTCAGTATTGAATGCCATAGATCCTTAGCCTCCCTTGTAGGGATACTGCAATGATTCATTCATGTACTTCACAAATTCCTGATAAAGCTTTGCTGTTTAGTGATTTCTTTTATCTAAGAAGTCTTAAAAGAAATCAAAGTAGTATAAAGAAAGGGACAGATGTATAACTTCAAAATTGGAGCAGAAATGCTCACTGATCAATTGGCCTTGTTTAATTTGTCTTGACTCTCCATGTATCACACCATATGAGATCTGCTACCATATGCAAAACATTAGTGGTCAAAATTAAATAATGCAGTTCAAATAGCATGATGATTCATATGTCTCTAACACAACTATACTTAAAAACTGGCCCACAAGCTGGACCAAAATGCAAGCAACTGATATGCAACGGCACAGCTGAGGCCATAGAAGAGATCAGCTAGAACCCTCATCACAAATCACTCACAGATGTCACAGAACTGGACTGGTTCCCACGTGTGCAGCACAAGTTGTCATAAGTGCAAGCAACAACATAGTTTTATATGCATGACAAACGTTACCGTTACAACACGTAACTGTAAATTTGCTTGTGAGGAAGTTATATTGCACTCAGAGGATAATGGGAATCTGGAACTCACTGCCTGTAAGAGAAGAAGAGGGAGAAAACCTCATAACGTTTATGAAGTATTTAGATGTTCACTTGTGGTAGGCACAGAGGGCTATGGGCCAAGTGCTGGAGAATAGGAATAGGATATTTTTGTCTGGCACAGACTTGATGGCCCAAATGGTCTCTTTCTGTTCTGTAGACCTCTATGACTCTATAGGGCTGGAAACAAAGAACAGGAACCAGGTGAACGTGGCAAACAACTTAACATTGAAGCTTTCCAGCTGAGAACTAGGCATCAGCTCAAAAGGGTCTGATTAAAGTAGCGTGACTCCTTCCATTCATTCTGATGAACATTTTGTGGAGGCAAGCCAAAGTGCATGTGCTAGCACCAGTAATTCTTTCCTTGCACCTATTGTCCTGCTTAAGTGATGCACAGATGAAACGTTTGAGAATCCTATTTATATAGCACATATGACATAAAACATTCTCAAAAATTTTACAAATCAAACTTTGTCATTGAGCCACATTAAGAGAAATTAAGGCAGATGATAAAAACTTGGTCAAAGAGGTAGGTATTAAGGAATGTCATGCACAGGGAAAGACAGGTAGAGAGATAGAGAGGTTTCTGGAAGAATTCCTACAGTTTAAGGCCTTGGCAGCTGAAGCACAGCCAACAATGGTGAACTGATAAAAATTGGGGATGTTCAAAATTAGGCTGGAGGGATTATAACGATTGCAATGAATAAGGGCTTGAAAACCAGATTAAGAGTTTTAAACTCAAGGTATTGCCAATGTAGGAAAAAGTACAGGACTGATGAGTGAACAGGACTTGATGCAAATTAGGATATGAGCAGCAAAATCTTGCGTCATCTCAACAAGTCACGAGAAATGATAATGAATTGTTTTATAAGCTATACTTTCTTGTTTAAGTCTTCAAATGGACTTTACTGGGCTAGAACATGACCACCGCCAATCACATGATGCAAACTGACGACAATTTCAGGAAAATTCCAAACAGAGTTACCAGGAAAAAGCTAAAACCACTATCCTCCTGAAATCTCACAAACCTTCCAATGAATGGACATTGCAGTCAAACCAACACTAAAGAGCAATGGACATTATATCTCCCCTGCAGGGACTGAAAACAAATGAAAATTATTAAAACTCATCATACCTGAAGAGGAGCTAATGGCTCACCATTTATCTCAGGCAACAAACAGTGTGTTTAGACTGGGGGAGTAGAAGCTTTACTTTAGCATAGTCGTGGAGGTGCTAATGATTGCATTTATCACTTAAGATGAATACTAGGTACATGATCAAAGCGGTAGAAACCAATGGTTTTGAGTTTGCTGCTAACATTGAGTCTGCTTGCAAAGCCCTATACAGAAAATCAGATTCCAAGCTGAGCCACATCTGCCTCAAGTTCAATACCTGCTCAGTCTAGTTCTCTGGAAGATTCCAATAATTGCAGGAACAGTGGATTAAGCCTGTAAACCATGATCTTGCTGTTTCTTTGTCAAATTCAAAAGGAATTTTGAAACTTCAGCCAACTGCACTGACTTGAATACAAGCACCTACAGAAAATAACCTTCACTGGGCAATCACTTTCTCAACTCATAAAAAGTCATATGAACTAACATACATATATTTGATTTATGTTATTCTTAATTGTAATCTTTTCCTTTCCTTTTTATTTCTTCCTTGTCTGCTTTTATATGTTGTGACAATCATCCACCAATTTTGAACACATGAATAAATGATACTTCTGTTGTAAATCTTAATAAGAGTTTGTTGCACATCATTTAAAAAATTGAACTTCACAATCAGAGGGTTTCGGAGAAACAAAGAATACCCTATTTCAAAGGGAACTGAATGATATTTTTAAAAAAAATTCAACTTACAGACATATCAGAAGAAAAATGAAATAATGCAAATAATCACCTTTTGCCCTCTTGGTTGACCGTAGCTTCCAGAACAAAAGTATGGAATATGGTTTCAGTAATATGCAGCACAATGCAATATTATTAAGATGGAAAAAAATGACACATGGCATGAGGCCAGAAGCTAATTTTTAGGTCAAATATGACACCAAGGCTGCAAGCAGTCTGATTCACCTTCAAACATATGCCAGAAAGAGAGACGGACTCAAGTGACTACAGAATAGAGTCTATGGCATGTGCTGAAGTCTTCCCAATATTTAGCTGCGAGAAAAGTTCTGCTCATCCTGTACAGAAGGCTGATAACTTAGACAGCATGGAAGAGTCCTTAGAAGTGACGGCAAGACAGAGTTGGCTGCTCAGTGTCTGTATAGAAACAGATGCTGATGTTTCAAGATAAGAAATAAGAGGAAGCCAAACATGGATCCTTAGAGGACACCAAAAGGTAATGGTGCAAGAGAAGCAGTGAATCTCTATGATTAGATAAGAATGGAATTGATTGCTATAGTTGCACGAAGCTGCATGATGATATATAGAGGTTTAAAGTACTGGCAGAGATCTGTAGCTCGGGTTGCGGATGAAGTTGTTGACATGCTCGCCAAGCTGGCTTGTTTTTGTTCAAACGTTTCGTCACCATGCTAGGTGACATTATCAGTAGAGCCTCTGATGATGCAATGTTATTCTACTCCGCTTGAAATTTATACACTCCGGTCCGTCATTTCCGGTTTTGATCTGTATGGATTTATATATGGGGTCCAATTCTATATGTTTGTTGATTGAAGTATGAGTGGAGAACCATGCCTCTAGGAATTCCCATGCGTATCTATATTTGGCTTGGAGTACTATGGTTACTTTGTCCCAATTAAACTAATGGCCTTCATTGTCTGAACGTATTAATATTAAGGAGAGTTCATCGTGCTGTTTTGCTGCTAGCTGATGTTCGTATACACAGTATAAATTCCAAGCTGAGTAGAATAACATCACTTCATCGGAGGCTCCACTGATGATGTCACCGAGCATGGCGACAAAACGTCTGAACAACTGTCTCAGCGAGCAAGTCAACAACCGATGTGTAGAGGTGTTTGGGGAGGATGTTGTAGTGACCATGGTCAAAGGCTGCTGACAGATCAAGAATGGAAAGTTTGCTTTTGTCATCATTTAGAATATATTTTGTGACTTTGAAAAGTCATTTCACTAGTGGCAGGTCAGAAATCTGATTGGATGAATTTAGAAGTAGCATTCCAGGTAAAAGCGGCATGGAGTTAAGAGGTGATAAAACATTCAAAAACCCTGGAGTGGAAAGGAAGTTTGAAGGGTGGTGCTATGTTTTGCAAAGATAGAGATTTTTTGTTAAGGAAAGCAGTGATGGCAGAAAATTTGCAAGAACAGTAAAGTACCTGAGGAAGGTCAATCAACCACTAACAATATCTGCCAGCATGGGAGTCGGTCGTCAGTAATTTAAATGGATAAAGGCAAGTGGTAGGAGTAGGGTTCCACAGATAAGGTGAGTTTGGAGAAAGCGTTACGGGAGACAGGAGAGAGAGACTCAGGAACGATGCAATTTAAGGACCAGGGTAGAGAAAGATTTTAAGGGAAGTTTGACCTGGTGAGGTGGAAAAGGGAGGACACTGCTAGCATCAGCCGGTTGGCAGTCCCAAACATAGTGATAAAAATATCCATGAGCTCCTCTCACTTATAGATGGAGACAAGGTTCAAGAACTTGGAATGTTTGTAGTTTCGTTCCCAAAGAGAAAATAAGACAGGATTACCTTTGCTATCCAGGATAATCCAGGAAAAGTGTGCTTCTTTGGCAAACAAGTGTAAGTCTACATAGTATATTATGTATTCCAGCCTTACGTGGTCATGAATGGCTAAGCCAGTTGTCCAGCAATGCATCTGGTCATAATCCAAAGGATTTCAGCATTTTACCACCTGCTTCTCATATATTCAATGTTTGTATACCATAACCATAAGAGCATGCAAATAAATAAATATAACGCACTTTTGAATGACACTATGAATTTCAAATTGAGTTATTTGAAGTAATATCCTGGTGATTATTGTATTGTTCCAGAGTAATGGGCCTCTCTCCTGTAATTGGAAATGCTTTCTGATTTAAGAAGACAGAGGGGGAAGTGATTCACCTCAGATACAGATCTAAAAGAGTGAACAATCTAAAATAGAATATGTCAACCATACAACCAAGAGCTACCATCGTGAGGGCTGTCGGGACACTGGATGAATGTGGCGTGGGGCGTATCGGGATTGCGGAGGAGCGCCGGCGCAGAGAGTGACGGGATATCAGCTGAGTGTAGGATAATTTGGCTTCTTGCTCCGACTGAGTTTATTGTGTGGCCTCAGCGAAACGAGTTACATAGAGCTGAAGGTACTGGCTTAACTGTTGGGTATGTACTTTGTAGCGTCGTCGGTTGCGAAGGCGTGGAGTTACCTTGAGGCTATGACATGAACGGCTGAACACTACACAGGGAGTCATAGGATAAAGAACCCACCCGCCTGAGAGAGGAATGTGGGAGGGATTGGAGTACGGAGGGATGGGTGGGGGAGTAGAGGAAGAGGGGAGGAAAGAGCTAACGTGAGAAAGAAAGAAAGAAAGAAAGACTTAAGGTGAGGAACGGGAAAGAGAAACTACAGAATAGAGTGAAACAAGGGAAGTTCCTACTAACTTCATCCTTCATCACCCCTCTTCTGTGTTTCATCTGTACAGCACTATCTCCTCTCATTCCGGTCCTGCCTTTCCGAAACAGTCAGCATTACCCCTCCATCACCTTGTATAACATTGTCGTCATCTCTGTTACCCCTTTGTGGTGGTGGTTTGTATTACGTGAGGATGATATCCAATTCAGCTCAACTGTGCCTATGCCCAACTGCTAGTGGACATCAAATTCTGGAACTCAACGTCAGCAAGACTAAAATAAACCTCTTTGTACCCTTCAATGTGCATCTTTGGTGCTAATTCTTATGGTTTTCTCACCTGTTTGCTCAGACTAATGCCAACTTTGGTTCATCTGAAAGAGAGAACTCCATTTGTAGAGCGCTATTTACATCTTCCAGATGTCCCATGCATTTCATAGCAGTTCAGGAACTTTAAAATGCAGGAACTTGAGATAGATTGCTAACTTTCATTTCCAGACAATGAACAGCCTATACTGCTTACCTCAGTCAAGAGTGATCCTTTGTCACGTATAAGAACAGCTTCTCCATTGAAAGCCTTCAATTGTTTTCTGAGCTTCTTCATATGTGAGGTTGAACCCATTTGGAATTCTGCTGTTTGTGCACTGATCTGCATACGCATTCCTGTGTGCACTCCACTGGTCTCCTGAGCCCAGCATTTGGTTTCAAGATGTTCACATTCATTTTTAAATATCTTTGGAGATTTGCTCTGCCTGCTTTCTCAAATAATTTACTCTAATCAATTGTGCATTTATCCACTCTGAGCAATGGTAGATGTTTTAACTAACCCATCCCAATATGTAGACCTTCCTCGTAACAATGTTGATTTCGTAATTGTCTCTATCAGTCTTTGAAAGCCTTCTGAAAATTCAAACTCCGAATATGCCATTATCCACTTCCGTAAGTTCTGATTTTATTCCTGCTTGATGTTCAACTATCTTCTATGATAAGCCTTTGTATGTGAAATGAAGGGCATTGTCTGAATGAGACTTGTTCATAAGTGCAGCTATCATGATCTGTGGAGAAAATGGTACGTATATATTTTGGAAAACTGTGTAGATATAGCAATAGCAAGGTAAGCCTGGCTACAAATGACTTTTCTGTAGCAGATGCAATGCAGAAAAGTTGAGAGGAAACAGTCAAATTTTAATCTGGAGCCATGTTTTCAGCAACCCTGTTTTAGGTAACGATCAAGATATTTTGTCAGTAATTTGCACCTTTGTCACAGGACAAGGAATGTTAAGATCAAAATGAGTTGAGCACTTGGCTTTGATTTTGATTTTCTCCTTTTTGTTTTCTTACTGTAAAGTGAACTTTGAATAAACTTCAGAAATACTTTCAGAAAATCTCAGGAGCAGGCTATACACAGATTGGTTGATGGACCATATTGTGCTAAGGCTGGTAGTAGGCTATAAGTTTGGTTCTGTGTCTTTTGGTAGTGAATGCATTAGATACAATGTGGAAAACACTGGTCAGAAAAAAACAATAAATAAGGCTGTCACATGTAATATGTAGAAAATAGACATATCTGCATCTTTCTATGGGAAAGACATGGTTTTCCTTAATGCTTATATGGTTTTATGTAAACAAAATACTTTCAAAGCAAAAAGTCATGAAGGTTAAGCTGGACAGGAATGCATAGTGTAGTTATTGACTTACTTTATTCTTTTTGAATTGGGTATAATTCTTTGATTCGTAGCATCTATCTGCAATCTATTATCTATTACTCTAAATATTCTGTTCTGAAGATTGTGGCTTTCGCTAGCGTACAGTTCTGTGAACAGCTGTCCAATACCTTGCATGAGCAGCTATTCTTTCTTGATCTGCCTTGACAGGGAGTGTCAGCGTGCTAGTCCATCACTGACAGACATCACAATTTAACTCTTAACCTTGCACTTCCCGGGTGGGATCACCAGATCCTGATTGCGATTAGATTCCTTGCCACATCATTCCCTTTTTGTGCCCAGGGGTACTAGGCCAGTATTTGCATCCAACTGCTTTCCAGGCTGAGATCAACTATTTTAGCAGAGACTTGCCAACAGACTTGTAGCTATCTGGTTTGTAAGGAGGATGTCTTACTGGTTCATTTATCTGCTGGGCCTTTAGCTGACATAGCATTATGGGGTTTAGTGAATCCAGATGACTTCAATAGATAGTGAAATGATTGGTCAGTCATCTTGCACAGTATCTTGTTGTTATCCCTGTATCTTTTGTACTGACTGTGTCATGTTGGCACAGATTAGCTCAGGCTGAGTTTGTGGAATTGACAAAGTGCTAAGTAAGGCTGGAATTTGCTGAAGCCCGTCACCTAAAAGATCTCAAGGCAGGTGATTCAGAAATATGAGATGCTTAAAATTTAGTTTATGGAAAAGCGGCAAATAACCCAGTTCAAAAGTTTAATTTTCTGTACATCTGAGATGTGGAACTGATTCTGTGTAATTTTTGTCTCATTGACTACGATAAATTAGTATTCATCTCAGAAAAGTTTAAATCCTAGCCTTATTTATTGTATCACTGCGTTTTCCTGATATTTGACAGAGGATATTTGTAGGTCAAATCAAGTTCCATAGGAATGGTGGCTATCCCAAAGCTTTGCTTAACGCACGTTTGTGGGTGGGCCCCCTACAATTTGACTCTGCTATTGTATTGTACTTTATCGTATAATAGTGAGATTTGGGCAGAAGTGATGTGCAGAACATGTCTTAAATGATGAGGGGATTGGCAAACTTTGATATCCAATGTGACCTGGGTGTCCTCATAATAAATCAGTGGGAGCTAATCTATGGGTGCATTGAGCAATTAGGAAGGCAGGTGGCATGATGGCCTATGTTGCTACAGGACTTGAGTAGGCAATGTCTTGCTTCACTTGAATAGACCACTGGTGAAATACATCTGGAATGTTGAGGATGATTCAGCCTCTTTACTCAAGGAAGGATATATCTTCTGTAGACGGGATGCAATGGAAGTTCACCAGACTAATTCCTGGGATTGTGGGACTGTCCTCTAAAGAGATATTGACGACATTGGACCTCCATTCTCTGAAATTCAGAAGAATGAGAAGTAATCTAACTGAAACTTGCAAAATTCTTAAACGACTGCGCAGGATGGCTCCAGAAAGGATGTTTGCATAACTATAGGGTTCTAGAACCAGGGATCAATGTTTCAGAGTAGAGGGCAAGCTATTTTTGATTGAGTTAAGGAAGAGTTTCTTGGCTGAGAGGGTAGAATCTTTTGCAGTTCTCAGTGCAAATGGCTATGAAATCTGAGTCATTGGGTGCGTTAGCACAGAGATCAATAGATTTCTAGATACTAATGCTATCAAGGGATATGGAAATAGACAATACTGGCATCTACCTGACAATGTGAAAAATTGCCCAGCTACGTTCTGTACGCGAAAAGGAGGACAAATCAAACCTGGCCAATTACTGCCTCATCAGTCTACTCTCAAATCATCAGGCAAGTGATAGTAGATGTTATCGGCAGTGCTACCAAGCAGCACCTGCTTAACAATAACCTGCTCAGCGATGTTCAGTTTGGGTTCCCTCAGGGCCACTTGGCTCCTGACCTGATTATAGTCTTGGTTCAAACACTGACAAACAACTGAATTCCAGCGGTGAGATGAGAGTGACAGCCCTTGACATCAAGGTTGTATTTGATTAAGTGCGGCATTGAGGAGCTCCAGCGAAACTGGAATCAATGGGAATTGGGGGAAATTTTCTCCTGGTTAGCATCATACTGGCACATAGCAAGATGGTTGTGTTGTTGGAAGTCAGTCATTTCAGCTCCAGGACATCTCTGCAGGATTTCCTCAGGGTACAGTTCTTGGCCCAACCATCAATGACCTTCCGTCCATTATAAAGTCAGAAATGTGGATGTTTGATGATTGCACAGTGTTCAGCACCATTCGCGACTGCTCAGATGCTGAAGCAATCCATTTTCAAATGCAAAAAGGTTGGACAACAGCTGGTTTGAACGGAGGAGTAACAAGTAATGTTTGCACCACACAAATGCCAGGCAATGAGAATCTCCAATCAGAGACAACCTGACCACTTCCCCATGATATTCAATGGTGTTATCATCACTGAATCCCCCATGATCAATATCCTCAGTGTTGCCACTGACAAGGAAATCAACTGGACTTGCTGTATGCATACAGTGGCTGCAAGAATGGGTCAGAGGCTAGGAATACTGCTTCAGTTAACTCACCAATTCGCAAAGCTTGTCTACCATCTACAAGGCGCAAGTCAGGAGTGTGATGGAATACTCTCCACTTGCCTGGATAGATGCAGCTTCAACAATACTCAAGAAGCTTGACACCGTCAAAGCTTGTTTGGCAGCACATGCGCAAACATCTACCCCCTCTGCCATTAGTGTTCAATAGCAGCAGTGTACAAGATGTGCTGCAGAAATTCACAAGATTCTTAGATAGCACCTTTCAAACCCATGATCGCTTCTGTCTAGAAGGACAAGGGCAGCAGATTCTCCTGCGGGTTCCCCTCTAAGCCATTCACCATCCTGACTCGGAATTTATCACTATTCCTTCACTATCCTGGGGTGAAAATCCTGGAATTGTGGATTTACCTACAACTCATCGACTGCAGCAGTTCAAGGAGGCAGCTCACCACCACCACCTCAAGCACAGTTAGGGATGGACAATAAATATGGGCATTGCTGGCTGGCCAATGTCCGAAGTGTGGATTAAAGAAAAAAAGGAGTAAGATCAGTCATAATCTGGATTGGCAGAATGTGGCTGAATGGCCTGAAGATGGATTCTCAATACCATCTTCTGAAGGGTAAGCATGGAAGATGACCTAGTCAATGATGCCAACATTCTGTGAGGTAACATTAATAAAGTAAACGGTATCCCAAGTTACTTGAGTTCCCAAAAGCTATCTCTCAATCTATAATCTGCAGTTGCTGGATTTCGAACAAAATTAAAAAGATGTACAGAGGTGGGAAGGAGATTGAAATGCAACATCAAAACTATCTTCTTGAAATGTTTGAATTTTAATTATATAAAATTTTATTTGGAAATATAACTGTTTCTACTCCTATAATTTTTTTGAAGATATTGTGCATCTTGATGCAAAACCCGGTTTCTTAGATTACTTTTGTGAATACAAACCAGCAGTAGTTGAGTCTAATTTCCCTTTTTTTTTTTGTCCCCATTGCTCCTTTTACACGATGATACATTTGTGATCAGCACCCCTTTAGGGAACTGAGCATATAAACGTGGGATCCCACTCCATTCTGCAATATGCTTGACCTTCTGAGTTTTTGTTTTGATGTTTCAAAATTGCTTTTATTGAATTTTAATAACCACAGTTGTTTCATTGGCTTCATTTTGGAAGAGCATTTGGTAGGCAGTAAGTAAACAGATTTTGTTTATTCAATCCATCGGGGGAAGGACAAACAATGATAACCATTGTTATTAATATACTAGATATTAACCATAATTCTCAAAAAAATACTTTTTGAAACCAGCAATTCTATTGGAGAGTGGCAAAAACAAACCTTACATTGCTATTTGACGAAGGGGTAAACAGCAAGACTGAAAAGGCACGCAAATTAGTCTTACCCATGTATCGGGTTCTTCTAGAGTCTGTATAATAGACTGAAATTAGTGAATTGTAGAATGGTGTGGCCTAACCAGCGATCAAGAGCAAGGATTTGTTGCAAATAGGTCACGTCTAACTTAATTGGTGTAATTTTCCAAGCATGGACTTTGTACTGGGATCAATTCTCTTGGTGTTTTTGTTTAAAGAACAGTGCATTGACTCAGAGGCCCGTGCCTTCATGCAATCATGAGGTACATGCTGTCTTTTGGATAAGATTTTAAACTGAAGGCCTTTTCATTGTTTTGCCAGATGTTTATCCCTCAGACAACGTCACGAGAACAAATTGTCTACATAACTGTGCACGCATTGGAGGCTGTGTTTCCCTCTGTTACAATAATAATAATAATTCACAAATACTTCATTGACTTTGGGACATCCTGAGATATTGAGAGTTGTTATGTAAATGCAAATTTTTTTTTACTGCATGTTGTCCTAGGCAACCCATCAAGGTATTCTAATATCCTTCAAATAATGGTACATTGTTAATGATACTGGAGAAAGACAATAGGCAAGAACAGAGAATGTTAAATTGTAATCAGGATTTTTCAAATCTGTGAGCATTTTTAAGAACGTGAATAATGCAAGCTTGTTTCCACAGGTTGGTGAATCAAAATCTGGGTAAAATTCAGGAATGCCAATGGAACAAAAGAGTTGAACATTGGAAGGAATGCTGTGACAGTTGCTCATTAGACCATAAATGCTTTACCACAAGCAGCGCTGAGCTGAGACTAATAATATTGTTTAAAAAGGAATTAGTTAAGTTTTTGAAAAGGCATAGCTTTGAAGAAGTCAAAGGAAGAGCCAGAAAATGGCATTAAATTAGTTAATTCCAATTAAAGAGCAAGCAGTGCAATATCTATAGTGGACTGCAAAGCTTGACTCAATACTGTAATCTCAATGGTTATAACTTCAATTTGAGTTTCTTTCTGAGCTAACAGTGTTGGTGACCTCGGAGGCCAGTAAATTGCATGAAGCTATTTAGTGATGTGACAAACCAGTGATGTATCTGTACACCGCAGTGATGTGCTCAATGGCACAGCTGGTTCTGAAGACTTTTAATGTTGGGTGGACTGTTCTCTTTGGCACCAGTTCAGGTCATGGTGGCACCATGCATGTGACTCATGAATTGTGTAAGCATTTGATATTTAAAAGTACTAGGATATGGGGTTGTTACATGATTTAATGACTGCTGTTTTGCACGTAGACGTTAGATGCATCTTTAAATGTATAACTGTGTTGCTGAGCTACTTGAATCCCAGTGGGCTGACTTCCAGGTCTCCACTGTGTTGTTTTCTCTGGGTGACATTGTAGCACAACACAGGTTCTTGCATTCCTGCATTAAAATGAATAACAGCTATTAGTCCTGGGAAAATAGTTGTTTTTCAGGACTGCTTTGGCATAAACAGTCAAATACATTTGAATGTGTATGCTGGCCTCAGTATAGAAGGAAAATGCTCTGGATATATAGTGTGTGTTGATTAAGCAGAAAGACTGAATGCAACTGTGGGTATTTCAAGTTGGACAGAATTTTCTTATTTATCTAAGACAATATTTGACTTCCTTTATTAATTGGGTCTCCAGTTATTCACCCTGAGTGATATTCAGTAAAGTGGAACAAAATACTGGGTGGGAAGTACAACTGTTGGTCCGTATGTTAACTTGTATTTTATGCTACTATTAAAGATGAATTTCTACCTTTAGATTTGCATATATGGTAGGACGCATAATACAGTGTGCCTGCATTGAGTAGTAGTAACAAACTATATTTTTTTTCTCCCTTTTTTTTCCACTTCAAGGTTGCTAAGGCCAACTGAGTAACCTGACTTCCATCACTTGACTCAGTAACGACTGGGAATCAGATCTAGAAGCTGCCTGAAGTCTGTTAACTACTGCAGAATATTTATCAACCAACTGGGAAATTTTTTGCTTCAGTCTTTGCAGTGAACAACAAAGTATCAGAGGTACAGGAAAAACTAATAGATAACAAAAGGAAAGAAAATTAGCTGAAATAATCTATTTTTAAAAATTACAAATATCTACTGTGTGCACTTCCTGTTAACTTTCTCGTGATGAATTCCTGTGGCCAAATTATAAATTAACCAATGGAAAGCTTTTCAGATTGGGGAGACAACAGAATTACATCTCCCAGCTCTGTCCCTGGGTTGAAATGCTGGTCCAAGCACTACTGGGATGGTTGGGATTACCATGTGACAAGTTTACAAAGTCTGCCTCTGGTACAAATATGGGCACAGGGATTTTTAAAGGAAACATAAACATAGGCATGGCATGTGTAACTCTAAAACAGGGATTGAATTTGCACTCCAATCCAACTTTCCCTGGCTCCTAAGCCAGTTTCACCAGAAGACTGAACTTAGTTGTTGCACAACTTTGTGTAAGAAGCATCCAATGTTTCTCTTATTATAAATCTCCCCTTCACATTTAAAAATGAGGCAGTTTTATAGTTTTTGCTCTGAAAGTGCTGTCCACGGACTGTGTCAGAATAATTTTGTGAAATGCACCGTATAAATAAATGTCAGTTGTTTTAAGTACATCTATGCTGTGCATGAGCCCTATGTGATGGTGAAATCCACTGAGCCTTGGAGCTCAATTAGCATGATTTAGTTTGGAGGTTATGCTAGGTAATTACTGACAGAGCCACACGTTCAACAACGTATTGTTCTCCTAACAAGTTTACGTGAAGCATGAAATATTATATAGAAGGTCATATATTCCATATACAGTCATTCCTCTGTATCTGCGAGGGTTCCATTCCTGAGAGCCCCTGGAAATGATAAAATTCATGAGTGTGGAGCTCGTTTAAAAATAGGTTAAAACTCATGGATATGGGATTTTGCCCGCGGATATTAGCTTGTTATTTTTTGGCATGGATAGGTGAATTCACAGTTCATGATTTCGCGGATACGGAGAATTTACTGTAGACACCTCTAATTGTGTCTACGCACCAAATTGCTTTTCTTAGTTACTGAACTGTTGCCACTATCTTCACTCATTAGTCTGGTGAGAGGCGCAGATACAGTAGAGTTTTATCTTCCATGCTGATTATGTGAGGCAGCCAGTAGGATTTTGCTTCAAGTTAGCAGTTGTCAAGAATGAAAATGTTGTGGTTTTTTTTTTTTATTTCTAGTCTGTGGAATGAGGAAATTCCAGGATGGTTGTGGAGCTGGACCAGCATGGAAAGCACTTTTTACAGAACCACGAGCCTGTACAATGTAGGGCCCCCTGTGCTTTTCACAGTCTGAGTATGCAGCAGGTGTTCTTTGCTGCAATCAGCTTCTCAAAATACCCTATATTTGCTTTGTAATAAAGAATAACTTTTATGCTTGTTGATATGCAACAAGATATAATCCATAATCATCAATGTAAAGGATGAAATTAAATCTCTCTCGTTCATATTATTCTCCCTCATTATTCAGTTGCATGTGGTTAGCTGTGCAAAAAATGAAAAAAGCACCGTTTTATTCCAAGGAGATGAACCAATCAGTCATGCCAGTACCAAATGTTGTGTCAAAACATTTGCCGTGATATCGATCAGCAGTGACTACATATTCAAGTCATAGAGCATCATCTGACCCTTATTCTAATCTGCAAAGAGAAATGTTGTTCTATATTTCCCTCCGCCAGCTCAGCTATGCTATAAGTTCTGAGCTTTTGTGCTGTCAAGCCCTGCCTAATGTTCTTGGAGCAGTTTGAGCCTCTTATCATTGTTGATGTGTTGCATGCTCCTTCCCCAGTCTAGAGTATGCTGAGATGTGCTTTTAATAATTGTAGTTCTGGTCTGAAGTCTTGCTTTGGCGGTGCAGCTGGTGCGTTTGGTGAACGGAGCGGCTATCAGTTCCATTTCTATGCAATGACCTATAGCTGTCAGTGATTTAACTGTACCATTGTTTGTACTGAATCGGAAATAACATCGTGTCTAAACAAGTAATTAAGTCAGAAATTGCCTTGTGACTCTAGTTTGCTTCTGTGCTCTATTCTGAAGATGTGCTTAATCCATTTTATGAATGCCGAGATCCTTGATCTACCTCGTATCTTGTGTGTTTTGATTTTGTATTTTATATTTTTTTTTGTGCAGGTTGTTGTGATCTGTGAAATTAACAGCCAATATGTCAACTGAAAAGGCAAAGGTGAGTTAGTTTATTGTGTAGCTATATAGTTGAACTTTCCAGGAGGAAAACAGTAACAATTTCAATGTTGCACAGGGATTATTTTTAAATGTTAAATGCTGTAGGGTGACTACTGAAGAATAATGTTGCACTATGTTAATGTGGCACCGTTTGGCAAAGCTGATGTTTATGTATGAGGGGATTACAATTGGTTTAGTTTTCAGTTTATCATACACAGGTAACCTAACAGGAAAGGTTGGGGCAGATGGCATATTATAAATAATGATCTTGAGCTTAATGTTGCATATAACAGTAGGAAAGGCATGCATTGTCAACAGTCATTCTTGTGCTTAATCACCTCATTTAGAGAGGTAGAGAAATGTATTCCAATTTTGGGTTGATGGGAGGGAGATTAAAGGTCAGTGCTACTGTTCCCATAACAGTTTATCATATGATAAATACTGAGCTCTGAATTGCACATCCACACAGTCCGTTTCCATTTGACTTATTTCAGTGTTAATTTTTTTAACAAACAAAAGGTTGTGAAGAGTGAGCTGCAATCTATCTTTGATCCCCTAATGTTAATGTTTAGGATGTCCTTTACCATATGTATAATATGTTTTGAGTGAGCTTATCCAAAACTGGACCATGATGAGACAATATTTTATTTGTTCAAACCCCACAAACAGAATAAAAGAAGTTGACAGTCCAGACTAGTTATCGCTCAGTGCAATTGAGACCTGTTCGCTGGTTCCATGTACTCTTCTATATCCTAAACTTGAATCCAAACCTCTCTATGCTTTTTTTAAAAAAGCAGAAAATACTAGAAATTCTCAGCAGGTTGGCAGCATCTGTAAAGAGAGAGACAGTGTGAACCTTTATGTAAATGGGTTTCAAGGACAGCTGCGCTTGCTGATGAGAGTGCATGTGTGCAGTATGCCCTGCTTAAACATGTGCACAGGGGAGGGGAAAGCTTCCCGAGCTTGTTCTTCCCATCACCTCCCCGGCTTTTTCCCTCCCCCTTCAGCACCTCTACTCTTCCATCACGACTCCCTACCTCAGCCTCTCTAGAGTAGGTAAGTAAATATAAGAGGAAAAATTGAAACAAGCCACAGAAAAGAAGCAAAATGGACAGAATAGACTCTTAAACGTAATGCTGATTCTGAAAGACTGTCCAGTGCCTAATTGAGATATGGAGGTACTCTTCCTCATTTCTGTGTTGAACTTGACTGGAACAAAGTGAAGTTTGGCTGAGGACAGAACTATCAGCATGAGAGCAAGGCAGGGAATTAATATGACTGACCATCAGAATCTTAGTTAAGCTTGTGGACTGTATGGAGGTATGTCATCCAGTCAGTTGTCTCTGCTATTTGTTTGTTTTTTTTGCTGTACCTTTCCTATTATAAAACACTTGCTCATTTCGGCTTCACCCAAAAATATCTATGCATGAGTTGCAAACAATACGCAAGATTTTTGAACAACAGTAAGCCCAATATAAGGTCCCATATATGAGTCTGACTGTGAACTATGTCAAAGCTGGAAAATGCATCAGCAACTGTGGAATAACCTTCTGGGAGGTTTCGTTTAGATTAATCGGGTTCATTCAACAGTGGGCACAATTAATTTCTCTCCAATTATATCTGAGCTAACACGATTAATGACCATTTTTAAACATCTTTCTCGGCTGAGATTCCTCCTCTTCTGTAGAACATTGTGTTCACTGTTACTAAGGACTTAAATAAGCAAAGTTTTTGATGTACTTGGAGCATTTTGAAAATTTTTTTAATAGTAATTTGTTAGTTCAGTGTTCTTCAGACCTCTACTCACTGGTGAGAATTCCAACTCTGGAAGGATTCTCCCGTGTAACCTCTAGGATTAGGAGTCATTGCGTCATTGTTGATTTGGCTGTTATACTTGAACTGCAGTCAACTCCATAAACTAGTTCTAAATTAGACTCGGCAGCTGCAGTATGCGGATATTTTATCAAATCTCCACTTAGTGAGCAATTTTGGTAATTCTTTCCATCTAAAAGACATTCAGCAACACTTCAAGTCCTGGATAAATTAAAAAAATCTATTTATGAGCAGAGCAAAAGATCGTGAATCGTATGAGGCCCTGATGTAGCATATTGTAAGGGCTTTGGTCAGCTATTCTTTAGCATGCATTTGCCTGGCTGACCTCAGACATTCTTAAGGTACATTTACTTTTTACCATGAACAACTTCATTTCACACACACTTTTGGAAATTGTTTTTTACATTATGACAACCACTAACCTGGGAGCAGAACAGTAAGAAAATTTGCAGGAGTCAAAACATGTCTGTGGAATGCGTAATGTTTTTAAGCATTTTTTTTTTAAAATGCAGTTTTAATTCACTTGGATAGAAAATAATTGTCCATGCAATTAAGCAGCCCTTGACTTGGAGGCAGTACCAAGAAGAAAAAGATAAGCTATGAAGGTTTTCTATTTGATTTGGCTCAAAAAGCTGGAAGCAGAAGATAATTAACATATCGATGCTGAAGCTCTTGGAGGCACAATGAGTGGGCTAAAAGAAATCTGATGTTAGGAAAGCTGCGAATATAGTTTGGAGATATTTAAAGGCTAAGTGGTTTACCAAGAATGACCAAGTAGTGAATTTGGTGTTCTGTGTTGGTCGGTTAGAATGACATTCCGGAGAGCTATGCCTTCAGACAGTTGTGATCCCCCGGTGAAGAATTTGTAGAAATGTGCATAAATGTGAAATTCACGGGCAAAAGCAGTTGCGACTCGGACTCCTAGCCTATCCTATGTCAGTAACGAATAACATTGTGGAGCTATTTAGCTACATATTGTCATCCACAAGCATTGTCCTCTAGTGTGTTTGTTTAATTTGTATCTTTGCTATAGTGACTATTTAAAGTGAAATTTGCATTACAACAGCAACTACACACCTTATCAAACAAATTATTTGTTTTTGGAGCTATTAGTAACTCTCTACAGTGAACTACAAGGCTTAAATCTTGACATGAGGGGAGCAGTTCCACCTAAACATTCTCACACTAATCACTGAGGTTCCCTCCATTGTATATAACAGGAATAAATCTGAGGACCTTTGATCACCTGTCCTGACGGTTTTTAGTATTTGAGGGTAAACCCTGGACTCATGAATTCAGTTTTCTGTGTTTTTATGGTGAATTTGTATCTTGGGTCAAAATATCTTTTAGAAGATATTACAAGGTGCAAGATATTAGTTCAGAAATTTTCTTTTGTAAGTGATGAATGATGTATGGCTATCATTTGGCATTTTCAGTGAAAAGCAAAACCCTTCTTGGGGTGCATATTACTCAATATGTCACTGCCAAATATGTAAATGATATGACAAGATTAGAGAAACTGGGATCACTTGCTCTGTGTGTTCTCCTTCATCTGTGGCTCAATTGATTGCACCTCTAAGTCAGGAGTTTGTTGTGTTCCATTTCCTCCACACGACTTGAGGACAAAATCGATGGGCTGACATTGCATGTCAGAAGTGCTGTCTTTTGGGTGAGATGTTAAACCAAGGTCCACCTGCAACCCCCCCCCCCCCCCCCTCCACCACACCAAAAAAAAGCACAACTTCAAAGACAACCAGGGAGCTTATTGCTGATAATCAGTTTCTGATGATTACTTTGTTTATGCAACCCCAAACTGGCTGCTGCCTTTGCTACATTACAGCAACATCTGCATTTAAAATATTTCATTGACTGTGCAGTGCTTTCAGACATCCTGGAGGTCATGAAAGAAGCTAGACAAAATGCATCTCTTCCATTTTCCCACCTTCCGTCTTGACATATGGAGCAAATTTCCCAATCAAAATCCACCAGCTGATGTCTGTTGGATCAAGGAATGGGAACATGGGAATTGACCAACTGGTTCGCCCTCAAGGAAAATGGTCCTTGCTAAACGGGTTCAGGACAATCCAGGGCCTCAGTTACTAACTGTATGCATTAGTGGAGAGATAGAAACAATGCAGTGATATCTGAAATCTGCAATATCAAAGTGAAATATCTGAAGTATTTTTTAACCTGTTAATTCATGAGTGACTGTATTATTTCTAATTCCTGTTAAAATGAAAGTTACAAAGAGTGAAATCTTGTTGTTAATTTCTTCTTTGGGGGTCACAAAGTAAATTTGGTTATCTTGATTTATGGTTCCCCCAGGACGGTTCTAACAGCATTCTCGAGAAAAAAGTACGTTTGTACGGTACATCAAACATGAGTGGATTGTGTTCAGCTTTTCTGGTAAACAACAGTTAAAATCATATTTTTGTGTTTTTGTTTTTTTTTTCCAAGTTGGTGGAAAATTTCTGTCTCATGTGTTGTTTTGTTTTCACTTAATAGCATTAAATGAAGGCACATGGTCAAGCATTCACCAGTTTCAGAAGTTGTAAGTGTGTGGGTAGTATGTTGTACACAGGTGTTAAGTTGGGGCCAAAAGTAGGTGAGGGCTGGCTTTCCATAAGGTGATATTATACTTAAAGCTCTATGTATTATCATTGCTATTTCTTGCAGTGGACTGTGTCAGTTCTATTTATTTCCCAGCCATATACAGTGGAGTAATATGACAACTACACTTGATGCCAACTAGAACCAAGTGCTATGTTTGATGGCAAAGCTGTGATTCTTTTCCATAGCAGAGAGACTCTGAGAAATGGGGAGGATTAGATGTTTGACCAAAACGGCCTGCTCTATTTTCTTTAATGACCATGGTACAAGACCATGTCATGGCCCAAGCTTGACCAAGATTTTTTTTCACATTGGATCATGGAATAGTACAATACAGAAGGAGGCCATCTACTTCATCTCTATTTAAAAGAGCTAGCCAAGACTCAATCCATTTAATCGCACTTTTTTTATTTCTCTTTATATCCTTTTGCAATTTTGCTATGTTTGAGTATTTAGTCAATTGTTTTCATTTTTGAAAGCTAATCTGAGTAAACAAGATAGTGAACAAGGCGTTTGATATGCTTGCCTTTCATTGGTCAGTGCTTTAAGTATAGGAGTTGGGAGGTCATGTTGTGGCTGTACAGGACATAGGTTAGGCCACATTTGGAATACAGTATTTAATTCTGGTTTCCCTGCTATAGGAAGGATGTCGTGAAACTTGAAAGGGTTCAGAAAAGATTTAAAAGGATGGTTCCAGGGTTGGACGGTATGAGCTATAGGGAGAGGCTGAATAGGCTGCATCTATTTTCCCTAGAGCGTCGGAGGCTGAGGGATGACCTTGCGGACATTTATAAAATCCTGAAGGGTGTAGGTAGGGTGAATAGCTGAGGTCTTTTCCCCAGAGTGGGGGAGCCCAAAACCAGAGGGCATGTTTTAAAGTGAGAGGGGGAGGATTTAAAAGGGATCTAAGGAGCAACTTTTTCCATGCGGAATGTGGTGTGTGTATCTAGAATGAGCTGTCAGAGGAAATGGTGGAAGCTGGTACAACCTCAACATTTAAGAGGCACCTGGATGGTATATGAATAGGAAGGGGTTAGAGGGATATGGGCCAAATGCTGGCAAATAGGACTAGATTAATTTAGGATATCTGGTCAGCATGGACGAGTTGAACCGAAGGGTCAGTTTCCATGCTGTACATCTCTGTCTCTGCCTTAAATATGTAACTACAACCCTATCAGGCAGTTCAGTCCAAATCCTGACCACATTGTTTGGGAAAAGGTTTCCCCCTTGTTGCTTTGGTTCTTTTTCTGATCTCTGGATATTAGCCCTTCAGCTTTTGGAAACAATATGTATTTACTGTATCTAATTGGATAAAGCTGGAGTTGTAGTTTCTAGTTAGCCCAAGATATGTAGAAGTGGACTGTGCTCTTCACCCTGTTTGAGGACCCTATGGTGCAGAAATAGTATTCCTATCTCTGAACCAGGAAGCAGAGTTCAAATACCAGGTGTGCAATAACATCTTTGTGAAGTTTATGAGAAAATATCAACAAGTGCATTTGACGTTCGTGCAGATCAAAACCTGCAGGAGTTGAACAACATAGCTTCATGAGTTTTGTACTTTTTGCCTGTATTTATAAAACCCAGGATCCCATGTTCTTTAATAATTGGCACCTTAACGTATCCTGCCACCTTCAGAGATTAGTAACAGAAATACCCCCAACTATCTGTTATTACTTCTCCTTTTAAAATTGTGCCATTTAGCATGCATTGTGTCCCCTTGTTTTTCTTCCCAATATGTATCATCATAAATTTTCTTGCATTAAATTTCATCTAGCGTATGTCTCCCCTTAGCTTCAGCCAGTTTAAGTTTTTGACTTCAAAGGGAACAATCTTCCTTGATGTGTGTAACACTTGCAAATTTGTCAAATAAAAGAAAAATACTGCAGATGCTGGAGGTTTGAAATAAAAGCAGAAAGTGTTGATGAGACTGAGCAGATTTGGCAGCATTTTGCAAATTTCTCAACTTGTATACTGCTCCCCCAAGTCCTCAAGGATCAGAAACCGTAGTGGGTTTAGTGCCGAATCTTGAAGAAGACTGTGTAAACCTCCAAGGCTGTAAGTACCTAATTATCGTAACCAATATTTCTTCAAAGCTGAGTGGCTGTGGATCTTGGAGGTCCGAAAAGATGGAGAAAACAGTTAGAGGGATTGTAAACCACAACCCCTGTTTTCTATCCCTTAGTCAGTTTTGTACCTGTGCTTTGCAACTAATTACTCTACTAATAAATTTGATATGGACTTTTAGAAAACATCTGTGGAATGTCAACTAAGCACACATTTTACTTTTTCTGAAGAAAGGTCTTGACCTGAAATGTCAGCTTTCCTGCTTCTCTGATGCTGCTTGGCCTGCTGTGTTCATCCAGCTCTACACCTTGTTATCACGCATTTTATCCTCTCTGTTACTTCATCAAAATTCAAAGGCAATTTGCTCTTAAATCCATGCTAGCTGTCTTTTATCAGTGCATGCATGTCCAAGTGGCTGTTAGTTTTCTTCAGAGCTAAAGTGGCGGGGAACGCTTTTAGAAACTAACTGACATGTAATTTGCCAGATTTAATTTTTTTCCCTTATTTTGAAAAAGTGTAGAACATTTCAGTTCTCTGATGTTCTGTTGTAACTAAAGCTAATGAAAAACACACCATTCTACTTGCCTGTCGAATCCCTCCTATTTGATTTTTGCCTATAGTATATATGGTGTAGAATGGTGAAGCCGTGTCAGAAGGTAAATAGCTAATCCCTTTCACAAGACATGTATTGAAATTATATGATTTTATGATGGATAAGATCAAACTAATGTTTCCTCAGACTTGTATGAAAAATTATAAATTAGTTTATTAAGAAGTAAGGTTGATAACAGCAAGATTACAGCAAGCATCACATTTTGCTGCATTTTCATACATTGTGTTTCTAAAAAATTGTTTTTTGCAATCTCTTTAAATATGTGGATCTCATTTTGGAGAAATCCTTTTCAATGCAAAATTAACCATTTAAGTTTTCCATTAGCCAGTATTATCTAGTGCTCGACCTTAGTTTCTATGGTACTGGATGGTCAGAAATAATGAATAAATCGATCAAAGTAAATTGATTGTAAAAGAGTGAGAAACTAAGTTCATAGGTATTGGGACAACCGCCTCAAAAGCAGAAAAACCATTCGTACAACTTCCAAGTAGCCAAATTGAGCATCTTGTTCAAAGGATTTGCTACTAGGCCGTCTGCAATGACCATAAACAAATACATGTGACTAATATCATGTTGATTAGTATTAATTCTTTCCATTACCTAAAAAACTGTGTTTCCTAACACTGACCAATCCCCACAAACAAATGTCCAAGCACTTCTTTTGAAGTGGTGTCTGGATTCCTGAATTTTCTTGACCTTGATATTAGATACTGAGCTGTAAATGCAATACGTTCCATATGGTAATAGCAGGGAATTCGTTCTTATAAAATAGAAATTCACTGGACTAGTTTTCAAACAAAAAAATCAATTAAAATTGTTGAGCTTAAACATGATTGAGAAACTGGTTGCCAGATTTGATCTCAGCAGGAAACCAGCCTGACCAAGCCAAATGGATGTCTGCAAGTGCGGAGAAGAGTGCTTCTCCTGTGTATTTCACCTGTTTGCTTTCAATGTTGCTGAAATAGAGGAAGGAAAGTGTCATGTCAATAGAAGCGGTGTTTGTATAGTGCACGTTCATTTTAACTTGTAAATTTAGAAGCAGCACATGTTTACATGGCTGGACGCTGACTTGTGCAAAGTAATTTGTCTTGTTCTGAACTGATAACTATCTGCTAAGGGTGGGAGAGGAGAGGAAAGAGGTTATTGCACTTATGCTCAATAGACAGCATTTCTTTTTGTGTGACACTTCTAGTTTTCCTTTACTCCCTAGTTTTGATTTATTGTCCTAGTTGTGACCTATCAAGTGATTATGGGCAACTGTTTTTTCAGATTTTTGTCCAAGCCCTGTATCGTTCTATCTCTGTAACAATGTTTTCCCTGGCTAAATTGTTGGATTTGTTGTTGCTGTGTGTGTGTGTGTGTGTGTGTGTGTGTGTGTGTGTGTGTGTGTGTGTGTGTGTGTACTAGAACTGAGATTCATGATCTCGGTGAATAAGTGGGAAAAACCCTTTAATTTTGTGAGAGGGGCGAGATTTGGCTATTCACGTAGTTACATGTTATTTTCATAGACATAGTTAATTTGCTGGAATGTCTGTTTTCATAGAATCTTAGAATCCCTACACTGTGGAAACAGGCCCTTCAGCTCAACAAGTCCACACCGAACTTCAGAGCATCCCACCCAGACCCATACCCCTATAACCTACCTAATTTACGTGCAATTTAGCATTGCCAATCCACCTAGCCCGCACATCTTTGGACTGTGGGAGGAAACCGGAGCACCTGGAGGAACCCATGCAGACACGGGTAGAATGTGCAAACTCCACACAAACAGTCGCCCGAGGCTTGAATCAAACCCGGGTCCCTGCGGCTGTGAGGCAGCAGTGCTAACCACTGTGCCACCGTGCCGCCCATCCTTGTTTTCTTGTGCTGGGAATTGGTTTAGCTGTTGCTAAGGCATCTCCTATTCATTGTGGTGCTCATTATGATGCTGACTGCTTGTTCTGTTTTATCACTGAGGGAATGTGGAGTGCTGCAGCACAGCAACCAAAAGTGGACTGACCTTGTTTTAGTCAAACAAAATTGTGTTAAATATTCTGACTGTTTTTTTTCTATACTTTTGATCCATGTAAATGGATATCACTGTCGCTGAGAAGTTGGAATTAATGTAGAAAAATATCTTGTCAACCTTAAAGACATAGTGTTTCTGGGAGCTAAGTCAATTCTCATCAGCACAGTGTGTGTAACACCAGCATGAAGTGAACATAATGCTTTCATGTCGTCATGTGGTCCTTTGTTGTTTTGGAAATTGGAGGCTAAATGCATGGTTGCAAAGATATTTTGAAATGGCAGAGGATTTGTGAATGTGACTCTATATTAAATGTGAGTCCCAGAGGATGTATTTAAGGTGCAATATGCTTATACAAACCTTTTGTTGAGTTTCAGATGAAGCAGGTTTTAGTGATTGCAGAATCATCGTTTTCTGCAGTTTTTGATTTATTTCCTAAAACTCTCAATGATGGGAATCATAGCATATGCTCACACGGAAAGGAAACCATTTTTATAGGTAAATAAACCAGGAATCACTTTGTCGAAGTACTTGTTAAGCTCCTGTTCTACAGCTTCACCGGGAAACTATGGTTGGAGCCTTGGACAGTGAGGAGGTGAATAGGCAAGTACTGCACTTTGTGATTTCATAGGAAGGTGCGGTGGGAGAGTGAAGACATGTTGGGGGTGATACAGGATTGAACCAGGGTGTTGTGGAGTGAATGGTTCTTGCTGAATGCTCACAGTGGAGAGATGATGTGTTTGCTGGTGGCATCCTGTTCCGGGGATGGGGGTGTGGTGCAGAAATAGCAGAGGACGATTCTTTGAATGTGGGGACTCAAAGGGGGAAAATGAGGACAAGAGAAACCAAGTTGTTCTGGGAAGGGACTGGGGTGAGGGCAGAAATGTGGGAACTAGGTCGAACACTATTAAATGTGCTGTTAACCGAAGTGAGGGGGTGGGGTGGAATCCTCAGTTGAGGAAAAAGAACATCATGCCAGAGGCACCTTGGTGGAAGGTGCCATAATTGGAATAGCTGCAACAGAGGCTGAGAAACTGGGAAAGGGGAGTGGAATGGAACGCTTGTAAGGAGTAGGATGCAAGGAGATGTAGTTGAGGTAATTTATGGAAGTTGGTGGGCATGTAATGGATGCTTGAAGTGGACAGCCTATCCCCAAAAATGGGAACAGAAGGTGAGGAAGCCGAGGAATGAGTTTAATGGGCCAGGTGAAAGTGTTGTGGCAGTGAAAGCTGGTTTTGGCGATATACGTTATCAAATATTAGGAAGTAAATAGAAAACAACAAAGATGAACAAGCCGAAAACTAAAACAGAATTTGAACTGAAGAGTGATGTCTGTCTCAAAATTTTAACACTCTCTGTCCCGATGCTGCCAGATCTACTGAGTTTCCCTAGCATTTTTTTTTTCGTTTGTTTGTAGTTGAACAGTAGAGTTGTATTGATTGGTGTTTGCTATTGGAGGTACTTTATCATTGTTAGTAAAACTCACATCAATCTGCAATAACTAAGGTCAAAATGGCATAACGAGGGACTACAAAATCAAAGCTCCTTTGAGTATTGCTGGTGGAGTCACGATGCCGTAGCCACCGGTCTAAAGTATACTCGAGGAATACCATCAATGATAAACTTCTGCAACGTTTTATGCAGCCAGTTTAATGATCAATGAAAAGCTTCCATTGGCTTCCGTACAGTCGGGTTGGAATGTTATGGTGGGCAGTGGATATTTGTAGTGTGCTGTAAATCCTTTGATTGGAATCTAGCTCTCTAAGTTGGGAAATAGGAAGTGAATGCATTGGGTTGTTTCAAGATGTGAGAGGCGAAAGAAGAGGCAGAATTAGACTCTGAAGAGAGGGAAAGGAAAATTTCTTGTGCTGCTATACAATTTGCTGTGATTCTATTCCAGTTTGCCTAGATAATTGAAGATTGAAATTCTTCTATTTCTACAGTTTCCAGATGTTACTGGGTACGTGGGATTTGCAAACCTCCCCAATCAGGTCCATCGAAAATCAGTGAAGAAAGGATTTGAATTCACGCTGATGGTAGTTGGTATGTTACATTGCCTGTTGAGGATATAAGTATGGACATTATTGTACAGCCTATTTAATTGTCATTGCTGAGTACTGTTTGAAATAATGACTATGCCTATTAACTCTCAAATGCTTGACATCTAAAAACGCCATTCTTACTTCTGTTGTTATACTTCCCACAGCAACAAACCAGGCAGTGGTTTCATTGTTGTGTTGAATGGAGACCGCTTGAAGTGGTGACCTTAGAGTGTATGAGTTTAAAGCTGAAATCAATTTTTATATGAATGTACAAGTTGCATTGAAAGTAGTATTTTTATACTGTAATAAGAAGAAATCATTTTATTCATTTTGCATGTTGAACTAGAATGAAAATAAAATTGTTATTGTTATGCCTCACTGGGTGGTGTACTGCAAATCAAGCCCCACTGTTCTTAGAGTCATCACAAATGTTAAATTTGTTTTAAAAAGTGTGCAGAATCCCCCAGTTTACTTGTATTTTCAAACCAGGTTAACAGCGTGGCTCAGGCTTCTGTACTTAAGGGTTACTAATTATTATAAATTAACAGATTCTAACTAGGGATAAACAATTATGAACCATCAATTTTAAAAAAACTGATTAAAACTCCAACTGTGTTCTAAATTTCCCCTTACACACACAGGCAGACACAGACAGGCAAAACAAAAATTGCATGTTAAGAGTGGTGATTGAACTGCCTTCCCAGCCGGTGGTCTCTGCTCACAGGGTTCCTTTGATCCTTTTGGCTCCTCAGGATGTGCTTTTGTGTGACCCTCCTCCCCCTCCTGTCCTTTATTTGCAGGAGGTACAGGTTGGCTGGTTCACACTTATAAAAGTTCTGGCTTAGTAGTTAAGAGCTGTAGCTTACAGCAACTGCAGAGAGAAGAGTCTGGTCCTAGCCTCGTGGAGATCTGATGGCTTCTGCCAAATGTTCACACTGTCAAACTGTTCTCTGTCTGGGGTCCAATTACATAATTGTTTAGAAGTCTCTTGTGCAGTCGTGGTTATTCTATCTCTGAGCCAAGATGTCTGGGTTGAAATTCCACCTGCTCCCGAGGTGTGTAATAGCATCCCTGAATGGCTTGATTAGAAAATAACCCCATAATTGCATGCAGGCTGAAGGCCTCGGTCATTGCTCTGAAGTAGTGTGACCTGTAATCAATCAGTGCTTGTTACTGACCGAAGCTTTATTTATATCCACCCTTTGGCTTCAGCAAACGAAGCTTCCACTATTCCTTGAATAGCAGCCATGCAAATAGCACTTACAATGGGTGTTAGGTTACTTACTTTTTAAAATTGTAGCAATTCTTGATTTATAAAACCGTTCTTTTCCCAATTCAGTCCACAATCAAACATACAGAAAAGAATAAAAAGATACAGTCTTTACCTGATAGATTGGGGCTGTGACAGGTCTACATACTACATTGAAATGTGTATTACATATATAGTCTATTTAGCTCTTGGCATTACTCCTGTGCAAGTCTGGTAGCAACTGCTGGCATCTGCACATGCGCAGCTGATTGCTGCAGTCACTACTACACTGCTCTTTCAATGTGCAAATTGTTGCTATCGAATAGAATAATTATTAATCACTAATTTGTTTTGAACTTCTACTTGTCACTCATTTTTGTGTTGATGAAAGTTTAAACCTTGTTCAACCAAGAGCTTATGAAATTTTAATAGGGCATTAATGCCATAATTACTGTTGAGCAAACTCTGGTCCTGACAAATTAATTTTAATGACTTTTTATTCTTTTAAAGAATGTGTAAAAACTACAATTTCCTAAGAAATTATTTCTTGAAAATTTATAGAAATTAATTCCGTATGTGTGCTATAATTTAGTTCATGTTCAGTAGTGATTTAACTGTGAATTTGTATTCCTTATATTTAATTTGATTGCAGCAGTTAAAAAACATGGCACACCACCAGCTTTTCAAAGGCATTTAGGGATAGGTAATGAATGCTGGCCTTGCTAATAACACTAGCATCACCGTAAAGAATAAATCAAAACTTTCTGCTTTGCTGTTTGAGAGAGTTCCTCAGTCTGATTGCCAATCAGTCCATTGAGTTGGGCAACATGTCTGTTTTCTGTTGTGGTGTTAGGTGACAAAAGCGATAAATTGAAACTCGCATGGAAAAAAGAAGTTCAATGCCCTGGACTTCACTAAAAATCTTTGGTAGCTTTGCTTGGTCAGCAGTGAACATCATTGCCTTGATGCTAACTGCAAAATCGAGGCAATAATTGACAATTGGGCATGGAACTCCTGTTCTATCTCTGCAAATTTTAATTTACCTTGTTGAGATTTTAGCGCATACTTTTGTCTCTGTAAATTTTTATATCAACACTGTTATCAACAATTTTATGTTGTCTGTGGTTTCATTCATAGAACATAGAACAGTACAGCGCAGAACAGGCCCTTCGGCCCTCGATGTTGCGCCGACCTGTGAACTAATCTAAGCCCATCCCCCTACACTATCCCATCATCATCCATATGCTTATCCAAGGACTGTTTAAATGCCCCTAATGTGGCTGAGTTAACTACATTGGCAGGCAGGGCATTCCACGCCCTTACCATTCTGAGTAAAGAACCTGCCTCTGACATCTGTCTTAAATCTATCACCCCTCAATTTGCAGCTATGCCCCCTCGTACGAGCCGACATCATCATCCTAGGAAAAAGACTCTCACTGTCCACCCTATCTAATCCTCTGATCATTTTGTAGGTCTCTATTAAATCCCCTCTTAGCCTTCTTCTCTCCAATGAGAACAGAACCAAGTCCCTCAGTCTTTCCTCATAAGACCTTCGCTCTAGACCAGGCAACATCCTGGTAAATCTCCTCTGCACCTTTTCCGATGCTTCCACATCCTCCCTGTAATGGGGCGACCAGAACTGTACGCAATATTCCAAGTGAGGCCGCACTAGCGTTTTGTACAGTTGCAGCATGACATCACGGCTCCGGAACTCAATCCCTCTACTAATGAAACCTAACACACCGTATGCCTTCTTATCAGCACTATCAACCTGGGTGGCAACTTTCAGGGATCTATGTACCTGGACACCAAGATCCCTCTGCACATCCACACCACCAAGAATCTTTCCATTGACCCAGTATTCTGCCTTCCTATTATTCTTCCCAAAGTGCATCACCTCACATTTATCTGCATTGAACTCCATTTGCCACCTTTCAGCCCAATTCTGCAGTTTATCCAAGTCTCCCTGCAACCTGCAACATTCTTCCACACTGTCCACCACTCCACCGACTTTAGTGTCATCTGCAAATTCTAGTTGCAAATCTGTGGCTGTGTGGCGTGAGTTCGAGAGGTCTCTTCCTGGTTAGCTATCTTGCATTTATGAAAAGAGAACTTTCAAAGGCTGTGTATAGTGCCATGCACGTTTTAGTAGTAATTGAAAAGTATGATTTATTAGTGATCTTTTTAGCTAATATCAGGTTCTGTGTATTACAGCAAAAGTGATTCTGACTTTGAAGTATTGTTTGGACTGCTACAAAGTGTCCGTGACTTGCTTTTAACTCTGGCTGAGAACAAACTGAGAAAGTTGTATTCGGTTAGCCTTGTATATTTGAACCGTTGTAATTTGAAAGATTACATTAGTCAGATTGTTTTAGCTCAGTATCTGCAGTGTAATGGAGGAGATCTTCATCTGGGATAAAATATTTTTAAGTTACCAGAATACCATTTCTGACATTCTGGAAAATAAATTGAACAGTACCAATTGTTCCTTTCTGCTCATTTCTTTTCTTTTTTTAATTAAATGCCTCCTTCGTATTTTTAGCTTTTGTATGATTTCACTTCCCTTGCATTTCATCGCTATTATTGTACCACATTTATTTTTTACCACATTTATTCTCTCAGGTGAGTCCGGTCTTGGAAAGTCGACATTAATCAACAGCCTGTTCCTTACTGACCTCTACCCTGAGCGCTACGTACCTGGGGCTGCAGGTAAGTCAGTTATTGGAGAGATTCATCAAATTATAACTCTCAGGAACATGCGTATGGTATTACAATAACAATAATTTTCATATCCATATGCAACATAAAGTGTTAAGATTTAATCGCTGGTGTCTGTTGAGTTAGTGTAAATTGGAACAGAAGTTCAGATGTTTTAGTTGGACCTCTGAAATAGGGAGGGAAAGATTGTGTGTGGTTTGTGCCCCTTATAGATATTTAGATGATCCATCCTGGAATGTGTTTGTGTATGTATATGTGATAAGGGTTGCATGACAGTCCATACTTAAATAACCAGCCTGCACTAGGTTTACGTTGACAGAATTGATGTTTGACACTGGAGGGCTACAGGTGAAATTAAGCCTGCATGCTGGAAACACATTTTCTCCATCCATGAAGGAGAAGTGAAAAGATAGAATAATTTTGCTGTGGGGAGAGGTTTACGACTGCAGTGCATTTGGAACTGCTATTTGTGGTTTGCGTAAAGTGTTTCAGCCTTGTTTGGTTTTACAGGTCAAGGCTGATGAGCTGTCTGTCACACTGAAATCCTGTTGCTGAGTGTAATGTGATAGCTATAGCACTGGTTATCAAAACTTCTCTGTGTGTTTGGAATTAATGTGATCTTTTCAAAATATCATTGTTTTTCTCAGACAATTTGATAATTTCCTGCGGCAAAGGCATTGTGAGGCAGTGTCAAGTTAACTAAACATTTACGTTGGAGCCTTTTGCCATATTTTTAAACTTAACTCCCTCCCCAAAAAATAAAATAAAATGTTGAACATATAATAAACAACAAACATGGAGTCAGGTGGGAATAACACATTCTGCAGAGTCATGTGATCTACATGGGCACAGATTGATGTGATGATTCAGATAATACATTGCCTTGAATTTGGCTTGTTATGGCCCCTGATTCCTTTCACCACACCCTGACTGGTTATGTGAATGTTTTGCAAGTTGCAAGTTTTGAAGAATATAGTGTTGAAAGGAACATGTTTACATTCATGAGGACCATGGTAATTTGTAGGTTGCATGAGTCATAATGGCACCTCTCTTTCGTAATCTCATGTTAGAGTTAACCACAGAGCCTACACTTGGCAGGAGAGAGACCATTTTTTTCCACTCACTTCTTTCTTTCCACAATGCATGTGTACCAGGCTGCCCCACCAAATGATTTGAGGATTTGGACAGAGTCTGATATGCAATATAGGGATCAGTGTAACAAAACAGGACCATGGTATACTGACTTTCCTAAAGTGATCATATTTCTGGCTGTCACCAAAAATGTATCAGGACTCTGAAAACTGCTGCTTGTGGCTATATCTTTTCGTTCAGAATTGAAAAGGAAATAAGCCATAAGTATTTAAGAACAGATAAATCCCACCCATAGTTCAACCAGCTATAAATAGACCAAGAAGGATCTAGGTGATAAATGTTTTTTAAAAAAAAAATTTCAATTGTGGAAGAATTATGGGGCAATTCATTGCTAAAATAGATGACTATATATAATTTTTTAATGTATTTCAAGGTATATTTACATATTAAAATTATAAATCAAACTTTTTGTTTAGAGTCTTTACTGGTGTGGTTTCCAGAATCTGTTGACTTTGGGAGTTACGTATTGATATCATTAGCTATTTTGAGTAAACTTGGAATGGATTATGTCCAAACTGGTGAATTTAGTCTGAGCTATTATTTTCATAGAAAAGATTGAAAGAACAGTCCAGATTGAAGCTTCGACAGTGGAAATTGAGGAGAGGGGTGTGAAACTTCGTCTGACAGTTGTGGACACACCAGGATATGGCGATGCCATTAACAGCCAAGATTGGTAAGTTGCCAGTTACCGAAATAAGGTCAGTTAACGAGTGAGTCATTTTTTTGCTCTCCCTTGTTTGTGGATGTCCTTGTTAAGCAGCTGAACATTCACACTTAAATTTAATTCAGTGAAGGAGTTGATACCAGCAATGATATCCTGGAACTGTATTACAAAACTTTTAAATGCAGTGAAGATTGCATTGCAATAAGCTGAATGACGTAGTCAATTGGTTGTGTGAGAAGTTGTTGTTTTTTGTAATGTACTTGTTGTTTAGCACCAAAATTGGATGTGGAACTACTTACTATTTAAAGTTTTGAACAATTGAATCATAGAAACTTATAACACTGAAGGTAGCCATTTAGGTCACTCTGTGTGTGTCTGAATGTTGAAAAAGATTATCCAGCTTTATCTTACCTTCCAGTTCTTGGTTTATAGCTCACTTTCAGGCAGTAAGTACCAGATCCCCACCCCTCAGTGAAAACATCTTTCCTCAACTGTCCTCTAATCCTTTTATAAAGTATTCTGTGATCCCTGGTTACTGATCACTCTGCTGAAGGAAATGGGTCTTTCACATCTACCCTCTGTTGGTTCCTTATAATTTAATGTGCCTCAAATTTTCTCTCGACCTCGTCTGTTCGAAATTACTTTAATTTATTTAATCATGCCCCTTTACTAAAAATTCTCCATTCCTGGCAATATTCTTGTCAATCTCTTTACCTTCTCCAGTGCAATCACATTCTTCCCGGCATTACGTTGAGCAGAACTGTATATGTAGTACGTAGGGGGAGGCAATGGCCTAGTTGTATTATTGCTGGACTGTTAATACAGAGACATGGATAACATTCTGGGGACCCAGGTTCGAATCCTGCCTTGGCAGATGGTGGAATTTGAATTCAATAAAATATCTGGAATTAAGAATCTAGTGATGACCATGAATTCATTGCCAATTGTTGGAAAAACCCACCTGGTTCATTAGTGCCCTTTAGGGAAGGAAACTGCTGTCCATGCCTGGTCTGGCCTACATGTGACTCCAGACCCACAGCAATGCGGTTGACCCTGAACTGCCCTTTGATAATCAGGGATGGACAATAAATGCTGCCTCGCCAACGATGTCCTCATGCTGTTAATGAATAAACAAAAATTAAGCTGTAGACTACCTAGTGTTTTAAACTTCTGCTATAAAAGTCTCTGCTGTTATACTCTGTCTTAGCTCACAAAGAAATTTATCCAATATGCCACGTAATCACCTGCAGAGATCTGTGGTCATGCACTCTTAAACATCTTACTCTCCCACCAATTGTTTTATATTCCATTGTCTGTTATTCCCAAGATACCCATTCCCTTCCATTTCTTCAGATTGCTTTCCATTTCCCATATCTCTGCCCATAGAAACAGCACATTGCTTGATCGCAGGAAGATAACAACAACAAATTCATATTTTATGTTATGTGCAAACCATCTTAAACCAGCCCTCAATATAATCATTGAGATATACATGAGTTCTGAGGTATCCGACTGGAAACTATTGCCTTGCTTTTCGCCACCAAAGTAATTTTGGAGCACATCGTTGTTGCTTGCCCTTGGATCCAGTTTTAACTTTTCAAGATAATTTGGTAGAAAAGCTTAGACAAAATCCAAGTTGATTCCTTTTAAATGTGCCACCCTCACTGACTTTCCTTATTAAATCCCTCAAAAGTTCAACCAAGTTAGTCAGATGTGATTTTTCCCTCAAGTTATGGTGGTTGCTTTCCTAAGTGCTGATGATTACTGCCCCTCAGAATTTTTTAAAAAACATTAGCATTGTTTTGATATCACATCTGAAGCAAGAGAGGATTAAAAATGAACTTCTGCTGTTTCCTCCCTTGCTGCCATTAAGAGCATGGCGTAGATGACCACTGTCATCCTTCTCTAAGAAATTAATTTTGTAATAGACCAGAAAAATAACTTATTGTATCCTGCAAATTTCAGAGATGCCCAAATGGGTGAAACCTTTTGTACATCAGAATCCAGTTGTATTTTATAGGAGGAAATTCATTTGAAAGGAAGGTTTGAAGGCAGACATGTGATTGACTTAACATAATACAGTGACATGTTAACCCATTGAATGCAAAATTGAGGTATCTTTTATGACATGTAATTGGTTTACACTCAGATGACAGATGAACATCAAGTGTAAATGTGTTAGAAGCTAATGGGTCCTATTTCTCATTCTATCTGTGAAAGCAACAAACTTATAATTGGTTTCTACAATCAGGTCATTTATATAGATGAAGAGCTAAAGACCCAAAATTCAGTCCTTCAGATCTTCTCTGCATCTCTTTGACTTCTGCTGTGTCTTTGCTGAGGACAGTTGGGTCTCTGTATTATTTTGTACAGGCTTGTCTTATTCCCAACAGTTTAATTTAATTTGTCCCTTTTTGTCAGTTGTTATCTTTAACATATTGAAACATGTGATAAACCAAATATTAGGACTTTCGTATCTATTTTCATAATGATGTGTTCAAAAGTGTCAGGGAGATTTGTCAAGCAGTATCTTTTCCCCATCTAAATACGTGCTTCATATTGCTTAGTAAACTATAGGAAGCTTCAGTTAACTATTTCCCTAAGCCATTCCTCATAGTTTCATTGGCAGAGAATTTCTACGAATGACGTTCTGTGGCATATCACATTGAATCCAGCATTGTACAAATTCCACTTGCTCTAGAGGTGTGCAACAATATCTCTAAACAGGTTGGATGGAAATATGTAAATATTCCACCAAATAATTTATGGATGTTAATTATGCTATTATTTCTGTTGTTCCATAGTTTTCAGTGACTTTGCACCACCTTCCTTGTCGTAACCATGATCAATTAATTGTGACAACACTGCCCTGTTGAGGCAAATGTCTATCCACCTTTTCCAATGCACAAATGAGGGGTGGAATGGAATATTTTCACTTGCCTGGATGAATATAGGTCCAACAACACTCATGAAACTCCACATCACCCAGGAAAAAGCAGCTTGGCCAGACCCCTTCCACAACTGAAGCATTCACCACGAATAAATAGTGGGCATTATGAATTTGTAACTCAAGACTGCACGGACTGTACTTTCCAACCCACAGCCTCTACCACCCATAAGGGCAAGGGCAGCTGATACATTGAAATGCCATCATATACAAGTTTCCCTCCTAGCTACACGCCAGCCTGACTTGGAAATTTATCTCCATTTCTTTACTGTAGCTGAGTCAAAACCCTGGCATTTTCTTAATAACGGCACTGTTGGAATAACAACAGAATGACTGTGGTAGTTCAAGGATGTGGTTCAACACAATTTCTCAAGGGCACTTAGGCATAGGCAACAAGCAGGCCTTACCAGTCACGCCCGTATCCCATGAAAAAACACACAATAAAATGAGAAAGGATGGGTGAAGACTCCTTTGAAGTTATTAGGCCAAATGGCCTGATCTTGTGCTCTCTGTCCTATGTCATTGTGTGCAATCTTTTCATAACCACTGCTGTCTCAAAGTCTTTTGTATTCAAAAACAGATGTGGCAAGTGGTTTTTCTTTTTTGCACCAGAAGTTTCGACAGTAAATGGGCTGATTCACCAGTCAGTTGACAGTACAAATTCCAAACGGAGAAACAATTTATGTTGAGAGAGACAGGATGCTGATCGGTTAACAAAGAGATTTTGCTCAAAGAATTGCCATGATGCAGGGAAAAGCAAAGCTACCGAAGCTGTTTATGTATAGGTTTTTTTTTTTGCATCTTTTCAGTTAAGCAGAAACTCGGGGCTCACTGCTCCCAAGGGGAAGTTGTCAGCATGTGTTGACCAATTGTACAGCCTAGATGCCTGACATCTCTCAGTACTGAAATGCAGATAACATTTTTTAATCATGTGCATATACAGTGCCTGGTTCTCTGCAGGCCAACTGTATTTGTCCATGCTGTGTACTTTTTCAGTTAAAGGCTAAAAGGGACATTGTTCCCTGGAATATTCCCCATTACACATTTTAACCAATTGGAGAAGATTTACCTTTTCTTTTAATTTAAACAAAATGTTCAGAGTAACTGTTCCCTAATGCATATTCCAAGACAAACTTTGAACAAATCAAATCTACTTGTTAACCAATTGCACCTTGTTATGCAGTATAAATGGTTGGATTCTCTTGAAATTTAGTATTCTTCCATCTGTGATTTTAAAAAGTGCAAAGCAAAAGTATTTTTACAAAACAAGTTAGATTAATTTAATTCGTTTTGAGTAATAAGAAACATCGTTGGCCAAGACAACTGTCTCTCTCCAAGTAGTGACACCTGATCGTTGATAGGGCCTTGGTGTAATGTTTAACTCTACTACACCTCCAACAATGCAGAATTCCCTTAGGCTGGCTCATTTTGCAGTCCTAGAATCTGTGCTTTAAGATGTGTGTTAAGTATGAAGTGTTAAGACTTTAGTTGATTTGAATTTGCAGAGAGGAAAAAAGGACCTAAAAATAATATTGGAAATATTAATTTCAATAGTAGACAATGAGACAGTACAAATAAAAAACAGATTTCTGTCACGTATACCCAGAACAGTGGTGGTGTCCAGAGATGATACTGGAATATTGCAGTATATCAGGCAGACCACACTCAAACTGTCTTCTCTTCCAGTCATCACACTGTGAGACACATTGGAGTCAATACAGAGAGGAGCAGCAACACTGGTTCAATGGACAACAGGGTGAGGATGAGGAAAAGTTTGATAATCTCAGCCTCAGAAGAAAGCATCTATGGCATAAGGATTTGAAAATATAATGAGTGCCCCAGTGGACTTGTAGTGTACGTTCATTGTGAAGAATTGGCCCCTTAAACCTGTAGGTTTCCAAGTCAGCGTTCTGAGATTACATGGCTTCAATACCAGAACATCTGCAGGAACACTTAATTGGCCACTGAATAATGAATGTGGGGTCCATGCACGTGCAGAATAATAAAAACTGATTGTGAGTTACAGCCTTGTTTACATTCTTGGCTGGGTTTTGGATCCATGATGTTTGTTCAGTTTGGTGTCGGACTCCGTGAAGTCGGATGATGAGAATATACAAGGTTCAGTGCCTTGCAGGCAGCCTGCAAAGGATTATGAATTTTGCCTTTGAAATCTAAACTGTGTTTGAGATTATTTTACTGTATGAATTATTGATGGTTACAGGACTGCCACTTTTAATGGTAACAGTTTTAGTTTATGAATTTAGAAGTGTTATTTATGCTAGCTGTGTTTTCTATGCAGTGTACTAATATACAGATGTTTGATAGTGCAGAATGTGTGCTTTGTTGAAAAAAGGCGTTTGCTGAAGCTTTTCATCTTGCAATCTTCAGGACGTTTGCAAGAATACCAATGTAAAGGGAAACATTTTATACTCTGATTTTTATAAAGTGGACTCTGGTAGATGTCCTACTACCACCTCTGGTAGATAGAATAGAATAGAATCCCTACAGTGTGGAAACAGGCCCTTCGGCCCAACAAGTCCACACCGACCGTCAGAACGCGCACCCAAATGCGTCCCCCCATTACCCACCTAATCTACACATCCTTGAATACTACGGGCAATTTAGCATGGCCAATCCACCTAGCCTGCACATCTTTGGACTGTGGGAGGAAACCAGAGCACCTGGAGGAAACCCATGCAGACACGAGTAGAACGTGCAAACTCCACAAAGACAGTTACCCGAGGGTGGAATTGAACCCGGGTCTCTGGCGCTGTGACGCAGCGGTGCTAACCACTGAGCCGCCCAGTTAAAGAACTGAGGGATACTGGTTTTAAGGTCAGGTTGGAGAAACTGAAGTGCAAAGGAGGTCGATATGACATTTGATAAAGGGGATGATAACAGTGTGGAGTTGGAGGAAAATCTTCTGAGGAAGGGTCTGGTCCCAAAATGTCAACTTTCCTCCTCCTCTCATGCTGCCTGGCCTGCTGTGTTCCTCCAGCTCCACACTGTATTATCTCAGACTCCAGCATCTGCAGTTCTTGCTTTCTCTGATTTGATAAAGGTGTCTTGGTTTATGATAGGTTTAAATCAGGTAGGTAGAGAGAAGCTGTTCCTCTTCACTGACAGTAAAACTGTAAGGTACACAGATTTAAGATATTGGGCAATAGTTACTGGAAGGTGTAAAGAAGGAATTTTGGGTGTGTTGTCGTTCACCAAGTTAGATGGTGATTGACAATTAACTATCAGGTGTTGCTTAAATTTAAACCTGGCAGTTTAACTCTGTTAATCAAGGCATTAACCTGAGGAATGAACTGTCGATTTGATGTTAAAGCAGTTACAATCTATAAATTTATTTCTGTCTGCAAAGGGCCCTTTTTACTAATATACATAGCTTTCTGTTTCTGCAGCGACCACATCTGCAGCAAGTGTTGGTTGCTGGAAGAACTCCGGATCAGAATTAATGATCTGGAATCTGAGCTTCAAACTCTGCGGCACATCCGGGAGGGGGAGAGTTACCTGGACACTTTGTTTCAAGAGGCAGTCACACCCGGTAGATTAAGAAATTCAAATTCAGTAAGTGTTCAGGGACAACAGGGTGTGACTGCAAGTGAGGCAGGTAGGGGGATTTTGAGTTCAGGAGTGCAGGAGCCGCAGCCCTTGACCTTGTCCAACAGGTATGAGATTCTTGCTCCCTGTACGGATGAGGGAAAGGGCTGTGGACAGGATGAGCCAGCTGACCATGGCACCATGGTGCAGAAGGCCATTCAAGAGGGGGGAGCAAAAGGACAAGTAGTCGTTATAGGGGTCTCTATAATTAGGGGGACAGATAGTATCCTATGCAGGCCGGATCGGGAGTCCCGCATGGTGTGTTGCCTGCCCGGTGCCAAGGTGCAGGACATCTCTGACCGGCTTGAAAAGATATTGGAGCGGGAGGGGGAGGATCCAGTTGTTGTGGTCCACGTTGGGACTAACGACATAGGCAAAGCTAGGGTAGAGGACCTGTTCAGGGATAATCAAGCACTAGGAAAGAAATTGAAGTACAGGTCCTCAAGGGTCATAATGTCCGGATTACTGCCCGAGCCACGTGCCAATTGGCATAGGGATAAGAAAGTTAGGGAAGTAAACACGTGGCTAAGGGATTGGTGTGGGAAAGAAGGATTCCATTTCATGGGGCATTGGCATCAGTTTTGGAACCGGGGGGATCTGTACCGTTGGGACGGTCTCCACCTGAACTGATCTGGAACCAGTGTTCTAGCGAAAAGAATAAACAGGGTGGTCAGTAGGACTTTAAATTTCTGAGTCGGCGGGGGGAGGGAAAGTGACAGGGTGTATGGAGTTAAATGGAAAGATGAGCAGCAGGATAGCATGTGAGCAGGTGGGTTTAAGCTCGAGGCAGACTAGGAATGCAGCAAAAAGGAAGGATAACTTAAGACATTTTATGATTTCCAATAATGATAAGAAAGTTAGCATTAAGGCACTTTACCTAAGTGCTCATAGTATTCGTAACAAAGTAGATGAATTAATGGCACAAATCATCCTGAACGATTATGATGTGGTAGGCATCACAGAGACATGGTTGCTGACAGGACTGGCAGTTAAACATCCAAGGATTTACAACTTATCGAAAAGACGAGGGGGTGGGGTTGCCTTGTTAGTTAAGAATGAAATCAAATCAATAGCACTGAATGACATAGGGTCAGATGATGTGGAGTCTGTGTGGGTGGAGTTGAGGAACCACAAAGGCAAAAAAACCATAATGGGAGTTATGTACAGACCTCCTAACAGTGGTCAGGACCAGGGGTACAAGATGCACCAGGAAATAGATAGGGCATGTCAGAAAGGCAAGGTCATGGTGATCAGGGGGACTTCAGTATGCAGGTGGACTAGGTGAATAATATTGCTGGTGGATCCAAAGAAAGGGAATTCATGGAATGCCTACAGGATGGCTTTTTGGAACAGCTTGTGATGGAGCCCACAAGGGAGCAGGCTATTCTGGACTTAGTGCTATGTAATGAGCCAGATTTTATAAAAGACCTTAAAGTAAGGGAACACTTAGGAGGCAACGATCATAATATTGTAGAGTTCAGTCTGCGGTTTGAAAGAGAGAAGGCAAAATCGGATGTAATGGTGTTACAGTTAAATAAAGGTAATTACAGGGGCATGAGAGAGGAACTGACGAAAATCGACTGGAAGCAGAGCCTAGCGGGGAAGACAGTAGAGCAACAATGGCAGGAGTTTCTGGGTGTAATTGAGGACACAATACAGAGGTTCATCCCAAAGAAAAGAAAGATTATCTGGGGGAGGATTAGACAGCCATGGCTGACAAAGGAAGTCAGGAAATGTATCAAAGAAAAAGAGACAGCCTATATAGTGGCCAAGAGCACTGGGAAGTCAGAAGATTGGGAAGGGTACAAGAACAAACAGAGGATAACAAAGAGAGAAATAAGGAAGGAGAGGATCAAATATGAAGGTAGGCTAGCCAGTAATATTAGAAATGATAGTAAAAGTTTCTTTCAATACATAAGAAACAAACAAGAGGCAAAAGTAGACATTGGGCCGCTCCAAACTGATGCTGGAAGGCTAGTGAAGGGAGATAAGGAAATAGCTGAAGAACTTAATAAGTATTTTGCGTCAGTCTTCACAGTGGAAGACATGAGTAATACCCCAACAATTAAGGAGAGTCAGGGGGCAGAGTTGAGTATGGTAGGCATTACAAAAGAGAAAGTGCTAGAAAAGCTAAAAGGTCTAAAAATTGATAAATCTCCTGGCCCCAATGGGCTGTATCCTAGAGTTCTGAGGGAGGTGGCTGAGGAAATAGCGGAGGTGTTGGTTGTGATCTTTCAAAAGTCACTGGAGTCAGGGGAAGTCCCAAAAGATTGGAAAATCGCTGTTGTAACCCCCTTGTTTAAGAAAGTATCAAGGCAAAAGATGGAAAATTATAGGCCGATTAGCCTAACCTTGGTTGTTGGTAAAATTCTAGAATCTATCGTTAAGGATGAGATTTCTAAATTCTTGGAAGTGCAGGGTCAGATTAGAACAAGTCAGCATGGATTTAGTCAGGGGAGGTCGTGTCTGACAAAACTGTTAGAATTCTTTGAGGAGGTAACAAGTAGGTTAGACCAGGGAAACCCAGTGGATGTTATCTATCTAGACTTCCATAAGGCCCTTGATAAGGTGCCTCACGGGAGGCTGCTGAGTAAGGTGAGGGCCCATGGTGTTCGAGGTGAGTTACTGGCATGGATTGAGGATTGGCTGTCTGACAGAAGGCAGAGAGTTGGGATAAAAGGCTCTTTTTCGGAATGGCAACCGATGACAAGTGGTGTCCCGCAGGGTTCGGTGTTGGGGCGCAGCTGTTCACTTTATATATTAATGATCTGGATGAAGGGACTGGGGGCATTCTGGCGAAGTTTGCTGATGATACGAAGTTGGGTGGACAGGCAGGTAGTACGGAGGAGGTGGGGAGGCTGCAGAATGATTTAGACAGTTTAGGAGAGTGGTCCAGGAAATGGCTGCTGAAATTCAACGTGAGCAAATGTGACGTCTTGCACCTTGGGAAAAAGAATACAGGCATGGACTATTTTCTGAACGGTGAGAAAATTCATAAAGCCGAAGTACAAAGGGATCTGGGAGTGCTAGTACAGGATTCTCTAAAGGTTAACTTGCAGGTTGAGTCCGTGATTAAGAAAGCGAATGGAATGTTGTCATTTATCTCGAGGGTTGGAATATAGAAGCAGCAATGTGCTTCTGAGACTTTATAAAGCTCTAGTTAGGCCCCATTTAGAATACTGTGTCCAATTTTGGGCCCCACACCTCAGGAAGGACATACTGGCACTGGAGCGTGTCCAGCGGAGATTCACACGGATGATCCCTGGAATGATAGGCCTAACATACGATGAACAGCTGAGGATCCTGGGATTGTATTCATTAGAGTTTAGAAGGTTGAGGGGAGATCTAATAGAAACTTACAAGATAATGCATGGCTTAGAAAGGGTGGACGTTGGGAAGTTGTTTCCGTTAGGTGGGGATACTAGGACCCGTGGGCACAGCCTTAGAATTAGAGGGGGTCAATTTAGAACGGAAATGAGGAGACATTTCTTCAGCCAGAGAGTGGTGGGCCTGTGGAATTCATTGCTACGGAGCATAGTGGAGGCTGGGAATTTGAATGTCTTCAAGGCAGCGATTGATAAATTCTTGATCTCGCAAGGAATCAAGGGCTGCGGGGAGAGTGCGGGTAAGTGGAGTTGAAATGCCCATCAGCCATGATTAAATGGCGGAGTGGACTCGATGGGCCGAATGGCCTTACTTCCCCTCCTATGTCTTATGGTCTTATGGTCTTTTGGTCTTTCAGTGTGTGCAAGTATGCTACATTGAGAGTCTGACCAGCAATCTTAATTTGATTGTTAGCTGTAGCTTCTTTTAAGAAAGAGGTCCACAGCATGGAAACAGGCCCTTTGGCTTAACTTGCCCACGCTGCCCATGTTCAACTGCAGAATAACGTCGAATCACAGGCTGATTGAACATACCCAATACCTTGCCTGTTGCAAATAGCTAGAATGATATCGTGTTTAATGTGATCCGCTGGTCTTTGGGGCGCATAGCCTACCAAATGGTGTAGTAGATTGAATGTCCTTTTGGCTGGTAACACCACTAGTTTCGCCACTGCATAGTAGCAGTATGCAACAGGTAGCATAAAACAGCTAATTTAGTCTATTGCTAAATTATTTGGAGATACCTTACCATTTTCAGTATAATCTGAGTTAACTGAGTTAGCAATTTTCAGGACCAAAAGTGGCACGTTCGTCTCGTTCATGAGTTTATGCAATGCGCAGCAAGAAATTGCTGATCAGGCTACCCATCAATGCTTTGGAAGGCTTTAATGCCCCCAGTTTCAGCATCAAGTTTGCATGGTAAATTCCATTTCCTGATGTGCTAGTTGAGAAATTTGCCTGGGGTTCTCCACAACTGTCTACCAGAAGCCTACATTTATTGGTCAGTGGATGCATTGGGATTTCTACAGTTCCATGTTTAAGGTTTTAGCAAAGATTTGTACCTTGAGTTGTGGGTGAGGTCGTTGAGTTGCTCGCCAAGCTGGCTTGTTTTCGTTCAGAAGTTTCGTCATGATGCTAGGTAACATCATCAGTGAGGCCTCCGATAAAATGATGTTGCTCTGCTCTGCTTGGAATTTATACTGTCCAGTCTGTTATGATGAGTGGTGTCATTTCTGGTTTTGTTCTGTATGGGTTTGTATATTGGGTCCAATTCCATATGTTTGTTGATTGCGTTACAGGTTGAGAACCATGCCTGCAGGAATTCCCGTACGTGTCTATGTTTGGCTTGGGCTACTGTAGTTACGTTGTCCCAGTTAAACTGATGGCCTTCATTGTCTGAATGTACTGATATTAGGGAAAGTTCGTTGCGTTGTTTTGCTGCTAGCTGATGTAGCCCAAGCCAAACATAGGAACGCACAGGAATTTCTAGAGGCATCGCTCTCAACTTGTAATGCAATCAGCAAACATATAGAATTGGACCCTGTGTACAAACCCATTCAGAACTAAACCGGAAATGACACTACTCGCCATAACAGATTAGATAGTATAAATTCCAAATGGAGTAAAACAGCATCGTTTCATTGGAGGCCTTCCTGATGGTGTTTCCTAGCACGGTGACACAATATCTGAATGAAAACAAGCCAGCTTGGCAAGCAAGTCAACAACCTCACAGTTCCATGTGCTGTAAGATTGGCTTTATCAGCAAGCTGGTAAATCGGACCTGAGCTATTTGCTCACAATTCAAGCTCCATGCTGCAACGGCCTTGGCAAAGGCATTCTGAGAGACAATGGGCAACTCTAATCACATAATTTCACAGAATATCTCTCAAATCCTTGAACTGATCTCACACCTCCACTTTCGGTTTTGAAATTTGCCCAGTCTACCTCAAGTGAACCTATCTCAAAAATGTGCAGTAACATAGATGATTTTGCTTTTCAGCGCCCCTTTTCCCAAACAACACCGCCAGCAGCAAATTAACAGATCAGCTTACTGCTTGTGGAATTGTACTATGCAGAAATTGTTGATGTAACTAATTGCTATGAAGGATTTGGGATGTTTTGAGGGTAAAATTGAATGCTACACGAATGTAACCTTGAGTCCTTCATTTTCAATGGAGACTTGGCCTGCTTAACTTGTCCAAATTATTACAGCCTTGATCTTCTGAGAGGGAATGTTATCGAAATGTATAAAATTATGAAGGGAATAGATAAGATCAAAGCAGGGCGGTTGCTTCCACTGGCAGGTGAAACCAGAACTGGGGGGCTTAGCCTCAAAATAACGGAGCGGATTTAATCTGAGTTGAGGAGGGACTTCTTCACCCAAAAGGTTGTGATTCTGTGGAATTCCCTGCCCAGTGAAGCAGTTGAGACTACCTTGTTGAATGGTTTTAGGCAGATGTAGATTTTTGAACTGTAAAGGAATTAACTATGGCGAGAGGGCAGTGGAGCTCCAATCCATGAAAAGATCAGCCATGATCTTATCGAATGGTAGACCAGGCTTGAGGGGCCAGATGGCCTACTCCTGCTCCCATTTCTTTCAGGGTTGTAGAGTCATACAGCACAGAAACAGACCCTTTGGTCCAACCAGTCCACGCCAGACATAATCCCTAACTAAACTAGTCCCATTTGCCTGCTCCTGGCCCATATCCCTTCAAGCCTTTCCTATTCACGTACTTATCCAAATGTCGTTTAAACATTGTAATTGTGCCCACATCCACTACTTCCTCAGGAAGTTCATTCCACATGCGAAGCACCCTGTGTAAACAAGTTGCCCCTTATGTCTTTATTAAATCTCTCTCCTCTCATTTTAAAATGTGACCCCATCTTGGAAATACCCATCCCAGGGAAAAGACAACCACCATTAACCCTATCTATACCCCTCATATGTTCATAGTGTTCTGGTCTAAGGTCTGGACATGCTCTAGAATTTGTGTGTTGAGACTTTCAATTGTTCCAATGTACTGACGACATAGTAAATGCACAAGAAGTTAGTACTTCTAAGGGACAATTAGCCAACACCTAGAAACTGCTGGCAAAGTCAGCAACTCTAAGTTAGAAAAACAGTAAGCGTGAAATGTGAACAGGAATGTAAGTAAGGCTAGAGCCAGAAATCTAGGAGGTTCTGCTTTATTTACCTGAATACTTAACTGGAAAAATTAGAGGAATTAATCTGCTCTAATTCCTGTCTGTGAAACCAACCCCACTAACACACTCAGTATGCCCACCACCTATTCCCAACGCACATTCATGTGCATACACACACATCCTCTGGCTCCACTGCAGACCTTGACCTGACTCCCCTTCCCCAACTACCTCTGACCAAGCCTGCCTGACCGATCCTGACTCGTTATTTTCATAACCTCCTTCTCCCTGCCAAACTGTGACGTACCTTAAGCACTGCACACTTACCTGGCACCTTACTTACTTGCCCGCTTACATTTCATGCTTACTGCTTCTCAGCTTCTATCAGAGTCTTCAGGGTTTGGAAATCTTGGAATCTGTCACAGCTCCACTGCTAGTTGCATGGATTCCTTGGTTGGACCAAGCTGCTTCTGCTGGGAAGGCCTTTCGGCCTATGTATTTATATCCATTGCCAAGTTCATAGAGTTTAAAGTAGGATTCTAGCAGATTATTAAAACCCCCACCCAATGTACTAACTGTTAAGTTGCTTTCGGTTTGAACAATTTGATTTGACATTGTTGTTTCTAGTATCCATAGCTTTTCTGAAGCAAGATCTGGAGTTCAGGAAGTGGAATCACCATACAATTCCAGATATGGTATGGATGTGTGATGTTTGGGATTCTCCAAGGTTTGTGTATAATTGTTCAGATATTGGGTCTTCTGATAGTGAAAATCCTTTGCATGAAAGGGAATTGAAATACGCTTCTGTTAGATTGCAACATGATACTAAATTTATCATCCATGATTAAATCCACATCTTCCCCTGACTCTGACCAATGCAAATTAAACCCAGATGAAGCTTTTGTTTGGATAGCATTTGACGCATAGCATGTCATATTGAGACAACTGGCTTCATTTCAATATTTCAGGATCATTTGCCCATAAAATTCTGGAATCATTTCATTCGTTGGAGTCTGATAGGTAGTAGCTACTAAGCTCCCACTCACTGCCAGGATCACAGGCTGAGGGCAGTAACAGGTTTAATTGCCAGCTCAGTTGTCAATCACTGGGCAAAGAGAGCTGGAGGAGGATCAGAGGTTAGGTCCTTAACTACTTGTCTAGCTGGGATACAAGAACTGTCTGCAAAACTTGGAAAGGAAGCAGGCAGGCAGGCATGGGGATCATTTTCTGAGTTTGAAGCCAGTCAATTTAGCTGTTACTGATTTAACTTGAGAAATATGTATTGAATTGAAATTTACTGAAAGCTGTTTCCTTCATTGAATCAAATGTAAATTAAACCAGCTTGTTGGTTTATAATTAACCTTAGGTCACGAGAGTACTTATCAGGCAACCTTCTGGAAGTTGGGTCAAATGCAGTTAAAAATGTGTGTGACTAAGGATTTCACTGTTCTGACCCCAGATTGTACTATTGGGGATGAATAGATATTGAACAGCAGAGGATTGTGAAGAACACTGGAGGATTTCTTAACACTGAGATTATGAGAATGTCTAGTGCTGTTCGGAAGTTTGTGATATACACCTACATAGGTTATTGTCTAGCACCCAATAAAGCAAGATGCCAACTCCAAATAATGTTGTCTTACCTTCCAGTATCCCAGTTTTAGCACTCCATGTGCATGATCTTAGCTATAATGGATCCTTTTTGTCGTTACAGTTCTCCCTAACCAAGGTAGGTAGGCCCATGCCATTAGTATGTTTCTTTCTGTGGAGGGATTTCCTGATGTCTAGCTCTTTTTCTCCCTCCAGATTTTCATTAAAAATAGAGGAGAAAAATGTCTAGATAAGTGGTATGTTCTGTTCCTTTCTCCTGTGTATTTTTGTTTTAAAAGGATGTATTTGTTCACTTTTTTTTTTGGAAGTTGGATTTAAAATTTGCAGTCCCAACAGAGAACAGCATATCAGCTTTCAGGCCAGAGCAACTGCAGTGATATTTCTTCCCCCAGTTTCAGGGAGGGTAAATGTTTTTGATTATTAAGAGAGTGAATCTGAAGCTCCCTATGCCGGAATTCTCCTGGTATTGAACATCCACCAGAACGCGGCTGTTAACATATGTTTTGAGTTTGGGTGTGTCTGAATTGCTGCCAGAACATGATAAAAAAAAAAATGTGACCTCACTCCACTCAAAACTGATCAAAGCTGCTTCAGGATGCAGGTGGCTCCTTCCCCGTTGGTGTTTTTGGTGGCAGTACTCCAGTGGAACTCAAAGTGGTGGCCTGTATTAGCTCAGTAAATTTGTTTTTATTTTAAAACACAGTCTCCCTTTGCTCCTTGTTTTCCCAGCAGCACTTTTTGTTGGGATTCAGTTCCACAGATGCTGGAGACCCTCCAGTATGTTGCTCAAATGATTGTGTGAACTTCTAATAGATATGAACTGACTGTGGAATATGGATGGAATATTGCAATTGAATCTGATCGGATCGTTGTGTGAGATAGGCACGTGTGCACAAATGTTCTTTTGAGGATAGGTTACTAAATAGTAAGCAAGAATCTGTGCCTTTTTTGGAATCCAACTGTTGCTGCTTGTTGAGATTAGTGAAATATGAAGTGTTGTATTTTGTTATATCCTGACCATTTCCCCATAGATATTGAAAATATTATATGCTTTCTTTCTTTTAAAAAAAAAAATTCATTGCCTACTGGTGGAAAGTGTGGTGTATCCATTATTTTATATTCTATATTTAGGTAAATCTGCTGTTGATCTTTGTTCAGACATGACCATTTGTGTCAGAATGCAAATAGGACTTAAAGGGTTAAAGTGCACAAATGTGATTTCCATTCTTGAGTTTCCAAGATATTTGGTGACCTACCTGAGATGTTTAACATGGTGAAATGATTTGATCAGTTATGTGCAGAAAAACCCTGCACTTTGCATTGATGAGGTCTTCCAGAATAAAGCAATCAGAAAATTGGAACCATCTTTCGGAAGTGAAATCAGTAGACTGTGTTTCTCACTTTGTGGAAATGTGAAATTCTTTCCCCTAATAACGTGCTGGAACAACTGAAATGTCCACGACTGATAGCAGCAAAGTTTTTATTCCGTAAGGGTATTGAGGAATATCAAGCAAAAGGTGCCCAAATAAACTTGAGGTACAGATCAACCATGATCTGGTTGAATGTCAGAACTTAATAGCTTATTCTCTCAAGATGGGCACAGTTTACTTAATGCCATGATTAGGTGTTGAGTTACTAATTGGGTGCATTGCATCAGATACTTTAGGTAAACAAATTAATAAATTCTTTTGCCAGCATGTTACGTTCCTTTGCTCCCCCTCAGTGAAGACAGTTTATATCCATACATCTTCCCATAAAGTATTTGGTGTTGCTTTTGGCAGTCATCTGAAGTCAAGCTCTCCACTAGAAATTTCACCATGAATTGTAGTGATCACTTGAGCTTTATGAAGATTGCTGAACTTGAATTTACAGTTTAACTGTATTTTATGCCCACTGGGCTGCTGAGAAAGCAATATCGATGGAGGAATCCATGATTTACAACACTGCTTTCCCTGTTGTATTATGTTGGTGATTTGTCTTGATGTGGTTGTATACCAGCCCTGTATTCCACTGCCTTTTGTGGATGGCTGCACAAACATTCAAGGGAGTATCAGAGACCAAGTTTGCATCCTTTGTACTATATTTATATTGTAGACTTCTGGTAGTAGCCAGCTGTTGGCCATGGTTCAGTGATAGTGCTCACACTTCTGAGTTTAAAGCATGTGGACTTCAGACTGACTTCACACAATCTAGGCTGACTGTTCATGTTGAGGTGAGTGAACGCCATGTGCTGAGTGCTGGTTTTCCCGTAATATATTAAACTGAGTAGCTGTCTCCCCCTCAGCTGAATATAAAGTTCTTCGGGTGTGATTTTAAAGAAAAGTGAGGGATTTCTTCTCTGGCCAATATTTATTCTTCAATAATATCATAAAACTGACTAACTAATCTTATTTGTTTGTTGGAGCATGCTGTGCTTAAATTGGCTGCCATGTTTCCTACATTAAAATAGTGATTACACTTCCAAAATACTTAAGTAGCTAGAATTCACTTTGGGATATCTTGAGTCTTGAATGGTGTTGTAAAAATGCAAGTTACTTATTTTTGTGGTGATATACTCATTCTGCCAGCAATGAATTTCCAAGGTCAAGTTTGAGATGATCTGATAATTAAACGTTGAATTTTTTCTGAATGGATGTTGAGGATCAAATTGCAAAATTGTGCTGTTGCAAGTGTTAGCTGCTGGATGTACAATATTGTGACGCATCCTCCTTTTTGTAAGTATTCTTATTGTGTTGCAGAAGTCAGCATTCTGTGAGATCATAATATTCAAGGAGTTGTCTGGCTGCTCCAAAGTATTATTTACATGCAATTCTGCCTAGAAGTGGGACAGGGCTAGTTCCAAATTTTCCATTAGGTCACACAGGGCAGTTCAAGGATCACTGAAGTGGAATTCAAAGGTGACTGGATTGAACATAGAGATCAGTATGTGCCTGAGCATTTGTGTGTGTTGTGCGTGAGAGAATATGTGGACTTGTGTACTGCTGGGAAGGCAACTGAATTGAACAGGTTCCGTGTAGGGGACCCATTAAAAGTCCCAATGCAGTAGCATATCTGTGCTGTTAGAATTCTGGCAGAAGTTTTAGGAGTTGATAGACTGCTAGGTGTTAGCGTCAGCAGTGTGGAAAAGTCCTTGGAACTGTGGTGGCTTATGAGTAGTGGTTGAAATGCCCACAAGCATTGTTTGCTTGATGCAACTGAGAAAGTTTAGTGTTCAGGGACAAAATGACAGAGGGGGACATAGACCCAGGGGAGGAGGATGCTCAATCAGAATAGAAGCGGACATTAAGACAGTCCATGACAAAACATCTCTTCCAAGAGGGTTTCAAGGCCAGATTAGCAAAAGTAAAGAACTGTAATTCCATGTGAACTTTAATGAGATTTGAAAATCCACCATGTCTTTAATTTCCAGGGGGAATGCTGATCAATCTATGTGATATGTCTTGATTAAATAGCAAATGCAATGTGTGTTGTGGGCGTTTAATTAGTGATCTATTAAACATATCTCCTACATTTACCACGTTCTGGGTGTTAGAATATAAATTATACATGTATTATAGATTGTACAAATATTCTAACTTGTGTAGGAATGTTTTGTTTGTACAACTTGTGAAACCTTACAGTTTTTTATTCTTTCAGTAGCCTCCTGGATCTTTCTCATTGTCTACTTTTAACAAAAAACATGTTACTGATCCCTAATCAGATTATAACAAATTTACCTGTGCAGTCTAGGATCGTAGCTGTGTGTAAATCATGTACTCTCAACTTTAAGGGCAAACCTTACAAAAGCTGCTGAAGGTGCAAAATCTCGTCACCTCAGAGTGCATTGCAGGAAATCCTATTTTACTTATAAATCTTGAGGCTATTAATTTCAGTGGATGGAAAAGTGTGGAATATGTGTACTTCAACAATAAAGGCTCCAATCCAGAAGTACTAATCAGAATTGTTCCCCTTTCATATCAAAATTACAGTTCTCTCGCTATATTTTGTACATCTGTTGTCTGGTCGGATCTCATTGGATGCTTGGAAAGTATTGGAAACTTGGCAGTGAATTTGCGCATAACAAACAGTCACAATCTAAATGATGAGATAACAAGCATGGGGCTGGATGAACACAGCAGGTCAAGCAGCATCATAGGAGCAGGAAAACTTGACGTTTCGGGCCTAAACCCTTCATCAGAATGATTC
>JAHRHZ010000099.1:1780413-1867391 GCA_024137785.1 Ginglymostoma cirratum
GAATCATTCTGATGAAGGGTTTAGGCCCGAAACGTCAAGTTTTCCTGCTCCTATGATGCTGCTTGACCTGCTGTGTTCATCCAGCCCCATGCTTGTTATCTCGGATTCTCCAGCATCTGCAGTACCTTTTATCTCTGATACAATCTAAATGATAATCACTTTTACACTGAGCTGATTCAGGGAGTAAATAGTGGGGAGAATTCTCCTTAATTTTACCAGTTTCTGTTCAATGTTAAAACAGGAATGTTTCTATTCTGATCATGAGTCTGTGTTAGAAATAGCCCTAAGTATTGACATACAAGAACCAGCCAAGGACTGTTGACCTGTGGAGCGACAGCCATAGTTCCAAGGCTAGACTTATTAAAATAAGTTGATTTCTAAGCTCTGCCTGGAGTTGAGTTTATCATCTAATGTAAGTGTGCTTGCACTTGGTCTTTGTAGGGGTATAACTAGCTGAGTCCCAACTGACTGTTGAAGTTGGGCTAACTGTGCTAGTTGAGGGTGGAGTGGTAAATTACTCTACTTGATTTATTAGTTTGGAACTAATTCAGTCAGTGATTTTAATCCTAGATTTAATGAGTAAGATCTTGGTAGGCAGATTGATTACTCTTTGTTCCTGGACTGCTGGTTTAAAAGTCAGTGGAAGGCTGTAGTTGCAGTGACAATTCTTGCATTTTTCTCAGTCAACATATATAGTTTCAGTGACCATGCTGTTGAAATGAGCAAACTTAGCCACTGCTGGCAGGTTCTGGTTGTAGACTGAAAGCTTGTGCATTATGGTAGGGCCCTTCTGGAGCAGGCAAATACATTACTTCTGTTTTTTTTTCATGCAGACTGTAAGGTAAAAATTGATGTCTGCATTGGAGTGCAAGTCCATGCTATGATGCATGTCCCAGCTCTGAACTGGCAATTCGTGTACGGTCATCAGCAAACACAAAATCACTGTGTCCTTGGAGACATAGGGTCCTGGAGTCCTCTTAGATTGAGCAGCTTCCTGACCGCGCAATATCCAATTTTGTTTCCACAATCACTGTTATGGGAAGCACTGGGGAGAATTGTAGATTAAAAATATGCAGAAGAGGTTGATGCAGCCCAACTTACCTCCAATCAGGACTGGAAATGGGTCCAAAACTGCTCATAACCCAGGACATACACAAACATGTTGGCATGGTATTATTGCGATCAGTTGTTTAGGGCAACCAAGTTTCTCCATTACCTAAATGCAAACACCTATCAGATGCTCTTTGGGCTTTTTCTGAAAACATGGAGACTCTCATAGCAGCTCCTGGTCGAAATGTTGCTGTGAGCAGTTTGGAATGTCTCTGAAATTTTGCTGGCAACAGAGAGACACCAAATTACTCTGTAATTGTCAATAGGGTGTGAAGCTGGAGGAATACAGCAAGTCAGGCAGCATCAGTGGAGCAAGAAAGTTGACGTTTCGGGTTTACACCCTTCAACAGGACTCATGAAGGGTGTAAACCTGAAACGTTGACTTTCCTGCACCTTTGATGCTGCTGGACCTGCTGTGTTCCTCCAGCTCTATACTGTTTTGACTCTGACTCCAGCATCTGCAGTTCTTGCTATCTCCTAGTCTGTATTTGTCACCAGCTTGGCAAGTTACTTTTCACTGGTGCAGGAAGTCAGTGGAGGGGCCTTTATAATTGTTGATTAGTTTCTAGCTCCTATGTAGACTGAAAAGAAAGCAGTGAACTTCTTGATCAAGCATTGATCTACAGCTTCCAATACGTCAGCTAGGATAGCATCAGTTCATGGATCTTTGCTATCATACACGAGTTTAATGGCATTAGTTGTTTTAATGCATTGGGGGAATGTTGTCAATAGAATAGTTGATGGCAACCTATTGATGAAGCCCAGTTTGAAGATGTGTCAGAAGAACACTGCCCACCTCTAGAACTTATGCTTCTTGTGTGAACAGTTTTGACTCATTGGAGCTGAGGATTGATGAACCAGTATACCTGGAACTGCGGACAGGATACAGAACATCCTAGAATCTGTTTCAGTAGTTACAAATGATTTAGGTTTGTCTACTTTGTGATTCAGCTAAGTATTTTGCATCTCTGTGATATTCTCTCTCCTTTCCCTACATTGAATTTCATCTGCCAGGTGTCTGTTTGGCTAACTTGTCAAAGCTCCTCTGAAGTCGCTCAGTGTCATCCTCATCCTCACCATTCACTATTCTCCTTGCATGTGCAAATTTAGAGATTTTTGCCCTCAATATCAATCCTAAATCGTTTGTTAATCAGAAAAAGCAAGGGTCCTAACACCGATCCCAAATATACAACAGCCACACCACTACCTCATCCACTATCTTTGTCACCTCATCAAAGAACTTGGTTAAATTTGTCAGACATGACCTGCCCTTGACAAAGTTATGTTGGCTATTTAGTACTGCCTTAGTTCTCTGTGTATATTTACCTTATCCTGTATTATGGCATCCATCAGTTGACCAACTTTTGATATCAAGTTTAAGGAGAAGGGTCGAGGCCTGAAGCGTCAGCCTTCCTGCTCCTCTCATGCTGCTTGGCCTGCTGTGTTCATCCAGCTCTACACTTTGTTATCTCAGATTCTCCAGCATCTGCAGTTCCTACTGTCTTTGATATCAAGCTGACAGGTCTGTAGTTTCCTGGGATATCCTTTGCCCCTTTCATAAACAACAGCATTACATTTGCATTTCTGCAGTCCCCCAGGACGAATCTTCTGTTCAGAGAGGCCTGGAAAATTCCTGCCAACGGCTCTGTGATATGCTGCCATATCTCTCTCAGCAAACTGGGATGCATCTCATTCGTGCCTGGCGACTTCTCTACCTGGAGTGCTGCCTGCATTTTTAGCACCTGTTTGTTATCTATCTCCAAACTGCTTAACTACTCAACACTGACATTTTCAACTGGGCCATTGTTACCATTTTCTATTTGGTAAAGACACGTGTGAAGTACGCAGATCATATCTCTGCCATACCCTTTGCTTTAGTGAGCAGCTTATCCTGCTTGTTCCTTAAGAGATCCACTCTGTCCTTCACTAATGTTGAACTATTAATATGTTTGAAGAACATTTTACTCTTGGTTTAGCGCAGCCTGCTATCTTTCCCTTGTGCTCCCCTATTCCTTCTTTATTTCAGCCTTAGCTTTCCTTCTGCATTTGAAATGGTCTTCCTAATTTCTGTTGCAATTATTGTTCTGGTGTGCACCATATGCCTCCCATTTTCTTCATTTTCTCATCAATCTCCTTAATCATCCAGGGTAGTCCAGCTGTGGATACCCCATGAGGTTGTTGACTTGCTTGCCGTGCTGGCCTGTTTTCGTTCAGATGTTTTGTCACCATGCAAGGTAACACCATCAGTGAGGCCTCCGATGAAGCGATGTTGTTCTACTCCACTTGGAATCTATACTGTCTGGTCTGCTATGGTGGGTACTGTCATTTCCGGTTTTGAATACTCAGCAATAACGTATTCGTCAGCACTAAATTCACAAGAGAAGAAGAAAACCACAATCAGCTTCGTTTCTGGATGTCAGAGTTGAGCGTATGACCAACAGGGAGTTCCAAACCTCAGTATACAGGAAAGTAACCCACACTGACCAAATTCTCAACTTGCACAGCAACCACCCCAACATCCACAAACAAAGCTGTATAAGGACACCATTTAAACAGGCCACCATTCACTGCAACACTCCAGAACTACGTAGGAATGAGGAATAGCACCTACACAAATTCTTCGCTATGAACGGATATCCCCGTAACTTCATCCATAGGTGCCTACTAAATAGACAACAACAATAGGACTTAATATGCCATAACACACTGGCCACACTGCCCTATATCAAGAACATACCAGAACTAACAACGAGACTCCTGAGACCACTTGGAATCATGGTAGCACACAAGCCCACGGCCACTCTACAACAAACGCTCACATCAACGTCGTTTACAAAATACCATGCAACGACTGCCACAAACATTACATCGGACGGACAGGAAGGAAACTTGCCATCAGAATACTCGAATGTCAGGTAGCAGCAAAACAACACAACGAACTTTCCTTAATGTCAGTACACTCGGACAGTGAAGGCCATCATTTTAACTGGGGTGATGTAACTGTGGTAGCCCGAGCCAATCGTAGTCACGCACGGGAATTTCTAGAGGCATGGTTCTCAACTTGTAATGCAATCAACAAACATATAGGATTGGACCCCCCCTATACAAACCAATACAGAACAAAACTGGAAATGACACTACTCATTATAATGGACCAGACAGTATAAATTCCAAGTGGAATAGAACAACATCGTTTCATCGGAGGCGTCACTAATGATGCTACCTAGCATGGTGACGAAATGGCTGAATGAAAACAAGCCAGCTTGGCAGACAGGTCAATAACCTCACCAGCAGCCTGAGCTACAAAGCTTTGCTAAAACTGTGGACACCCCATATTTAGTTCTCAAGGGTATGTTTCTAGCTTGCGCCCTGTTCACCTGTCTTTTGAAAGTCTCCGATTTTTGATCCACTGTTTTATTCACCAAAACGTGTTGATAATCAACCTGCTCCCGTTCAACTTTTAGACCCTTAAAATCTGCATGTTTCCTGTCTGGGATCTTAATCCTTGATTGATTTTTATCACCATCCAACTTAATGTTGAATCTTTATTATACCATGATTGCTATTTCCCAAATCCTCGCCTACTTTGACAATTTCCACTTAGCCTGCCTCATTTCCTAGCTCCAGATACAACACAGCTCCCTCCCTGGGAGGACTGGAAACTTCCAGAAAGTTCGTCTGCACACATTGCAGAAATTTCTCCCTTTCTGTGCCCTACTCTCTACCTTTTTCTCAGTCTACCTTGGATAATTGAAATCATGAACTATGACAATTCTGCTTTGTCTTGCAGATTTCCATAATCTGCCTACAAATGCTCTCTTTTACTTCCTACCCACTGTTTGAAGGTCTATAATGAATACCAAACAAAGTCACTGTTCCCTTCCTGTTTATCACCTCCAACCACACAGATTCTAACTCAGGAACTGCATCTTGTTCTAGGGCAATGACACAAACTTTGACTAAGTCTCCTCCCTTTTATCCCACTCTGTTTCTACTAAAAGCCTTCTAATCCGGGATGTTAAATGTCCAGTCCTGTACTGGTTTGAGCCACGGTTCTTTCAATGCGATTGTCATATGCTCCTAGAGCAATTTCTGCTTCCAGTTCCATAGTTTTGTTCACTATACTCCAAGCATTTATATACAGACAATTCAACCTTGCCCTTATCACTCCCTTTCCTATGGAAAGGCGACCATTTCTTTGTCCACTGTCAATGCTCAAGCCTTGCCTCACTTCCTTTTCCCCATTCACCAGCTTCTCCTTTTTTTTTTTTCCCCCTGTCTTGTACTTCCAAAACTAGGCTCCTTAGTGAACTCACCCCTGTATTATAAGTTTAAATCCACTCCCAACTACACTATTCACTCTGTCAGCCAGGAGGTTAGCTCCCCCTTCTGCTCAGGTGAAGCCTATCTCTTCTGAACAGCTTCTCATTTCCCAGAATTGATTCCAATGTGCCCCTCATCCCTCAAGCCATGTATGTACCTCCCTGATGTGCCTTTGCCTAAATGTGGTGAAGCTTGTGGCACAGGTAGTCTTTGAGATTACTACGCTGGAATTCCTGAAATTGATCCTGCGAGTCTGACACTGAGTAGACTGGGATTATACTCATTGGAATTCAGAAGAATGAGGGGAGATCTTATAGAAACATATAAGGTTATGAAGGAGATAGATAAGGTGGAGCCTGGGAGGTTGTTTCCGCTAGCAGGCGAAACTACGACTAGAAGGTATCGCCTCAATAAAAGGAAGCAGATGTAGGACTGAGGTCAGGAGGAACTTCTTCACCCAAAGGGTTGTGAATCTGTGGAATTCCCTGCCCAGTGAAGTGGTTGAAGCTACCTGACTGAATGTTTTTAAGTCAAGGCTAGATAAATTTTTGAACAGGAAAGGAATTAAGGGTTATGGTGAGTGGGTGGGTAAGTGGAGCTGAGTCTCAAAGATCAGCCATGATCTTATTAAATTTCGGGGCAGGCTCGAGGGGCCAGATGGCCTACTCCTGCTCCTAGTTATTATGTTCTTATGTAAGTCGTCCAAGCTGTCATTGGTTCCCAATCAGCTAAGTCTATGTCCATCTCTCTTTATAATCCCTTCCCAGAACTTTATACAGACGTTCTGTTATGTCCTGAACTCTTGCGGTGGAGGTTAGATAGACCTCAGGTTTTGGGTAAAAGTTCGGCACGACATCGTGGCCGAAGGGCCTGCACTGTGCTGTACTGTTCTATGTTCTATGTACCCAGGAGGCAACAGATCACGTGGGAATCTCAATCTCGGCTACGAGCTAGACTGGCTATCCCTCGAACTGTTGACTAACCCATTACAGCCAATTTTCTAATCTGCCTACCAGCTTGCCCCTCTTTTCCCAGAGTAGCCTTCTGCACCATGATACTGTTTTCCCAGGAGTCATCCACCCTAACTTGCACATCTAAGATTTCATGCCTGTTCGACAACTCCAAGGAGCCCTGGGTTTTTGGGACCTGAAAGCAGTAAATGGGATTTTGTGAATGCAACTATATTAAAATCGCAGATATGTACCACAGACTTGTGAAACATTTATCATTGTTTTGTCACCAAGTTGTCAACAATATTTCTAACAATGAAGAGAATGTGACTCTCTCCATTAGTAATTTTGCCGCACATTTCTGTTGAAGTTTACTTTCATTTGCAGAATTTTCGATGACATTGTAAATTATTTGCAAGAGTACTCTGTTATGGTTTTGTCTGATTAAGAGTGCACTCTGTAAGTTCTTTAAATGCAATGTCATCACTTGCCTGATGTATTTTAATTTTGGGGTGACAGCGTGGGATCTTGCAGTGCAAATTTTTAGAGAGATCTAATATTTGGGAAAAACAACTTATCTGAATTCCCAGCTAAGCAGGTTTGGGTTGCTTTTGTGCATAGTTAGAAACAAAAGAGTTTGTAGCAATTTTTATTGCAAGCATAACTCATTGTCACTTGTACCAATTGTTTTCTTTGACGTGCTCCCGCGAGGAAACCATGCTGGTGAGTGAACCAGTGCAAATTCACATGCATTATCCTGAATACTTGTGTCCAGGATTTTGTCCTGTATCACGTTGGAATCCTGTCATTCTCAGCCAAATGTCCTGTGTTGTCAATTTGAGAAATAGTGGTTAGTCTCCTGATTCAAACTGTGTTGGATACAAGAGACGGGCCTTTGGATGTTCGCCACTCAGTCTGGGAGTATTTCAGTAGACTGCTGTAGCTGCTGTAATGCTACATTCTAAGGCCCAGTCTGTGTCTACCTTTTTACTTTGACCCTATTGAATTTTCCCCGTGTGTTTCCTCCCATGGGACAGTTAACTCAGCAGTGTGAGTAAGTCATCACAATGACTTCTCTTCCTTTCAATTGTGCTGCCCTATAGAAATTTTCACCAAGGGGTGTGTAACACTTCATTTCATATATAAAGCATAAACCTGAGGAGCAATGAAGTCATTGTGGCCTTTATCGTTTGCTGTGACTGTGGGACCTTGTAACATACATTTGCACTGTGAATATGAAGTTGGTAGTCACTGGATTGGAATGTTCTTGTTCCCAGGTTACTTTCCATTTTCCATGAATTCATTTCCACCAAAGGGAATGAGAATTGAAAAGAAAGCATCTATAAGAATGTTGGGGGATTGTTCCTGCATTTTTGAGAAAGAACATCACACCGTAGTTTCTTACTGATTGGTATCTTGTAATAATGGAGGCCATTTGGCCTATTGTGCCCGGACATATTCTTAGAGCTAACAAGTTGTAGAGCTGGATGAACACAGCAGGCCAAGCAGCATCAGAGGAGCAAGAAGGCTGACGTTTCTGGCCTAGACCATTCTTCAGAAAATATTCTTAGAGCTGTCCAATTAGTCTAATTTACCTGAGATAACAAGGTGTAGAGCTGGATGTCCAGCTCTACACCTCGTTATCTCAGATTCTCCAGCATCTGCAGTTCCTACTATCTCAGCCGAATTTACCTGCTGTTTTTCTACAGCCCTGCAAATCATTTCAGTCAAATCTTTGTCCAACATTCTGTAAAATCAAACATTATCCTCTCTAAGCCTAGTGATATCTCAGTTACTTTCTATTAGTCATTACCATTGCAGTGAACTGTAGGGATATAATAATTTCTTTGCCAATTTGACAGCTTGGCTGACAGTGAAGTGAAATTGGCTTAATTTTAATTGGCTTAATAAATATTAGGCCAGCATTTATTGCCCGCCCCTTTTGCCGTTCAGGAGGTGGTGGTGAGCTGCCTCCTTGAACTGCCACAGTCCACATGCTGCAGGGAGACCGACAATGCTGTTAGGGAGGGAATTCCAGTTTTTTGACCCAGCAACTGTGAAGGAATTGTGAAAAATTTCCACATCAGGATGGTGAGTGGCTTGGAGGGGAGCTTTCAGGTGGTGGCGTCCCATCTGTCTGCTGCCGCTGTCCTCCTAGATGGTCATGGTGTTGTCTAAGTATCTTTGGTGAATTTTTACAATGCATTTTGTAGGTAGTACACGCTGCCGTTACTGAGTGTCAATGTGGAGCGACTGAAATGTTTGTGGATGTGGTGCCGATCGAGTGGGCTTTGTCTTAGTGTCAGCAGGACATTACCAAATAAGATGTAGAAGAAATATTTAAACAATCAGCCAAGTCCATGTCCATCTCTCTGGATATTGATGTCTGGGTACTGGAGCAGACTAGCTACAAATTGCATGACTTAGTAAGGTTTCTTCAACAGCACATGCTAAACCCACCACTTCTACCACTGAGAAAAGGGTTTGGCATACTTTCTTTTAATCTGGTCAGCCTTTTGAAAAGTTTTGCCTAAAGTAAAGATCGTTGGATTCTCAAGGACAAAATATTTGGGAGTTCTAAACCAAGTATTTGACAAGCGTCTCTGCCAGGATGCATATTTTATGCATATAATGAAACGTAATCAATTTATGTATGAATGAGAAACAAATGTCAGATATACCTATTTCAGAATTATCACAATTTTTGACTTTTTTAATAATTTTATCAGTAGGTTCATCTTCAAAACAAACTTTAATTTGTGATGAACAAAATTAAGACAGTTTATTGGGCTTTGGATTCTCATGACTAAATATGAGCTTCTAATAGCACATTCAGAACAAATTGTCATTGCAGCTATCCTCAAAATAATCAGCATATTTTACAGTTATGATCATCCAACCAAAGGCATTATCTCTGATTCATTAGTGCAGTTGCAGCAGTCAAACAACTTTATTCTGAAGTGTTTTTGGTTAAAATAGTCTTTTGAAGCAATAAACAGAAGCATAATGATTAATCTTTAATCTCCACAGTAAATCACTGGTCATATTTTTCTCGACTTGCATTTTTTTCAGGTTTTTGTCACGACATTACAATCCAATGGAAAAACTTTAGGAGGTGCAGTTGGGATGTGCTGCAGGTTGCAGACCCCTGACCTAGAAGGAAATAAGGCAGCAGACATGAAGGAGTATCACATTACCTCCAAGTCTCTCGCCATCCTGAGTTGATTACCTTAGCTCCACTGTTGCTGCGTCCATATGCTGGAACTCGTCAATAGCATTATTGGAATATTTGCAGACAAATTGTAGCAGTTCAGGAATATGGTCCAACGCAAACTCCTTGAGTGCAATTTGGCAGGGGAAATAACTATTTGCCAATGATACCACAGGCTGAATGAAGGATATTTTTTAAAAAAAGGTATCTTTTGAGTGTCTTGCCTGTGATTCATGCACAAACCCCAACTTTTACTATTGGCAACAAAAATGAATGCAGAAATTACTGGGAAAACTCAAGGTCTGGCAGCATGCGTGGAGAGAAATCAGAGTTAACATTTTGGGTCCAGTGAGCCTCCATCAGAGCTGCCTTTTACAGCAGTTTTTGTTTCTAATTTCCAGTATCTGTGGTTCTTTCGGTTTGTTGTTTAGTATTGGCAAGTCGATTCGCGTGTGTGCGGTTTGGGGCGTGGGGTGGTGTGGGGGAGAGGGAGAGAGAGAAACAGAGGAGATGGTGGTGTCAGGCCGAAATGTTGGAATTAATTTTAACTGTGTGGCTTCAAAGATCCTTAATAGGTTATACGTAAATAGTTTTGCTTTTCTATTTTACCCTCATCACTTTTGCATAACAGATTTCTATCTTGTTGTTAGACCTGAATCTGTAGTGTTGGATGTTTGTATTTCAGTGAGAGGTCACCTTATTAAAACCAAAACAAAAACACAAAACTTAAACTATCAAGCCAGATTTCCACTTCCTGATCTGATTTGTCCAGTAATAACATCAGCTGGGATCATGACAATGGTAATCAATTTGATCTGAAGCACATTTGGAATATGCTGCCAATATGCAAGGTGCTCGCTGTTTCTTACTAATAAACGCAATGTTATTCTTAAAAATATGCTAAAGTTAATTGTGTAGTGAGATCCGAAGGATCTGAACTCTCACTGCAGTAATTTCCAGAAGCGCATTTCCAAGATTGCCGTAGGTTTGTAATAAAATTGATATATCAGCGTAGATTCTAGACTCTCATGAATATTTTCTAATCAACCTTTTCGGACATTTTGTTACACATCTTTGAGCAGGTGGGACTTGAACCCGGGCTTCTTGGTGAGACTCCACTATAGATAAGGATATTTAGTTGGAAGTTAGTTGGTCAGTATTAAGGGATCTAATAACCAGATTTTGGCATAGCGTGATGATTGATACCGTTGTTTCTACCCTCTTTTTCTCTGCAGCTTCAGACCAATCATTCAATATATTGACAATCAGTTTGAAAGATACCTTCATGATGAGAGTGGCCTGAATAGACGACATATTGTAGACAACAGAGTCCATTGTTGTTTCTACTTCATCTCTCCTTTTGGCCATGGGTAAGAATCAGTTCTCATTCTACAAGGTATATGATTAAAATATGCTTGTCTATATACCCATCATAGTTGCTGCAACATTAGAACTTGCTTAATCAAGGTGCCTAACAATGCTGTAAATTGCTGTGCCAATTTTGAGTGAAGAAGGCCATCTCTTTGTTCATATCAGAATGGAATTTGAGCAAGAGTAACTTGAGTCTTTTTTTTAACCCTCTTTTGAAGCTTCTTTATAGAACTTCTTGATAGATACTTTTTTGATTTTTAGAGACTACTGTTTCACTTTGAAGTTCTCCTTTTTCATTCATGCTAACTCCTTTTTATTAGGAGTCTCATGGTGACAATACCTTCTGGATTTGCATTGAATCTTCAGAGAGATGAGAGAGCACATATATCAAATATTGGATGAATACATAGTCAATCTTTAACTTGGAATCTGAGTGTGGTTTGAATCTGGCATGAACTATTTCGTGGAGAAAGATTCAATCAAGGCATTCAAGATGCTATTGTATGAATATTTAAATACAAACAGTATGCTGGGTTATGGGCTAAGGATGGGAGAATGGCATGAAATCATGCTCATCTGGAAGCTAGTGCAGACATGATGGGTTGAATGTCCATCTTCTGCACCTTAACAGTTACGTGATTCTACCGTAAATGGGGTGTTTTTGTTAATTTGTAATAAATAAATTTCCCATATTCTTTATCCAAGATGAAATCCTATGCATATTATAATCAACCCTATTTCCTCGCTTATAAAATATCCACACAGTTATTCCAGGACAGCCAGTTGATCTTTTACAAAAACGTCATCAAACGAACCCCAAAGAAAAGACCTTTCTTTTGGATCATCAATACTTTTTATGAATTGTTTGATGTTTGTTCTGTCAGTTCCCCTGATGATGAGGTTTTAGTTTGAGAAACCTATGCAGAATCTGTATACTATAACTTTTTAGAACACGACCATCAACAGCCTTGTCTAGTCATCTTTTGGAGGGAGTTTGAATTTCTCTTTGTTGAAGTTAACTTTGAGCTCAGCAGTTTTTGAAACATAAAATTCATGGTTGTGCATATGTAGATGAGTTTCAAAGACACGACAAAAACTTCTATTATTCAAAAACTTGATTGCTCCCTCAAGAGAACTGTAACACCCAATTGTAATTGGCTGCATCAAGACTTGTTTTGTCAACATTCCGGCCCTCATCCCAGTCCGATTACCCATCTGGAGATTCAAACCCTGCTTCTCTTCCTGCTTGGTTGCCCCCTGTTGGGTGCTCAAAATTTGCCTTCATGAATAGCCCACTGTTCCAGCCTCCTGAACCTCTGGAGTGGCTGGAGTGACTCTCCAGCTCGACCAATCATAGATACCCTCCCACCTGCCTTTGCAGTTCCTATCATCTCAGATTCTGTCTCTTGAGTAGAAAGTGGTTTGAGCAGCTGGAGAGACAGAAACTCTGATCAGAAATAATAGCAACTTAGAAATACCGTTTCCCACATTTCTTGATCTCTTGTCGTCCTTTGAAATGTTTCTGATTTCTAGTACCTGTGTTTTCAGAACTCTTCCAAGCATTGCTCATTGGATGGTTTCACTTTATTTCTTCAGTTGAGATTATTTGTGATACTCTTGGATGGGATTTCAGGTCCTTAAAATAGAAAGTAGTTCATATGCGGCAGATGTAAGCAATTTATTTAATTTGGTCCAGGACATGTACAAATTCAGAGCCTTAATTACTGTGTTGTATTTGTGAATGACGCTTTCAGAAAAGTTACTGGATTTCTGAATTTGTAGGTAATTTCAAATAAACTGTATTGACATTTGTTGAGTAGAGAAGTTGAAGGTTACAGCGATGTTCTTGAATGTTGAGCTTTATTGCCCCAGATTTGCATTGGGCAGTACCTGCAGTGGTGCCACATTATTGGAACTTGTCATCCTTGGAGCTATTTATTTCTGTTATAGTGCTTGGGTGAATTCAGATGGCTGTAGCATTCTGGGAGAGGGGCAGGTGAATGCTTGATACTGCACTTGGGAGTTCATGTATGTACTGTTGGAACTGTTATATTTTCTTTAAAATAGTTTCCTTTTTTCTTCTGTGAAGTTGTTTCTTCAGATCTCTAATTACACAATCCTATTTAATAAACAACACCTGCTTCCCCTGTGTGTTGTCTTCCAGTAATCTGGCTTTGCTAATATATTTAACTTGCAATTTTTTTCTCGTTGCCCAGTTGCACCTCTTGGTATGATTGTTCATTCTGGGCCATTGTTTAGAAGGTGCCAAAGGCCTCTGTACATGGTCCTTTATGACCATTCTCGTGGAGACTTAGTCATAGAATCCCTATGGTGCAGAAAGAGGCCATTTTGGCCCATTGAGTCTGCTGCACCTAACCTGCACCTCTTTGGAGGGAGGAAATGGAGCATTTGGCTGAAACCCACACAGACACTAGGAGAATGTGCAGACTCCACACAGACAGTCATCCGAGACTAGAATCGGAGCCTGGTCCCTGGCGCTGTGAGGCAGCAGTGCTAGCCATTGAGCCACTGTGCCGCCACCTGAATTAAAGCAGGAACCCTTTCTGGAGGGTAGTGTATAGTGAACTGCCATGTGGTGAACATATCCCTATAGGTCAGTAGCATAAAGCTTCTTTACCTCTGTATTTCAAAAGTACAAATGTTATTTCTAAAGTGTCTATAGCAGGGAGATTACTGTATTCTACATTATCGATGTCTGTCTGTTGAATTATGCAAGTGCTCTTGAAATCTGGAGCCTAGTCTGGTGCAAGCCGCAACCAAGTTCACAAAGCCAGAAGCGAGGCTAATCCAATATTCCAAAAAAATTTCAAGTGGTTGAGGACTTTAGTGTTCCAGAATGATTGTCAGTTTTCTTTGGACTATTGCGTTCTGCTTCTGAAGTTCGGATGTGCCAATGAATTAGGGGAAGTGTGTGCTATTCTTAACTGTTTATTGTCTTGTGCAGCCTGAAACCTCTAGATGTAGAGTTTATGAAGACCATTCACAGCAAAGTAAATATTGTGCCAGTGATTGCCAAGGCAGACACACTGACGCTGAGGGAGAGAGAGCGACTGAAGCGCAGAGTAAGTAGTTCTCATTGTGATCTTTGCAAAGACTTGGGAGACAGCAGTGTCATGAACCTGAGTGAAGTCTCAACTTTATTAAATTTCTTTGTGTTCTTTCTTACCATTTATCAAAGATAAATCTCAACCATAAATGTTGGTTACTTTCACTGGTAATTGGTGCTGAGTATCCAAAAGGGATTTTCTGACCCTTTCCTGTCACGTTGGGCACAATTCTGCATGGAGTGGGTAGTGAAATCACAGCCTTGTAGCATTGTAATGTTGCTCCAGAACCTGTTTTCTGTGATTCTTTGTAATATTCTTCCCAATATTATACGGGATGTTAGATACCATTCTGCCCACATCTGGTAATTATTCCTGCACAGCACACCAGTAGCTGTTTTCAGGCTAAGAGTGCCATGTGTTGAACTGAAGTTTTTGTATCCATCCAGTTGTGACAGTTGTTTTATGGAATAGTGGAAAAATCTGTGGCTAACTTTTCTTCCTGCTGCTTTTTGTTTCCAGCACAGAGTTGGTTGGGTGTGCTTTTTTTCTCTCTCGATATGCTTTTGTTTGGGCTTGAAGGTTGGAAAGTTTTATCATTGTGAACGGATTTCGTGGTGGCATTTGTTTCTGGAGGAAGTCTTTGTTTTAACGGCCTTTGCAGAGTGGTAGGTGGGCCACTCAGTACATAAATTGTAATTGATTGTTGTAATAGTTTCAAGGAAATATAAAAGTCTTTATCAGTGAACTAAGTTGTTTGCAGAGACTGTAGACTGTAGACCCAGCCATTTCAGTGTCTCTGTTGGTTGCGTGCATGCAGAAATGAAGACTTGAGTGCAAGCCTCACCTTTTTATCAAATATTGAGGCTTTTTCTGCAACAAGTTACAAACCTATGAAAAAACATACCTTTCCATCATGGCTTTTGGAAAAGAAAACAGCATGAATATAGCCTCTTTTCACAAATGTTTCTTTTAAAGGCTAATTTTGATTTACTGCAGCCTACTTGAAAAGTACAGGTTGTTAGCCTATTATTCTTTTGTTTTTGGCTTGTGTTAGACTGTGCATCCTGTGAAGGAGCCTTGCAAGTATTTGTACCGAAACCCATTCAATGACTCACTCAACAACTGAGCAGAAGTAAAAGACCAAACTGGCCTCTGTGATTATTATCATAAAATCGCAACGTTTTGCTAGACCAGAGGAGACCATTCAGTCCAGCACATCTGTGCTGCGTCTGAAAGTGCTAAGTCCTTAGTCTCTTTGTCAAACATTTATTTTTTCAAATGTACATCAGCTTCCCTTTTGTTTTTTTACAGACAAATGTACTCGTTCTGTTCAATGTAAACACATTCGACATCAGGCAGGGTGATCCAGAAATATGTCACATTCATGAAAAGATTTTGCCTTTTGTATAGCTCTTTGGAATATAGGCAATGTTTTTTGTTCCTTCATGGAGCAGTTAATGTGTCAATCTAACTCTTTTGATAGCAGTCCTGCATTGAGGCAGATGTTTATGGGTTCAAGCTTTACATGTAAATTTTAGCATGTAAACCAGATTGAAAATTTAGTGTAACATTGAGGGAGAGATTTATTGTTAAAGGTGCTGTCTTTTAAAGGAGTTGTAAAACAACAGTCTCTATTTACCTTTTCAGTTGGGAGTAAAAGAAAAGCAGGAAATTCTCCCTATTTCATTTATTTCAAAGTACCACCTGCTTCAAATCAATTTATTTGTTCATTGCTATTGACTGTGAGACTATTTTAGCGCATTGACCATCTTTGTACGCACATGGTGACTACGCTTCATAGGAATTCTTTGGAGTGCTCTTGGTCGCCCTGCTGATGTGTCTCTCTTTAAAATGCAAGTTCTTTCGTTAATGTCATATTGGTAAAGTGCTTTCAAAAATGATGCAGTTTAGCCTAGAACAAAATTGAAGACTAAGGATAAGCTTTTTTTTTGCACCATATCAACTCTTTCCGACTTTGGAACACTTTGTGTTCTTTCCAATAACATTTTTCTCTTTATTTCATTAACGCGGGATGAGGGCGTCACTAGCTAGGCAGCATTTATTGTCCATTCCTAATTGCCCAGAGGGGCTGTGGGTCTGGAGTCACATGTAGGCTGGCCCAGGTAAGGCTGGCCCAGGTAAGGATGGCAGTTTCCTTCTCTAAAGGACATTCGTGAACCAGATGAGTTTTTCCGACAATTAACAATGGATTCACGATCATCATTGGATTCTTAATTCCAGATATTTTATTGAATTCAAATTCCACTATCTGTTGAAGTGGGATTCAAACCCAGGTGCCCAGAATGTTATCTGGGTCTTTAGATTAATAATCCAGCGATTATACCACCAGGCTATCGCCTTCTCTTTTTTTGACAGAAAAGTTGGATTGCATCTGAGTTCCTGAAACTGGCAAATGAAAAAGTCAAATACTCAAGTTCTTGAAGCAAGGTCAAACACACAAATGCAAATTGCGGAATTGTCACCTTGAGATCCATAGTGGAGAAACATTGTTGCTGTGTCCTATAAAGGAAGCAGTTAGATTATGATTAATAAATCAGTGAGGTAGATTTTCTGTTTTAGGTGTAATTAGCAAATTGCACACACAAACATTCTCAATCATGTTTCTGCTAAAATCTTTAGCATCATTGCAAACAAAATCTTCAGTTAATTAACACAAATTTAACATAACTAATTCTCTCTTTCATTCCATTGACAAGAATGCTTTAATGCATTAAAGAATGGTAAAGTGATGCAGTTTTGGTTATCAGCATAAATAAACATTTTTATTCAGGGTGTTTAGATTTCTATCTGTAAGTACCCTGCCTAAAAGCATTGCAAATGTCTTAAAGTATGTAAATGTTTAATAGTCTTTAATTAAATTAAAATTCTTTTGATATAAAAGTGCTTGAAACATGCTGCTTGGCGAGATTAGGATGTTTAGCTCTCTTGTAGCCTGCAAATTCACAGTGGGATAAATGTCTTTCTTCTGTGCCTTAAGCTTGAATAATTTGTAGTACGTGTAAACCTAAGAAAGTGAGTACAATTCTAGAAGCAGCAGAATGTTGCCATTTCGACAAAGGTTTGTGTCCAGTTTTGGTGGGCTGGGGTGGGCCTGATTTGGACAAACTGAAGCCTGAGCTATTGGAAAAGGTTGTGAAAAACAGTGTAGTATTTATGCACATAACTCTTTTTTTAATGCCCTTCAACATTTAAGCTGGTTTAGCTGAGTGTACTGTAAGTTCAAGTACAAAACTAGTGGAAATTCTACCCCAATAATTTTTAGATTGCATGGATATATAAAAGGTAGGTTCTGTTTTTGACATTCTTGGAAAAAGTGCCCTAAAGTGGTAGCTGTTGGATTCCTCATCAAAAGACAATGACTTACAAGGGACCTGAAGACTCTCTAGGATAAAGAAGTGTGCTATGTGTGAATTTAAGCATTGGTTAGAGAATGTAGAGCATGCAGTGTCATTTAGAAGTGGCCAATTCATATCTTGCAAGTCACTTGTGGTTCTTCTGTGGGAAAATTTGATTTATTCAATGTTTGTTCAGCTGGCCAGCTAAAATACTTTATCCTAAGCCATAGATACAGAAAAAAGAAAACAAATCTGTCAATTCAGTAGAGACAACAAGGTGTTGTCAAGAGCTCAAGATGAACAAGAGCTGGATGAACACAGCAGACCAAGCAGCATCAGAGGAGCAGGAGTTTTGCTTCCATTTTGATTCAACTAAGCTGTTTTCAAAAAAAAATTGCCGCAAGAAACACCCATCTCAGAGAATGGCAAACCAAACAGGTAGTAAGAAATTTGTAAAAGGGATAATAGTGAACTTTTTATAAAGGATTGGTTTTAGCCCTGGCTTAAGTAACTGTCCAGTTCTGGCCCGTGCACTTTAGGAAGGATGTGGAGGAATCAGAGGGGCTGCAGAAAAGTGTAGGACTGTGGACGTGAGTTAGAGGGATAGCTTGGATAAGTTGGGGCTGTTCTCTTCAGAGAAGATGATGTTGAGCGGAAATTTGTTAGAGGTGTTCAAAATCATTTATTCATTAATGAGATGAGGGCGTCGCTGGCTTGAGAGCATTTATTGTCCACCCTTAATTGTCCAGAGTCAACCGCATTACTGTGGGTCTAGGGTCACATGTAGTCCAAACCAGGTAAGGATGGCAGTTTGCTCCCTAAAGGACGTTAGTGAACCAGATGGGTTTTTCTGACAATCGGCAATGGACTTGTGGTCATCGTTGTATTCTTAATTCCAGATATTTATTGAATTCAGATTCCACCATCTACCATGGTGGGATTTGAATCCAGGTCCTCAGAACTTTTTGGGTCTTTGGATTAACAGTCCAACGATAATACCCCTCTGCCCTTGCCTCCCCCTAATCGATTCAGCTATCGATTAATATATGGAATCCATTTCTGGAATGTGATCGGGTGAGATCAAATGGTGACTTTCAAAAGGAAGTTGGATAATTATTTGAGATAAAATAAACTGGTGTGTTATGATGTTGTGGTGTAAAGGTGGCACAGTGGGACTAGGTGAGTTGCACTTGCAGACAGCTAGCTTGAACGTGTAGGGCAGAATGTCATCTTATGCTGAATACATTCTATGTTTTGCAACGGAGTTCTGCCATTTTCTATGTGCAATTGATATCTAATGTAAATTGTATTTCTTCATTTGGAAGATGACTACTTCACTTTCTCAAAAGGCCTTTCTTTGCTTTATTACAACACTTAAAAACTGAAATGAAAGCTGAAAACAATGCAAATATTCAACAGGTGATATGTGGAAAAAGAAGCGCAATTAAAGTTTGATTGTTAACCTATTAACAGTATTTCATTTGCATTGAGAGTACTGTATTTAGCGCTCCTCCAATTGTGACTATTGAATATAAATCGCAGATTCTACAGTTGTCTCAATGAAATGAAAAATGGAACTATGCGAAAAGCACAAGCCCACCCAGAGTTGAATGTTGTGTTTGTATCTTGTTACCACCCACCTTTCCAGAAAGATGTAAGAAAAAACACTCACTGATGGCGAGTTCCTTTCCAGCCAATCCCTTATTTACCACTACCACTACCACCACCACCACCATCACCCCCCACCTTAATCGGGACATTTCTTGCCTGTCTGACTGATGCCAATACCCACTTTTCTCTATGTTCTGATAATTTCTTAAACTGCTGCATTCCTTCACTCCAATCTCTTGCACATCAGAAATATTTATGAATCAGCCATTGGATAGTTAGGGCCTATGCAGCTGAAGGCCTAAATTCTGAAATTCTCTCCAGACATCTTCCAATTTTCTCCTCCTGTGTGCTTAAGATATTCTGTAAACAAACATCTGAAATAAAGTTTTGGTTTCCTGCTCTACTGTCTCATGTTACTTTCTGTCCAGTTTTGTTTAGTAATGCTCTTATGAAGTACCTAGGGACGTTTTACTGCACTAATGGTACTATACAAATACAAGTTGCTGTTTTCCCCTCCCTATGTCTTCATTGTAAAAATTACAATTTGATTTAAAAGAGTCAAAGAATTGTTATGAACTCCTTACTACTTTCAGCCTAGTAGCAATCTTTATTGAACGAACTTGAATTTTATATCACCTAATTCCATTTTCCAGATTAATCTAATCCTGCTGAGTTCTTTTAAGGCTTAGTGTTTTCCTATATTATTCACCTGTACCCTGTTTTTTCAAATAAAGAAAATCCCTCAGTCATGGGGCTTCTGGATCCTGATGTGTTTTAGTAGGAATGTGTTAAAGCATGTGACTGTAGCTGCTTCTTCATACAATGTGGAATGGGGGAGACACGCAGGCATGTTTTTGAATAAACATACACAACATGAACATTTACAAAGAAATTGTCAACATTTGTTTCACAGCCATTCTGCAGCAAAAGCTTTGTTTTCTGTAAACTAATATTTGAACTTATTGTTTCTCATGAGAAACTTAATTGTGAGAAGTCTGACTTTTGGGAGGAACAGGACTGAATTAAATAGACTTATTCGGAAAGAGAATGACAAGCTTTCTTGTGTTGTAAATCTACATTTCCACAGGAAAGCTGAAGGCAGATACCGCAGTAATAAATATTTCAACAGCCCTAGTTGGGGCTTTCCCTGCATTGTTTCACTTAGTGTTATCTGAAGGATCATTGCTACAACAACGATTTAATGCTTTTTTTTCTTGGGAAAGCTGTCAGTTGCTGGAATGGGATACAGTTGGAGTGAATGTCACAGTTGCTTAACACCTAACAAGCATTTTTTTCTTCATCGGGAACAGAAATTTGTAATAGTTAACTGGCTGCTCTCTTTTAGCCTAGTGGCTACGCTGTTAGAGTACTGTAATAAATGGACTACACACTGAGCAGTTGAAATTCAGAGATCTACTAACAATTTATTTTGTTACTGCACATGGAATGTTGCAGAAGAGGGATGTTCATTTTGGGGTAGAAAGTGGCACTGTTCAGTCAGTTACAACACTGTCTCTATTGGTAGCATCATCCTTGCAGTTGTTTTTTTGTCTCTGTCCTAGAAAGTTACAATATGTGTGACATCGCCTGGAGGTAAGTTACGCAATTATAACACAGGCCTCTCAGTAAGATAACGTGACACTCTTGTTTTTAACGGGAAGAAATTGAGAGATAACTTCTGCACTTCATCCTTGCCACTTGCTTATTTGTGACAAGATCTACTTTACAGAAGGAGAGTTTCGAACTTTTTAAGTTGTTACTTTATATGATAGACATAAGCAGACACTCTGGTAAATTTAATATTAAAGGAAAGAATCAATGTTTATTTACACAACACCTGAAATGTGTTTTTTAAAAAAACACTTTCTTGAGCACAAATGCTAATACCGAAGAAAAGATGAGCTCTTGAGAAGATATGTACGCTTAGATTATTGACATTAACGAAAAACATTCAACATGTTGTTAATCAGTCTTTTTAAGATGAAACTGTTGCACATTAGAAGGGTTTCCCTCTCCTGGATCTTTGAAGCTAACTGAAGTTTGAAAGTTTCTGGGTTTCCGTATGAAATTTTGGATGAGCTTCTATACAGAGAGAATATACTCTTGGGATTCAAAATGAATGTTCCTGTCTGCTCACTACCTAAATTGACTGTCTGTTTAGGCAGGATTCCTTTCTTCATGCTGGTGCTCCTTCTAACTGCGTGGTTCCAGATTGAATTGATCTGGCCTCGTCTTGGGTAAGGTGTTATCCCAAGCCAGCTTCAGTCATGTGACTACACAATCAATACTCTGCTTTCCACACGAATGGTCTGCTCTCACAAGCCATTGACGCACAAGGGGAATGAGTGGCAGCTGTTCACAACTGCTTGGGATAAAATGGTTTCTCCACAACTCTCTTTGTTAGCTTTTGATTTTTCAGACAACAAGTCTGCAGAAAATTTTTGTAAAAATCCAGACAATAGGATGTGTAAATTCCACATATGATAAATGTCCCTTCAAGGAAAGAACCTCCACATTATCTCCTGCCTGTACAAAAGTCAGCAAAAAGTCACTTGACCCCTTGGACTGCATGTTGGGTCAAGGTAAGTCATCCATATTCCATGGTGCTTTTCAAAAAAAAGCATTCATGTGTTCACCAACATATGAGAACTTGTTATGCACTTAGATGTGATTGTCTTAAAGTTATTGCAGGACTTTCTTTAAGTTTTATTTTGTAAGTTGGCACCTTTCCACGTTGGTTCTATTTTCATATCACTGTGGTAACAAGAGTACTCACTGTAGCGTTGATAACTTTTATTACTTACAACTCCTTGGGTAGTTCAACTTAAATATAATAAACTAAGCACTTTGCACATAGTACTTGGATCTTCAACATGTATTCGTCTAAGCATTAAACTTGCCATGGCAGTGGTTGAGTCCAGTATTTTCATACTTCTCATTCAGTCACTGGGAGTTCACAGCTGCTTTATTAGCTATACGTGTAGGTTGCTGTGGAGTGAGTTAATGTTCTGGACCTTGTGTTGCTGCATCTCAAATAATCCTTCTTGTCCAAACTGAATTAGTTACCTGAAAACCAATGTTAATTTTACACTTTACATTGCAAAATGTATAAAGCAGAGATTTGTGATAATCTGCAAAATGATTTGCTCTTGACAGCTAGATTTTCACTTTGAAGATAGGCGTTTTGTTTTTTTTATATAGAGCCTTTTGTCCCTGTTTCAAGATATACTTTGATTGCGTGAAAGCCTTTCCTGAACTGGCTACATTCTTTGCGTTGGCAGTGTTTCTCCAAGTCATGACCGTTAAGTGTGAAAGTATTATCAGTGATGCTTATTGAAATATTCTCATGTCCACAGGACACATTCTGCCAAAATTCTAACTTTGACATTCAAGCTGAGCATTTGTGAGCAATTTTAAACAATGCTATTAAAAGCATCTATTTCAAAAAGTTGGTTCAAAATGTGTTTTGGAGTCTATGTCCATTTTCACTAAAATCTGAATTTTACCAGCTTTGGGCAATGTGAGAATGGTATTCGCAACTCTGTGACTCTATAAGGTTATCTCACCAACATATGGTTTGATAATCAAGGAAGAGACCAGCTGAGACTAACTATGTCACAACCTTCAAACAATGGCATAACACTGTAGATATTGGAAATCTGAAATAGAAACAGAAAATTATTGGAGAAGGACAACAGGTCTGGCACCATCTGTGGAGAGAGAAAGTGTTAACATTTTACGTGTGATATGACTGTTATTCAGAATGCTTCTTCTGAAGAAGAGCCCTGTCGGTCTTGAAATGTTAACTGAAAGCTGAAAAAACTGTGAATGCAGTAAATCAAAAAAAAGCAGAAATTGTTAGAAAAGCCCATTGGGTCTGGCAGCATCTGTGAAGAGAAATCAGAGTTAATATTTTGGATTCGGTGACCCTTCCATAGAACCAGCTCTGAAGAAGAGTCACTCGACCCGAAACGTTAAATCTGATTTTTCTTCATAGATGCTGCCAGACTTGCTGAGCTTTTCCAGCAATTTCTGTTGAATTCATAACTCCTCTCTGTACAAATCCTGCCAGATCTGGTGAGATTCTTCAGCATTTTCTGTTGTTATGTCATAATCCTGTCCGTTGATGCCGCTGTAAGTTATTTAAATCTAATGCAGTATTATGCTATATCTCTGGAAAAATATTTTAGATAATCCATACAGATCCAGAAGTGTAAAATCCTATTGAAACTCTTGATCTTTTGAAGAAATTTATGATCTATAGGGCCATGGAAACCATTTTGGCACCCTGAACCCTCACCCCTTCAAGGTTTTTAACCTTTTAGTGACCTCAGGTGGGAATTAGCTATTGTTTAATAAGTCAGTCAAATGAGCTTCCCTACCCCACGGATGCTGGTGTTGCACAGTTAGAAAATATAAGTGTTTGGAAAGTTTGCTATACTGAATTCTAGGATAGGATCTACCCCAGCAAGTTATAACAGAAGGGATTACATACATTTGTTCACAGCAAGTCTAAAATTTACTACAATGCTGTTTTGATGACTATACGTAAGAAAAATTCCAAAGGATGACCCATTACCCATGGTTAACTTCAAGTTAAGAATGGTGTCAAAATTAAAGAAAAAAAAACATGTAATTGTGCAAAGGTGGCATGTCAGAAGATTGGTCAGAATACTTGCTAAAGCAAAGAGCGATTACTTTTTTCCTGCATTAAGATTTTAAAGTATGAGAGCTTGCTCACTAGAAATATTAAAAGCAGTAAAATTTTCTATATTTTAAGGATGAGTTAACAATGTGAACCATGATGCTATAGTCTGTAAAATTAATAATGGAAAATACAGAGATGACAGATAAATTGAACAGGTATTTTGCATCAGCCTTCACTCCTGAGAATAAGGTAATGTCCTCAAAGCAACTAGAGATCAGGAATTTGATGGGAATGAAGAACTCAAGGAAATTACAGTTGTTAGAGAACTGGAACTGAGTAAATTAAAGCAGTTTCAGGCCGACAAATGTTCCGATCCTGATCCTGTAGATATTGGAAATCTGAAATAGAAACAAAATATTGGAGAAGGACAACAGGTCTGGCACCATCGGTGGAGAGAGAAAGTGTTAACATTTTAAGTGTGATATGGCTGTTATTCAGAATGCTTCTTCTGAAGAAGAGTCCTGTCGGTCTTGAAATGTTAACTGAAAGCTGAAAAAACTGTGAATGCTGTAAATCAAAAACAAAAACAGAAATTCTAAATCTTCATTCTAAATCTCCCTGTATTCAGCGAAGATCTTATGGTAGCAAATTTGATTCCTATATTCGTAAGGGAAAAGAGACCAAAAGCTTGAAACTACAGGCTAATTGTTAAAAGCTGCTCTTAATTAAGGATTAGGGCACTTGCATAAATTCAGGGTAATCAGGCTGAGTCAACATGGTTTTGAGTAAGAGAAACCGATTCTTTAATCCATCTCTCGGAGTTTTTTGCAAAAGTGCAAAGGTGAACTGCTGAACATACTGTACTTAGATTTCTAAAAGGTATGCGATGAAGTGCCAGGTGAAAGGTTGTTATGGAAATTTAAAGTTTATGGTGTTGGTGGGTAGCATATTGGCATGGATAGAAAATTGGTTGGGTCATGGAAAACATAAATCTTTTTAGATTGGCAAAATGTAAAAAATGGTGTACCACGGATCAGTCTGAAGCCTCTGCTGCTTACATTTATATAAATAATTTGGATGAAGTGATGGAAAGTGTGGTTGTCAAATATGCCAGTGAAACAAAGATAGATTGGAAGTTGTGAAGAAAACATGAGACTACAAAAATATACTAATACTTGAAATGAGTGGGCAGTGTTGTGGGAAAATATGAACTTGTCCATTTTGGCGAAAGAATAAAAAGGAAGTCTATTAAATGGTGAGACATTGCAGAATGAGTTGGACCGAAGGGTCTGTTTCCATGATGTACAGCTCTTTGACACTATAACTCTGAGATGCAGAAAAATCTAGATGTCCTTATTCATGAACTGCAAACACTAGTGCAACAAGTAATTAGGGAATCTAATAATCACTTATTGTGAAGGGAATTGAATACGTTACGCTCAATTTAAACAGGGCACTGGTGAGACCACATCTGTAGTACTGTATGCCGAGATGGTCACCTTATTTGAGAAGGTAAATGTATTGGAAGCAGTTCAGAAAAAATTAAATTTATCTATTAAGCTGTTACAGATTAATATCGTAAATGGCTAAGTTGTCTTACGAAGTTGTTTTACTAGCTGGTATTCTGAGCTTACAATTGTTAGAGGTGACTTGATTGAAAAATAGATTATCCTGAGGCATCTTGACAATGTAATTTTCGGGGCCTGAACAGCCTACACTTGCATCCTTTTTTGTACATTATTTAAAAAAGAATTATTCCTGTAATCAGAGGGTTGAATTCCAAAGAGGCTGGAGAAACTTGGGCATGCGTAGTTTTAATGGGAAACAATTGATATAACCTTTTATAATTACATGAAAATATAAATCATATGGAAACAGTGAACTGACATATTATTTACAAATAGAAAGTTAAGCCTAAGATAAAGAACAAAGGGTCAAACTCAAAAGGCCAGTTTAGGATTGAGACCAGATTGTTATTCAGTTAAAGAGAAACTGATTTCCAGGAAGAGTAGTCAAGGCATGTACTCCTGAATCCTTTAATAAACAATGGAAGGGTAGACCAAGTTGAGTCTGATGGCTTTCCCCATTTGTATTTATAACATGGCCTGACTTGAATGACAGTCATTCCCATAAACAGCCCATGACTCACTTCATTTTTCATAAAATTTAATGGAAAGACAAATTTTTGCTAGCTGAATATTCTCATTGCACAATGGCTCACTTTAACTAGTTGAAATGTAAAGTTTTTCGGTGTCTGGATTCAAAGCAGGATAAGAAATGTGTTTAAAGGTGGAAGCGATTTCCAAACAAAAGTGGACCTGTCAGTACTTTGTGTAAAAGTGACTGTGTTTTATTGGTTTGTCTTGTAATTTATGTTGCCAGTGTTCCAGTATGTTTATTGGTACTCATCAGTCTTTCCTTGTCCTTGTTTATGCTTCTAAGCTGCCACTTGGAAGAAGCTGTCAGCGAACATTTTTATGCACAAATACATGTTTTGGGGGGAGAAGAATAAAATTAATACTTACACTAGCTTCTCACTGGCCCTGTTTTCTGTTTCCCTATCCAAGTTTGCTGTGATGAGAGTTTTAAAATTAACATTTCTTAAATATGAAACAAAAAATTTGCTTTCAGACATGACTGAGAAACAGAGGACAGACACATGACTGACTAGAGCGCTGAGAATTGGAACGAAGTAGACAAACTGGCAGTTTATATCAGCTGTGATCAAATTTATTGATGGTTTGTGTAACGAACCCTCAAGGTTCGGATCCTGCCAGTTGGAAGAACAATTTTGGAGTGGAGATTTTGCAAGCATATGGACAACAGGATGTTCAGTTTTACAATGAATCTGATCCATTTATTTAAAGTGAGGCATTGCACACTGAATCATTTGACTAAGTTAGCAGAGTTATTCAGTATTGTCCTGTGCAAGAAGACCAGTAGCAGGTTATCTTTTACTACTTTATAAAATAGCTGATGAAACTTATTGTCAAAACGAACAGCTACAATTCTAATTGTTTCAAGGTCATCTGCTGTGTTGGCAACACTCTGTACATAGTTTCTGTACATAATATTGTAACAGGCTGTGCTGAATCTAGTGCAAAAACAGGAAAAAGATTGTTTTACACTGATAGCCGATGTCAAGTATAGGACATGGACATCACTGTCTTTCTGGGCTTCGGTGTGCTGGTGGTCTGTCTCATCTTGGGTGTGTTAATTGTATAATTACAGCGATAGTTGAAAATGCTATGTAGCTGGTGTGAAACGATGCTGAGCAGGGATTATCAACTGGAATGAGACAGGAGACAGTGTCCCAGTGAGAGCCCCATGGTATGTTTACATATATGGTGTGGGAGGTGAGTAAGATCCATATTCAGCACAAGGAAAGATAAGGAGCACCAGAGAGCACTCCAGCAGGGTCAAATCCAAACATTTCAGACTTGAGTACCTATCTGTATTGATAACCTATGCCTTGATGCAGCCACTGATAAATTCCTTGATAAATGCTTGTCATCCTTGACTTATGGGAATTTTAATGTCACTTGACTACTGGAAAAATAAATTTCAGGCTGTTTCCTGTCTGAGTAGTGGTATCCATCAAAACATTCATGTGCATCCAAAAGGGGATGAAAAATCAGCATGTAGACTGATCACCGAATCCAAAGTCTTTTAAATGTTTCAGTAAAACTGAACCCTAAACTAAACTTCAGAAGCACAACATTTGAGGAAAGACCTGAATAATTCTATCCATTTTTCTGCTACTTTTTCTGAAGATAATTTCAGCACACATGCAACATACCAATAGAATTTTACAGACTGCTTTTCAGGCAGGAAACAAGAAGGTGGGCCCGTAAGTGAGAATACTGACATTTCATGTCTTACCATCAGCTGCCCTCACTGTTGCAATTTTAAAGATGTTGGGGAGGTGGCTGATATGGTGTCCACCCATGCGCTAATTAGTCCCCTTAAATGGGCAGTTAATTCCCAATTCAGGGTCTCATCCCAGTCCATCTGTGATTGTGTGTTGTAGAAACTTGTGCACATGGTTTGGCCTGGTAAACTTTTAAAATTCCTGTGTCTACCTTCTTCCTCCTGTCAATCCCCGCCCCCAACTCTACTTGCCTGGGTCTGGAGGTATCTACGGCTTTTCTTCCTCCAGGGCCTCCTGCAATACTGCTAGAGATCTCCGATCCTGAGAAGCAGGAGAGACATGACTGGAAGTCCTGCCTGGTATTAATTAAAGGGTGGTCACCTTAAAAAATTAAGGCAGGGTGATCCAGCTAAGTGGAGGTGGTAGACCTACAAAATCTGTGTTGGGCTGAAGGCAAGCTGATATGGTATGGAATAAGGTAGGCATATCAAGTTCAGAAAAAGTTCTGTTGAATTCTGTACATTAGTTTAAAATATTTAACCTTAAATTCAACTCGAGTTGAGTGGTTTGTTATTTTTGCTGATATCTAGTTTTGAATGACATTCATGGTTTTTTTTTTCAGTTGAAGTACATTCTTGATCCTTTTCCTAGATCAGTTATCTTTGCTGTTTTCCATCTGGAACTGGAATCTAAATGCTGCCTTGCAACTATCGTGACACATCCAGTAAACTTTCTTGTGCTTTTGAATGGTCAAGTTATTTTGGCTGTAAACAGAGTAAAATGGCAACGTCCAATGTTTCTGTTTAGAATGAAGTCTTTCCCTGACATGATTTAGTCTTAATTTATAGACTGTATAAGTGCCATACACATTAGTTGGGCCAAATGATGTGTGTTCTACTTTCATATATTTCCCTCCTTGATCACATTAGTACAGGATTTCAATCTTCCTCCACATAGTCATAGCTCTGAGTTGATGAAGAACATTCAGACTCCAGCTATTGGTTGAGGAAGTACAACATTAACAAAGTAAATATGAATTTTGCTAACCATATCCACAGTAATTGTGAAATGTTTACACCATTGGGTAATGTATTTTATCTGAAGACAGTTTAGAAATGTATTCAAACTGGAAATTGTTTTTGTTGCTTCACCATGCTTCTTGGACTGTTCACTTCTATTTTGGGGAAAATCTCAGTAAAATATTATTTTACAAAATTTGTTTTCAGCATAATGGAGTGTTCTGACTATATATTCTTCCATCTCTGCTGACATTTGCTGCTTTCTTTTTGAGTATGAGTTGCATTGGTCAGGAGGGTGCCTATAAGTCTTCATCGTTACATTTTTCTGTCAATACATCTGCTACATGTATATCACACCTAGCCTGCCAGACCTGCTCAGATTGGAATTGTTCTCACTTTTTTCCATGGATGCTGTTTCTTTTCTGGTGTATCTTTTGGCAGCTTTGCCTCAAAGACAGAAGGTCTGTCAGCAGCGCATTTATTTTCTCACCATTAAATCTATGCTAATACTATGATGTATGACTGGCTGAGCATTGCAGTATTGGAAGTGCTACCTCACTTCAGGGGTACTTTAGAGTTCATGTGGGACCTTTTTTTGTTTGCAAGGAAGATCAGAGTTCTCCCTTTGCCTTGATCAATCTATCGTTATTGACTGCCAAAAAAAATTAACTGTTATTTGAGATCTTGATACTTGTAATATGTTTTGGTAACCAGAGCCAAACAAATTCATTTGTTCCTTTTAGTCCAACCAAAGATGTCACAGCTGTATAAATGCAGTTCTCCTTTCCTTCTGTCAACATTATGCAATAGTTGTAACTGTTTGAAACCCAAGGCACTGGCACTTTCAATACAATTGTTTTATCTCTTCTAAAAACAAAATGTCCTCTGCGTGGCAGTGTTGCTGAGTTGTTTGCATTTGCCGAGACTTATAAGGAAGATAATGAAATATATTTGCATTTGGTGGTTGCAGTTGCTTTCTTACGCACCACTGTGCATTATATTGGTTATTAAATTAGTCTGAAATACCAATAATTTTTGAACTACTTCTCCTAACAGGAGCAGGCCATCCAGTCCCTCGATCCTGTTATGCCATTCAGTGAGATCATTTCTGATCTGTGACTTAACTCCATATCCCTGCCTTTGGCCCATGATCCTTTAACACCTTCGTGTCATGAATTTTGAAATTCAAAATACCATACACGTTCAAAAAAAGATTATTATTCACACTTTGAAATTTATTGTAACCTCCTTATAGTTATGTGCTCTGAAATAGAGATTTTGCTGATTTGAAAAATGTGACATTAGGAAGCTTGTAGCTGAATAACAGCTCATGTTCACTGCAGACAATGGCCTTCCTATTTGTGATCACTATAAAATGGAAATTTCAAAAAGTAAAATTCTGAAAGAGAAACACAGCCCACCTAAAGACATGTGAAATACATTCAAAAGTAGGGTCCAGGGCTAATTCTCCAGTTGAGATCTAACCAGTGATTTATGAAGGTTGAGCGTAAAGCCCTTGCTAATGTAGGAACATTTGGTTTACTGTTTTAGATAGGTTAAGTTTGGCCAGGATTTTCCATGACCAATTAGGTTAGATTCATGAGTAAGGAAGGAGAGTTATAAGTTGACTCCATTTTACACAGAGGGTGTGTAGAGAATCGGCTTGTAAGATTTTGGTAGATCTGCCTCCTCATTCCCAGGAATGTGAGATGCAGAAAGAGTAAAAGTGGAAAAATAATGGAAAAACAAAACAAAACTTATTGAATGTAAAAATATTTACAATATTTATTTCTATTTTTTTTTTAAAAGTTCCCTCATTGGACTTGAGTGTCCCTGGCTGGCCAGCATTTATTACCTATCCCTAGTTGCCCATGAGAGAGTGGTAGTGAGTTGCCATTGTGCAGCCAAAAGAATTAAATGCAGATATTTTAATCAGTGACCAGTTTAGAAAAGCTTTCAGTGTCAATTTGTTCTGTTCTATAATGGCCACAAATAGGAGCACATGACAACCATAAGGAGGTCTACAGAAACATTCAAAATATGGTTAATAATCTTTTGAATGTGCAAGGTATATTAAATTTCAAAATCTCAGGTAATTTTTTGTTACACGAAGGTATTAAGAGGAATGCCCACCTGAGACATTTTGAGCTGTCAAAATGATCCCTATTGTGTCCAATTCTGGACGTCCCATTTTATGATTTCAAAGACTTGGAGAGGTGGCAGAGTATATTAATATGAGGATATGGTACGTCACTTGTGTAATGTGATTGAAGAAGATCAGTTTGGATTCTCCTTTAATGTAGGAAATGTTATAGGTAGATTTAATAAAGGTATTCAAAAGTTAGGTCCTTCAATAAAATAAATAAAAGGAACTTTCCATTGGTAAAAGGGCCATTGATAACCAGATTGGACAGTTAAAATAATTGGTAAAAGTACCAAAGAGGAGATGAGCATTTTCATTCTGCAGTAAGGTTATGATGATCTCTGATACATTGGTGGATGCAGATTCAGTTGTAACTTTCAAAAGGTAATTGGATGAACACTTCAAGTTCAAAAATCTGCAGGGCTATGTAGAAAGAGTAAGGCGTGAGACAAATTAAAACTGTTTCAAATTGCCACCAAGATGGGTTGAATGATATCATTCTGTGCTGTATGATTCTAGGATTATTGTCATCTCATCTCACCTCGCCTGCCGAGTATCCCTTATGTGTAGCAGTAAATTTTTAACTGTTCAACTTCTCCAACTGTAGCTCTCTGTAGTTAAATAATGGAGTAATCTGCATAACAATTGAAATTTGCAACCTGCTTATTAGGCTCATCGCTGGAATTTCTATTTGTAATTTGTTTCTTAGATCCTCGATGAGATCACTGAGCATGGGATCAGAATCTACCAGCTTCCAGATGCAGATTCTGATGAAGATGAGGAATTCAAGGAGCAGACCATGATTCTGAAGGTGAGATACTAATAAATTGGTAGCGGCTAACTACTGCATTGTAGAAGCAGACCAGACCAGGCAAGGTGGTTGCGAGAAACAAGTTTAAGTGAAGTGGAGTGAAATTCCATTTGAATATAGAGAATAGTGTCTTTGGGGACAAATGTAGAGCTGCATTTTTGAGTTGGTTCCACTGAGGCAAGCAGATCCTTAAATTGTGTTGCGGATTCCACATGGAAATGGAATCAACTCGCCTGTAGAGAGCAGTTTACAGTGGTTCAATCAAGCTCCAGTTTGACAGTTGAAATCCTTTCAGTCAAAAAACCTTGTCATTCCTTAGCTTTTCTCTTTAGTTTTCATATGCACAGTCTGAAAACTGAACGTCCTCTTCTGTTAGGTGTGAGTTATGCATTTCATGCTGAACATTTCAAACCAAGGGAGGAGAAGTAGAAAGATTTAGGTGTCCAAGTACCAAAGTCATGAAAAGCTCGTAAATGGATGCAAAATTTTAAAACAGTAAAGGATTGCTTTGCTATTATGTCAAAGGAAATGAAATATAAATATTTGAAAGTTATGCCAGAGTTGTAGAAAGGTTGTCTCCAGATCAGGTCTAAGTACTGCAACCTGTTCTATGCACTACATCTTAGAAAGCTGCATGAGGGAGTGCAATACAGGTACAACAGAGAGATACCAGGATTTAAAGCATTAACTTGTAAGGACGTGTTTAATAAACTAGACTTCTGTGCCCTTGAGTTTAGGAAATTTAAGGGGTGATCTAATTGGTGTTGTAGGTGATTAGAGGCTTGATATGGTCAGAGGATTTGCTCTGGTAGGGTATTTCAAAACAAGCAAGCAAAATCATGAGAGTTGAATGAGTGTTGCAGAACCAAGACTGTTAATTGATCAGTCATAGTGTAATTCATGAGAACAGTTGCAAGGGACTGAATGGCCTGATCTTGTTTGAATGCCCACCAGATCAAAAGTTCCCTTTCCTTCTAGGCCAGTGTCCCCTTTGCTGTGATTGGCTCCAACCAACTGATTGAAGTGAAAGGTAAAAAGATCCGAGGTCGCCTTTATCCATGGGGAGTGGTTGAAGTGGAAAACCCAGAACACAACGACTTTCTCAAACTACGCACGATGTTGGTGTAAGTATCTGTCACTAAAACAAATTGCATTTTGCACCATAACTGCCAGTAGGGTCACAGAGTCATACAGCACAGAAACAGACACTTTGGCCCAAGTCGTCCATGCCACCCAAGTTTCCCAAACTAAACTAGTCCCACTTGCCTGCGTTTGGCCCATATCCCTTTTAAACCTTTCCTGTTGATGTATCTGTATCTGTCTAAATGTGTTTTAAATATTGTCACTGTACCTGCATCTACCACTTCCTCTGGCAGTTCATTCCACACACGAACCACCCTCTGTGTGAAAACGTTGCCCCTCAGGTCCCTTTTAAATCTTCCTTCTCTCACCTTAAAAATATGCCTTCTAGTTTTGAACTCCCCAACCCTAGGGGAAAGATCATTGCTATTCACCTTATCTATGCCCTTCATGATTTAAACACCTTTTATAAGGTCACTCCTCAACTTCCTGTGGTCCAGGCTATCCTGCTTCTCCTTAAGTAAACTCCTCCAGAGCCCAGGCAACATCCTTGTAAATCTTTTCTGAACCCTCTCCAATTTAATAATATCCTCCTTACAGAAGGGTGACCAGAACTATACACAGTGCTCCAAAAGTAGCCTCACCAACATCCTGTACAATTTCAACATGACATCCCAACCATGATACTCAATGGTGTGAGCAATGAAGGCGAACATGCTAAATGCCTTCTTAACCACCCTGTCTACCTGTGATGCAACTTTCAAAGAACTGTGTATCAAAACCCTATGGTCTCTGTTTGAAAACACCCACCCAGGGCCCTACCATTAACTGTATAAGTCCTGCCCTTGTTTGCTTTACCAAAATGCAATACTTCACGTTTTATTCAAATTAAACTCTGTCTGCCACTCCTCAGCCCATTGGCCCAATTGATTAAGATTCCTTTGTATTGTTAGATAACCTCCTTCACTGTCCGCTATACCACTAATTTTGGTGTCATTCACAAACTTACTAACTGCACCTCCTGAATTCTCATCCAAATCATTTACATAAATGACAAACAGTGGACCCAGCACTGATCCCTGTGGAACACCGCTGGTCTTTGCCCTCCAGTCTGAAAAACAGCCCTCCACCACCACCCTCTGTTTCATACCATTCAAGCCAATTTTGTATCCAATTGGCAACTCTTCTGAATCCCATGTGATCTAACTTTACTGAACAGCCTACTATACGCAGCCTTGTTAAAGGCTTTATTCAAATCAATGTAGACAACGTCTACCTCTCTGCCCTCATCTATCTTTTTGGTCACATCCTCAAAAAACTGAATCAAGTTTGAGAGACACGATTTCCCAGACACAGGCTGTCTATCCTTAATCAGCCTTGCCTCTCTAAGTCCAATATCTCAGAATCCCCAGTATGCAAGCACAGAACCTAATAATAAAGCTTTCTCAAATGAATTATTTCAGCTGCAGAAACATGTATGACAGTAAGTAGGATCCTGCTGGAGCAACTTGCTTTGCTGCACTGGTAAAGTATTGAAGTGGTGCTGCATAGAACCATAGAATTCTGGTTACTGCTTCTAGTTCTAGTTAGCATTTTAACAAGACATATTTTTGAATGAGCCATTAGCATATCTGCTGTTTTGTTTCCTGAATTGTATGGCACTTGAGCCATGTTACAATATATGTGATGAAGGAGGCACTGCCAGTGGTGTCTTCTGGTTCATCACAAGAAAACGATCCTCGTGCAGATGGAGCACAGAGAGAGAGACAGCCAGCATGGAAAATGTAATGTTTCTGAGGTCTTGAATATAGACTTCCTTGGCTTGCATGATGCACTGCAATTGTGACTTCAGTCTCTTTGCATTATCAAGATAAAAGCTGTTCGCCGTTTACTTCAAACCAAATAAGCCATTCCTTTAAAGCATTTGATGTTCAGATTTTACAGCCTGAATTCCAACTGATTGTAATTGAGTTGAATAGTATTTCTTCTTAAACAGCTATTTTTTAGCATAATACCATCATTCAAACTGTCAAGGCCAACTTTTCACAGCTGGATGATTTGATCAAAAAACACATTTCTGTATTCTTATATGTATTCCTACTTTGATTTAATGGCTGCATAGAAACTTCATGTTACACTTCCATGATTGCTACCTTTCATTTAACATATTTTCTTTCTTTGTCCATGTGATTTGAATAATATCACCTTTCCTTGCTCTGTATTATTCAGTCAATGGGTCAGATTTTGGAAATTTTCTAGGCTATATGCTTTTTTCACTTACTTGATGCTATATGCCAAAACTCTTTTAAGTTACTCTCTTTTTCATACTCTCTCACACATGTATACTCTGCATATGCATACACTAAACATATGCATGCTAAGTTTATTACTTTCTAGACTATTGTTAATTCATGTTAATTATGTTTCTCAACGAATTTCTAATCATTTTAAGTCATATATAGCACAAATGAAGATGTTTTTTGCCATTCAAGGTCAATCATCCCAGTTTGAGATATCACTACAGGTGTTCTCAGAACGGTGTCCAATTTCAGCTGTCTTCAGCTGCTTCATTATTTACTTTTTGTTCATCATGACATCAGAAGTGGGATGTTCGCTAATAGTTACACAATAATGTTCAGCCCCATTTGCAATAATCAGATACTAAAGTAGTCCATGCCCAGATGCAGCAGTACCTGGACAAGGTCTAGATTTGGGCTGATAAGTTGTAAGTAACATTCATGTCCCACAACTGTCAGGCAATGACCATCTCCAGAAGGGAGACTCTACCCATCTTCCTTTGACACTCAACGGCAGTACCATTGCTGAATCACTCACTATCAGCATCATGGGCATTACCATTGACTGGACCAGGACAAAAGAGCTTGTTTTATTAACACCCCATCCAGAAACATAGTCGCTCCACCACCACCAATCAGCAGCAATGTGTTCCATCTACAAGATGTACGGCAGAAAGTCACCAAGCCTTCTAAGCATCTTCCAAAACCATAAACGTTGACATAGAAGATAAGGTCAGTCGATATATGGGAACGCCACCACCTGCAAGTTCCCTTCCAAACCACTGCCCATCCTGACTTAGAAATTCATTGTCATTCCTTCAGGGTTGCTGGGTCAAACTACTGAAACTCCTGCTCTAATAGCATTGTGGGTTTGCCTACACAAATTGGACTGCAATGGTTCAAGAAGCAGCTGGCCACCGTCTTCTCAAGGGCAACTAGAGATAGGCACTAAATACTAGCCTAGCCAGTGATGCCAGCATCCCATGAATGAATTTTTTTTTAAAAATCCACAAAAAATGGAAAAAGATATGAGCAGAAAAGAACAACATAGTGCAGCTGCCCTAAAATGAATGAAAGAAGTAATTTTCAAGTTGAATTATGCAAACATTGGCTTCAGGAAGAAATTTACAGGAGGCTAGCTGTGGATCAGTTATATGTGCATTTTAAAAGGGCAAATCGAATGCCAGGAATACGGCTTGGGTGAGGCTTTGAAATTTGACATTGTGCCTATTTTGAATGATTTACTCCAGGTAATCGCGATCTACATTCACTGGTAATGCAGCCTTCTCTTGTGTACCAAAAGCTTTGGATGTATAACTCATTTTGCTGTGAGCTAGGTATTCAGTTGCCCAGCCGATATTTGAGCGTAACGCATTTGTTAAGTTTGGAGCCTTTGTAAAATGAATGTTATGCTGCAATCCTAATGAAAAATGAGATATGTTAGTGCTAACATCATGCTTGTTAACGGAGTCCACACCACGTAACGCACTCAAATTATGGGAAATTGCTGAAATTAACCAAATACTGCTAATGGTTTGCCATAAGTGGGAGTCAGTTATCAAGAGATTTCTTATGTTGCATTGTGCATGTTAGCTTTTTGGGCCTATTTTGTTCCCTGTACTCAACCGTTTGACACTTCTGATTTCAGCCAATGCCAGCTCTTCAAACAGTTTCAATCTGGGTCTCACACTTTGTTAAATTGAGATTAGTTTAACAGAGAGGCTTTTTTCTTAAAAGCATGAAGGTTAATTTCAAAACTGTTTCTTATGCAGCATCTTGGTATGCCTCATTACATTGCAATAAATATTGTGAATATTAACTAATTGTCAAATAAACAGCCTGATTTTTATTGATAAATTTCTTGAGGGGTAATATGTTCGTTACTTACCTTTTTTCCTTTACCGCGTATGTTGGGTAAATTGCATCAACTCCACATCCACCTTGATCACTGAAGTCTCTTAATATAAGGACTCCAGGAAGATATGCAGCAGTACATTTCAAGGTTGCCCCACGTGTTGCAGATCAGTTGACATGAACTTTTATTCTTTGATTGTGGGAGAAACTGACATTCGTTGTAACCTTGTACCCAATAGCCATCCTCTATCATGAAGAAGAGAATATGAGTATCAGATTGAAGTCATGGTGCTGCTGTGACAATGCAGGAAAGAATTACAATGTTGCAACTTCAGCTTTGTCTAAAATGTTATTCCTTGAGATGTATCTATCTTTCATACAGTGGGCTCATTTCACAAACTTTTCTAGTGAGTAGCAGAATCATGAAACTAGCAAATTCCTGATTTGATCTTGCATTTATAATTAATTAATTAATTAATTAATATCAGCCAGGGTAGCATTTAGACCTCATTGTCCTCTGCCCTCTGTGCCTTTGCTGTGGGGTTGAAAACATGATCAGGATTCCCTTTTTTAGTTGTTATCCAGTACCCTTGCTAGAACTACACATAAGGAAATTAGGTGAGAATATTAGCCGCTATAATCCCTTCTAGGTAAAAATAGCCTGAAAAGGGCTTGCTGTCTCTTGGGCAAAAATGTAAGCAAAGCAAACAGTATAAGAACTAACCAGGAGACAATCCTTTAGGATAGAAAATGGACAAAGAAAGTGTTATTTCCTTGTTTCTGCACCACCATTGATGAAGAAATGTGTTCATGAAAGTTATTTGCATTTTAAATAGTCAGATCTCTTGTAGGATTTGAAGGAAGTCATATTTTGCGATGCATTCCTAAATTTTTCAATTGAAGATTAATCAACCATCTCTCAATTTCTGTGGTGAATCGGTACACTCTGTCGGTTGTGAGTGTAACTGTGGAGCAGCGAGTGCTACTTTGATCAACTCTGCCTGCAACTAAGCAGGTGCCAACTTTAGTGTAGGAATGAACTACGCAGGCAGTTGGGGCCAATCGTGTACTCACTTTTCTTAGAAGTGTTTTCTTCCAACTATACTGCAAGGCTTGATCGGACAGTTTGACAGAGGCCTCAATAGAGAGATTGGCGTAAGATCAGTGAGTGTCTTTGAAATCCATGTTGACATACTTAGTTCTAGAAAATCTATTTTATTGCCTTGGAACAAATTCAATGATCCTCAGTGCGGCTGTAACTACCAATAAAACTTGCAGGTAAGCCAAAGTTTAGTTACTTTGAGTCATATTAAGTGTTGCTGTGAAATTGCTGGAAGAACTTCTTCTCCATTTCTAGCATTCAGAAGTGAATTGTTGGATTAGCTGGCCCCCTGGTGGCCGACAGGATTGCAGTGATTAATGTACGCAGGACGAGAACTCGAGGAAGTGCCTGAATTAGGCAGGTAGCTAAAGGTAACTAATCAACATTTGTTTAAACAGTAAATTTAAAAAAAAAAAAAATTTCAAGGGATGTTGGCCAGGCCAGCATTTATTGCCCATCTCCAGTTGCTCTGAAGATGGTGGTTATGAACTGCCACCTTGAGTTGTTGTAGTCCTTGAGATTTAGGGACAGTCGCTATGCTGGTAAGGTGGTAATGATCCAGTGACAGTGAAGGGACAGCAGCATCATTCTAAATCTGGAAGGTTTGACCGTTGGAGGGGAACATGGAGGTGATGATTTTCCTGTTGAATTTGCTAACTTTTTGCTCTTCTGTGTGGTAGTGGTCTCAGTAGAGCATGCTGTGAAGGAGCCTTGGTGAGATACAATACCTTGGATTGTTAATGGTATACACTCCTCCTGAGTCTCAATGGTGAAGAAAGGGTATGTTGAAGATGGTGGATGGGGTGTCAGTCAAGTGGCTACTTTAACTGGCGTAGTGTTGACCACCTTGAGTATTAAAGGAACACTGTTCATCTAGACAAATGGAACATATTCACACTTGGAGGCAAGTTTTGGCACAGTGATAATGTCATTGAACAAAAATCCCAAGCCAAGGCTAATGTTCTGGAGATCTGGCAGGTGATGACATTTGTATTCAGTAAAAGTCTGGAATAAAAAAAACTAAGCTTCTCTGACCATGCAGACATAGTTGATTGTTGGTTTTTAAAAAAAAAAACCATTTGGTTCACTAAGGGCAGGAAATCTGCCATCCTTACCTGATCTGATCCACATGTGACGCCACATACACAACAATGTAGTTCACTCTTTACTGCCCTCTGTTGTGGGTGCCACTGGCCAGCATTTATTGCCCAGGGCAGTTAGGGATGGGCAATAAATGCTGGCCAGTGGCACCCACATCATATCAATTTTTAAAAAATTGTGCCTTGTAGCATAGATATTGGAGAGTCAGGGAGTGAGTTACTTGCCACAGAATTCCCAGTTTGCAACCTGATCTCCTACCCACGGTATTTATAGATATTTTCTAACCAATCAGTTTAGAGATGGTCTTACACACCTCTGGAGCAGGTGGGACCTGGAACCTGGGCCTCCTGGCACAGATGTACAGTCACTACCATTGTGCCATATGAGCCCTCATAACAACATTTATAAAGCTGGTCCAAGTCACTTTTTCTGATCAATGGTAACCCTCACAATGTTGATTCATCAACTGTATCTAAATTCTTCACAGTTACATTCAGATTTTCATCATTAAGATGCTTGCAATTTTAGAAGTTGCAGATATTTGAAACTGTTTGAAGCCTCAAATTTGATTGGGTTTCGCAGGACAAGTGGCTAATACAGAGTAAGAAGTTACTAAATAACTTGGCATTAATAATGGGTTTGCTCAAAGTTTTCTATGCTCTTCTGTAATCGAGTTTATAATAACAGTATTTGCCTCATATCGGGTCTGTGGATGCTTAATCAGTGGAGGTTTTACTACCCTCATTTTTCCAGTACTTCATAGTCTTGTAAAGATATTTTTCAATGTTTTCTTTTTATTGTGTTCCCATTTGGTGCATTTACGAATGCAGTTCTTACTCTGCACCAACAGTGTTGTTGAGAAGGAGGGGTAACTCTTATGGATGGATACTGTTGGCTTAAGCTTATATAGGAGATTTATGAAACTATTTGGGGTGCCTTGTGGTCTCATGTTCTGAATTTTTTGTTATTTTGGAGTAACAGGTCAGCTAATGGAATAAGTAGGAACACAATAAAAGGGACTTAAATGAGTTCTGAGTTGTAAAAAGACATTTAGGAAAGTAAAAGTGAGATGTGTGATGTAAGCACTGCTCAGGCTGGGGGTGTTATGATACTAACACACTCTGAAGGGAAATCTACCCTTGCTGCTGCAGTTTGTTGTCTTGACTAGTTTTACGCGGCAATTATGAAATGCATGATCTAATCAGGTGCCCCTAAGAAAATTATAGCATGAAAGGTTATTTGGTTCATCCTGTATATGTTGTTGTATCTCCCCATGACTCTACCACAGGTTTCAAACATATATCAAGCTTCCTATATAAGGGCACAAGAAATAGTAACAGCAGTTGGCCATTTGGCCCCTCAGATGTGCTCCAACATTTAACGACGCCATGGTTGATTTTCAGCCTTGCCTCAGCCCTGCTTTCCTCTCAGTCCCATGTCCATTAATTCTTTTAGAGTCAAAAAACCTGTCAAAATCAGTCTTGAATACATTTTATAGACCTGCATTTACAGTGCACTACAATAGAGAATTTCAAAGACCCGCGTATCTGAAGAAATTTCTTCTCCTCAATCCTAAATGGCTAATGGAGATGATGCCTTCTAATTTTCAATTTGTCAACTATGGGATCTCACTGTCTATCTTGTCAATACCTCGAACCTGGATATTTCAATGAAATCTCCCCTTATTCTTAGCTCCAGGGTGCATCGGCATGATCTACGCAGTCTCTCCTCACTGATAACTCTCATTCCAATAATCAATCTAATGAACCATTTCAGTGCAGAAACTAAAACCGTTACTATATTTTGGGTATGGTGTCAGCAAAGCAATTACAGCAAGATTTTCTTACTCTCTTATTCCAACCAACTTGGAATAAAGTCCAAGGTATAGTTTGTCTTCCTAAACGCTTGCTGTACTTGCATAGTTGTATACATTGGCACTCACAGGAATCAGAGGGCCCATGTTTAATGGTTGCCTACCACTTAAAACATACTTATCCAATTTTATGAGATTATTTTAATATCAGTCCTTCATTTTCTCACATTATACTTCATCTGCCTCCACCCTGCCGCCTCACCTATCCTATCGATATATCTATGCAGACTCTCTGTTTCGCAGCTTAGTTTCCCAATGTGCTTTGTATTCTCAACAGCTGGGATCCATTACGATTTAACATTTCAAGTCTGGTAACCAAAAATCACTCGACTTGAAACATTAATTCTTTTCTCTCCCCACAGAAGTTGCTAGACCTGTTGAGTTTTGCTAGCGATTTGTTTTGTTTCAGATCTCAAGTGTCCACAGTTCTTTGTTTCATTTATGCCTTACAATTGGTCTCTCCATCTAAATCACTAATGTATATATAGTAACTAGTAGAGTTGTCAGCACTAATGCATGTAGCATCCCAGTAGTAAAAATTTAGCAGTATAAATATGATGCATTTATATTTGCTCACTTTTCTGATCATTAACCATTCCTCAATCTATGCTATTACTCTTAGTCCCAACAGCCCTTATACTATTTATAATACAAACTCTTGTGCTGTAAATTTTCATGTGATGTCCTGTTGACCGGTTCTTGACAGTCCAAACATACTGCTATTTACACTTAAAGAAAAGATTTATCAAATACCAGAAGCTCTGCTGATTCTTTCTAATCATATTATGATTTTCTAAGTGCCCTTTTACCATTTCCTTAAGTAATGGGATTCATCATTTTAAAAGGTACAGCAGCCTTGATCTCAGCCACTCCTGTCACAAAGCATTGGTATTTTTAACAACACTCAGACCAAGAAAAATCATTTTACCTCCCCTTGCTGTGATAATTTTAAATTACAGCTTGCTTATCTTTAGCTTCCATACACTGTTAAATCTCCCCTTTAATTGCCCATGTACCATGTGAATAATTCTATATCTAGACTGTTTGCCAAGAAATTTGGTTTTGCATCTCTGGTAGTCATCCTAGTGAATCTACTGCGCTGAGTCTTTGAATTGAGGCTTCCACAACATTACCTGCGACTGAGCTATTGCTTTGAAGAAATGCGATTATTCTAGTGCCATCCCTAGCTATAATATGTCCTGACTATCACATTAGGTCAAGGCACAGCTATCTCCTCAGCAACATGACACTCTTATGCTGATTTCATGCAGTGTGGCAGTACACCTGGCCTTACTGGATCAAGACGGGGAAAGAATCAGCTAGAGTTCTTACTACTTTGACCACTATTTAATGACTCCTTCTAGAAAGTGGCAACTTGTGGGCATTGGAAATGGGCAGAGTTGGATCCTCAACAATTGTGTGGCTCCTAAATCCTGTAGTTTCGCAGATGGATGACAATGTGGGTTCATGTATTTAAGTGATATTGTTCCCAGGAGACTCCATTTGCAGAAGGAATGGTTGAAAATATGAAAGCAGTAGAGAGGAAGGGGAGCAAATAACTTTATTGAATTGTATCTTTAAGCATTTTCTGTGTTCTTTCAGGACGCACATGCAGGATCTACAGGAGGTCACCCAGGATTTGCACTACGAAAATTTCCGCTCTGAAAGGTTGAAGCGTGTTGGCAGGTCAGTTACAATATCTCCAGCACCCCTTCTCTTAATCAAATGTATCTTTCTGCAATAAATTCTTTACTTCTTTAAACAAGTACGTTTTTCTGCATGTTGTGGTGTCTAGTAATGTCACTGGACTAGTAATCCTGAGGCCCAGGCCCAGGCCCAGGCTCATGCTTTGGGGCTATGGATTCAAATCCCTGTGGGTGGACTTTAAGACCAGTTAATAAAATCTGGAACCGTGAAACTGTCATCAATTGTCATAAAGGACATTGCTGAAGGAGATGGGCATTTAAAAGAATGAAACCTGGCATCCTTGCCCATTATGACCTCTGTGACTCGAGGTTTGCAGCAATGTGGTTGACTCTTAATTGCCCACTGAAATGGCCTGACAACCACTCAGTTCAAGAGTAATTGAGGAGCAACAAAGGTTGTCCACATCCCATGAATAATTAGATGAATGCTTTAAATTTGATGATTGCAGTATCTTGATGGTGTAAGTAGGTACGTTAAATTGTAAGCATCGCATTTCCCCACCTGTGTCTGTGTTGAATTAACTATTTGAGCTGAGATGTTGGATTGTGCTCCAGTCGCCAGCCAGACCTTTAGTCTGCAAGTTCAACCTATTCAGATAAAGTATGTCTTCTTGAATGAAGCAGTAGAGAACTATTGCTGCAGTGACATGAAACATAACCACTTGATTTTGAGCTGGGCCCTGGGGTAATGGCAAGGAATCATCCTAAGGAAAGGAATTAATGTAGGGAAATGCATGCTAGAAATTAATAATACTTCCAACAGTAGCCTGTTATTTTCTGAATGATGAATAATGTACAGCTTTAATTTAAAGGAGCAATGAATTTGGATGGTCAGGCGCACAAATTATTAGATGTTGGTGCAAAAAGTAACCAGAAGGGCCAATGAAATGTTGGCCTCTATTTCAAGAGAGTTGAATACAGAGGGGAGGTAGTAGTGCCAGAGCTGTACGGGTAGTATTGCTATAATGCATATTTTGTTAATGCGAATTGGCTGTAATGCGATTGATGAATAGTAGATGCTGATGGATAATGCAAAATTTCTGCTATACGAGTATAGCAATTTTCTGTAGCAATCTCCCTAAAACGCTACTTTAAAAGGCGATTTCCTATACCGCGAGGTCATCCAGGAACACAACTATAGTGTTATAGGAGAACTACCTGTATAGAGTCTTTGCCTGTCATTAAATTCCATTGAGATTGGAAGACTGAAAGGAGATCTGGTTGGGGTGTTTAAAAGGGTAATTGATTCGGTGGGAGAGAAATGGACAAACAGTGTCGTCCAGCGGTGGAAATCTCAAATAAGTGTATATTATCCTGAAATAAGAGCTAGGCCATTTGCGACAGAGTGCAATTTTTTTCTCTCATTTTAGTAGAAATGAAGGTGTTTCTTCCCATGTGGCTATGGATGGTGGGCCTGTTGTAATCTTTGTTGGGAAAGAATATCGAAGGATATAGAGTTCAGGTGCAGAGCAGTCATGATCTGCTCAAATGGTAGAATAAGCTTGATGAGCTGATTGGCTGACTTCTTGGCACTTTATTCCAATGTGTGCCAATTGCCTATGATATCCAAAGTTTGATTTGAAGCTTTGATTTCATGAGGGAACGCTGGGGCTCCCGCCATTGCCTAGTGAATCCCTAAGATACACACACAAGGAAAGAGACAGGCTTGACTCTTAGATATTGCTGCGTTTCTTAATCTGGTTGTATAGAGCACTAATTGGCCTCATGATTATCTTTCCAAGGACAGAGTTTAACTTGGGTATGATGCCCATGTGGTTGCCTGTCCCTGTTTACTATCAGAGCTGCCAGATGAATAGTTCTACCTGATAAAATGCCCCAAAGTAAATACCACATTAGTAACGATGTACTCAATTTATGATAAGAGGTGCTCAATCAATGGCAGGACTCTAGGAAGCCCAGAGGAACAGAAGGTTCTTGGGTGCTAGTCCACGGGTCACTGAAGGTGGCAAGTGTCCCATGTAGAAGATATACAGGACATTTGTCTTTATCAGTTGTGGCATAGACTATAAGAACATGGTGTTAAGTTGAGGCTATACAGAACTTAGTTAGGCCACAGTTCTGTACTGTACACTGTTCTGATTGCCCCAACATAGGAAGGATATGACTGCACTGGAGGTGGTGCAGAGGAGATTCATCAGGATTTTGTCTGTGATGGAGCATTGTAACTATGAAGAAAGTCCGAACAAGTTCAGGTTGCTGTCTCTAGAGCAGAGAGGGGGAAGGAATTGACCTGATTGAGGGAAATGGACAGGTTGGGTAAAAAGCAGCTGTTTGCCTTAGTTGAAAAGTCAATTACAAGGGGGCATAGTTTAAAAATGAAAAGGGAAAAGATTTGAAGAGGATTTAAGGAAAGATTTTTTCACGCACAGGGTGGCAGGAATCTGGAATGCAGTGCTTCAGAGGGTAGCTGAGGTCGAAAACCTGAAATCTTTAAAAAGTGCTTGAATGAGCGCTTGAAGTATTATTAATGTTCAAAGCAATGGGCTTTGGAAAGTGGGGCTAGTTTAGATCTAGAGTAGTTTAGTTGGTGCAGACTTGATGGGCTGAAGGGCCTCTTCTGTACTGTATGATTCTATTAGTATCATGACAGTGGAGAAACCAAAGGGTATCTTTCAGGGTACATAGAGGATTACATGTGTAACATTTTGCCTCATAGTGTGAGCTACTGAACTTTGTGAGCTACTGAACTTTTCTTAAATTGTGGAGTTGAACTGGTTTTCACTGGGGAGAAGTTTAGGAAACCGCATTCCTTTGTTTTCAATTGGCATTTTTGTATGCTTGCTGGTCGTCACAGGGTGTAAATTAGTGGGTTAGTTTATCAAGCTTTTTGAGAGTTGGAAATGCACTCCTGGCATGTGGAGGGGATTCTGTTGGAACCCTTGACTACTTCTGTTTTGGGGATTGTGGAAAGGCTACGGGGAATCAGGAGCTGAATTACTCCTCTGCTGTTGTCAAGCAGAGTAATTATGCATCTGGTGGAACGCACTTGGAATTTTCCAACATAGAACCGGGCTATTTGTCTCATCAGATCTGTACTGTTACCTCTGAGGGTCACTTGGTTTAATCCTGCTTGCATCCCAAATCCTCTCAAAATCTCTTCTTCTCCGGGCAGCTATTCTATAGCAAAGAATTTTGCATTCTATCCATTCTGTGGAAATTGATATTTTAGTTTTTGTATCCTCAACTTGATTCTTTTTGTGACCACCTTAAGTGCTGGTTGTCTAGTACCACATCATCGATCAGTGAAATCGATGTGATGCTATATCCACTCTCATAACATGTCACAATGACCAGAGCATGTGTGTGCACTTAAATCTTCTGTTGCTTTAATTCAGTTATAACCTCACTTATGAATACTTCATTCCACTATTTTCAACTTCAACCTGCATCTGATACCAACCTGTTCATCCTGCTCGTGTACTACCTGTAGTCTTCCATAAACTTTGTTAGAATTTGTTGTTGCCCAGACTTGGTTGCATACTTTTATATTGTTCCATTAATCTTATGCAAAATTACAATATGTAATGTAAACTGGAGTGGCCCAAACATAGACCCCTCTGGAACAACACTCCCTGCACTTTTCCCACTATCATTTTCTTTTTTTAAACTCTGCCATTAACTTTCTGCTTGCCATAATTTACCTTGCAATAAAACTTGATTGTTGTATTCCTTATCGGAATGCATTTCTATTTCAATGTTTTCTTATTGTTAGTTTCTCCTGTTCCATGCAGAACAATGGGCAGCAACCATAAATTAAGTCCAAGTCTGTGTAAGTTTATTTACAGTTATAACCATTTAAACCAGACAAGGTTCTTTTCTTGTTCAAGTTTGTTTTTCTTTATCAGTCAAGTACTTTTTTTTTTAAAAAAATCTTTTTCTGCCACCTTGGGTGGAACTGTGGCTCAGTAGTTAGTACTACTGCCTCTCAGCACCAGAGACCTGGGTTCGATTCCAGCCTCAGACGATTGTCTGTGTTGGAGATTGCATATTCTCCCTATGTCTGAGTGCATTTCCTCCAGTTTCCTCCCACAGTTCAAAGATGTGCAGATTAGGTGGATTGGTCATGCTAAATTCCCCATAGCGTCCAGGGATGAGCAGGCTAGGTAGATTAGCCATGGGAAATGCAAAGTTATAGAGGTAGTGATTAGGCCTGGGCAGGATGCTCTTCAGAGAGCTGGTGTGGATTTGATAGGCCAGATGGTCTGCTTGCATGCTGTAAGGATTCTTTGATTCTGTGGTTAAATGGAACATAAATATATTGTGAGCACCGTATCTCAAATGTTCATCATAGGTCACCTTGCTCCACTTCAATTATGCAGTCCAGGCTGATTAGTGTGAACATATCACTGTCAAACAGCAGTCTTGCCTTCACTGTTTCCATGACTTTAGTTACTTGGAATGTCTTCTCGAGCAAAACCTGAATGTATCGTTGTTAAAGCCTCAGGTCAGACTCATAAATATGACTCATTGACTTAGCTGCTTAGGTAATCTTGAATATGATGCCCAAGTCATTATGTAGTGCAGAAGATTGTGAAATGTACGCATACCATAGCTATTATATTGTTCCAGACCTTTGAGCAAAACTCAGAATAAAGTGGCATCTCTCATTATAACGCAATTTATTTGGGATATTTAGAAACAGCTACAAGATAATCCAGTTAATGTTGTGCATCAAAATATAGATGAGAAGTCTGGCCAGCCAGGGCCCCATGGAGAGATCAGAACGAGAACAAGAACATAATATCCACCCAAGGAGGGAATGTGTTGACGCATGCCTTGGCTTTGGTGAAATATGTTTTCTGACTTACTGTTTAGTGACCCTGCAGCTGTCAGCCTCTGCCCTAAGCATTTTTATTGTTCCACTCAGCAGAAATAACAAGCTGAAATATAGCTGTATGTCCTTTGGTCCAAATTCAAACGAGCTTCGCAATTCAGTGCTTACGGATTGGTTGAAATGGCCTAATTTACGTTTTAAAATGGTATCACTAATATGTTGTAGATTGAACATCTAGGAAGACATCTTAATGTTGCTTATGAGTGCACATTATCTCCGGTTACCCTTCAGTAAAAATTTGTTTCCATAACTAGAAAAGTTGGTAATTTTTTCAGTGTTTCTGTCCTTATTCCATGCCCTTCCAAATCCATTCAATTGCAAGGCTTAAATTTAAGAATAAAATTTAGGTTTCTATGTGTTGAATAAAGGATTTATTGCAAATTTACAAGTTGCTCAATTAAATGTAACTTATTAGGTTCAGGCCAATAACCTCCATCTGGACCACATCTGAATTGGAGATTTACAAGATCTTCAGTCAAGGTCTCCCAACTCCTAAATCTTCCTTTATTTGACGCACTGTTACACAAAATATCTCTTGTTCAGAACCAAATGATCTGTGCCATACACTGAAAAGCAGAGGGCAGTATTTATCCATTCTGGTATTCAGATGATATCGTGATTAAATCCAGGTTTATCATAGAGTACAGTCGAATTGGAAAAATAACAGAACCACTGGATATCAGTTAATTCATACTTTTTAGGAAAAATCCCCTTTCTGTCAAGGAGAATTTTTGAGGGGGTAGGACAATGCCACTTTTCTTTTAATACGTTCATGGAATGAGGGCATCAGTGGCTAGGCCAGCATTTACTGCTCAACCCTAATTACTCAGAAGCCAGTTATGAGTCAACCACATTGCAGTGGGTCTGGAGTCATATTTTTTTTTTTCAGCACTGTACAGGCCCTTCGGCCCATGATGTTGTGCCAACCTATTATCCTACTGAGATTTTACTCTCATCCATGTGCCTATCCAAGAGTCGCTTAAATGTCTCTTAAAGTATCGGACTCCACTACCACTGCCAGTAGTGCATTCCACACGCCCACCACTCTCTGTGCAAAGAACTTACGTCTAACATCTCCCCTATACCTTCCTCCAATCACCTCCGAATTATGCCCCCTCATAGTAGTCATTTCCGCCTTGGGAGAAAGTCTCTGACTATCCACTCTATCTATGCCTCTCTTCATCTTGTACACCTCTATCAAGTCACCTCTCATCCTTTTTGCTCCAATGAGGAAAAACCCTAGCTCCCTCAACCTTTCCTCATTAGACCTGCCCTCCAGTCCAGGCAGCATCCTGGTAAATCTCCTCTGCACCCTCTCCAAAGCTTCCACATCCTTCTGATAATGAGGCAACCAGAACTGAACACAATATTCCAATTGTGGTCTAACCAGGGTTTTATAGAGCTGCAGCATAATCTCGTGGCTCTTAAACTCAATTCCCCTGCCAATGAAAGCCAACATGCCATATGCCGCCTTTACAACCCTGTCAACTTGGGTAGCAACTTTGAGGGATATGCAGAATAAATCAGATAAGGACGAGTTTCCTTACCTAAACGATATTGGTGATCCAGATGGATCTTTCCGACAATCGATGAATTCACGGTCATCATTAAACACTCAATTCCAGATTTTTCACAATTAAAATCAAATTCTATAATCTGCCGTAGTGGGATTCAAACCCAGTTCCCAGATCATGTTTAATCCAGAGAACCTGTTAGTCTAGAGATAATACACTAGGCCAAGCCTCCCATTCATTCCTGTTCTTTGCTTGATACCTAACAACTGGGACGAGGTGTTGTAACTGTCTAATGTGTTTGTTTGTTGGGCAGAAAATGGAGGTCAGCAGCTGAACACATGTTCAGGTTGGGAAGGAGCTCATGTCTATTCATGGGTATGAGTTATGAGTTCATGTTTGGGATTGTCTGTTCCCTGGTAACTGTAATGAGCATAGCACAAAGATGTAAGACTGTGTGCAATTAGAGATTAAATCCCTCATTGTTCACTCACACAACATTATATATGCATGGTGGCAGATGCTGTACAAGACAAAGGGATTCAGATTCATGGAGTAGATTTTGTTTATTTATTCATGAGACATGGGCTGGCCAGCATTATTCCCTGTGTCTTGTTGCCCTTGAGAAGGTGGTAGTGAGCTGCTTACCTGAACCCTGCAGTCCAAGCGCTGTATGCTGATTCACAGTGCTGTTCGGGAGGGAGTTCCAGGATTTTGACCCAATAAGTGAAAAGGCTGTGATATGTTTGCAAGTCAGGATGGTGAGTGGCTTGGAGGGAAATTGCAGGTGGTGGTGTTTCTGTGTATCTGCTCCCCTTGTTCTTCTAGCTAGAAGAGGTCGTGGCTGAGAAGATGCTGTCTGAGGATCTTTATGAGATGCACTGCAGAAATTAAACAGAGAACGCTGCTGCCACTGAACGTCAGTGGTGGAGGGAGTGGATACTTGTGGATGTAGTGCCAATCAAGCGGGCTGCTTTGTCCTGGTTGGTGTCAAGCTTCTTGAGTGTTGCTGAAGCTGCACTTACCAGGCAAGTGAGGAGTATTCTGTCACACTCCTGACTTCTGCCTTGTAGATGCTGGGCAGGCTGTGGGGAGCCAGGAGGTGAGTTACTTCGAGTTTTCGTAATCTCTGACGTGCTCTTGCAGCCGCTGTGTTTATGTGGGGAGTCCAGTTGATTTTCTGTTTCGTGGTAACCCAAAGGATATTGATAGTGGGACATTCAGTAATAGAGTAACAACAGTGAATGTCGAGAGGCGTGGTTGGAAGGTCTCTTACTGGACATGACCATTGCCTGGCATTTATGTGGAACGAATGCTACTTGTCGGCTCAAGCCTGGACATTGTCCAGATCTTGTTGCATTTGAACATGGACTGCTTCAGTATCTGAGGAGTTGCAAATGGTGCACAACATTGTGCAGTCATTGGGGAACATCCACACTTCTGACCCTATGGGAGAGCTTTCAGTTTATTTGCATTGGGTGAAGGAAAGATATTAAACAATGTACAGTAATGACAAAGAAACAGTCCTGGGGAAGCAAGCTTTTGAAAATATAGATATGCAAACTGAAATGAAATAATATTAATGAATGGCAAACAGGAAAGGTAATTATGACTCTGAAAGTAGAAAATCATGTGGCAATAGCATTGCCTGAGCTTTGACTGCAACTACGTTGATTTTAAAGTGTTCTTGATATAAACCCTAAGGAAGCATAGTTACAGAAAAATGTGAGCAAGGGTCTCTATCTTAATTAGAGACTTATATTACATGCATGAGAGGATTTAAATGGAGAAGTAGCCTAAAGAGGTTCCTTTGGAATTGAGCTAAATAAAGTGGGAGGATTGGACGTGGCTCTTTTAAGTATATTCTAACTCATGAAGAGGGGAAAATAAATCGAGAATGTAATTTCCAGAGAATGTAGAGGGGCACATTAATGATAAAGATGTAATTGTGGTAACTTTTAATTATATACAAGGCTAGACAGAGAGGAAAAATTTTTGTGATGAAAAGGGAGAGGTTTGTTTGCAATGCATTTGCTATTATTTTCTAAAATGATCTGTTGCAGCTCTTAAAAAGGAGGCGTGCACTCCTTAAATAAAAATAGAAAATACTGGACATAGATGTTGCCAGCCTCTGGTGAGAGAAAGAGTCAATAAAACAGGTTTTCAAAGGAAAATCTGGCATTGTGGTAGTGTCGCTGGACAAGTTATCCAGAGGCCTAGGTTAATGTTGTGGGGTCATAGACTGAAATCCCACCATGGCAACTGCTGAAATTTAAATGAATTAAACTGGAAAGTTAATCTCAGTAGTGACCATGATTGCTACCATCAATTGACATAAAAACCCATACAGTTCACCAACATCCTTAGGCAAGTATATCTGCCATCCTTCCCAAGTCTGGCCTACATGTGACTCAGCACCCTCAGTAATGTGGTTAACTCTTAATTGTGTTCAAGGGCAATTTGAGTTGGGCAACAAATGCTGACCCTCTCAATATCACCCAGTTTCCATGAAAGAATAAGGAGAAAATCCAATCTCGTGGATCATCACCCTGAAACGACTCAGTTTCTCCCTCCACAGAGGCTGCCAGAACTGCTGAGTGTTTCCATCATTTTCAAAGTTTATTTCAGATTTCCAGTACCCACAGTTCCTTTTTCTTTTTCAGTAATTTCCCTATTAAAGTATTTAAGCAGAGCCACTCAGATGACTTGAAAGGGTGAGAGTATCTGAGAAGCAGTGACCACACTATAATCAAGTCAATGTATGAATAGAAGTGGGAACTGTCGAACACAAGGAATTTGACTGGAGAATCATTACTTTTCAATTTGCTAAAAATTACTTTGCCCAGATAAAATGTAAGGCATGGCTTAGGGAAGGAGTTGCCAAATATGGCCATAACCTATCATAGATAATGGAAACGTTCTAACAGGAAATAGACAATGCCAAAATCTGGCATATTCCAATCGAGGGGAAAAGAAGAACAGGGTCAAATTTTAAACTTGAAACAATAAAAAAAATTCAAGTCAGCTAGTCCAAATATAGGGAATGTCTCAGAAAACTGCCGGAAATTAGATTAAAAAGACAAAGGGAAGTTGAGAGACACAGCTAAGTAGCAGGAAGTTGAGGACAATAGACAAGGGGTATTTTTCTGACTAAGCTTGTGTTCAGTGAGATTCTGCAAGGATCAATGTTGGGCTCTTGCCGTTTGTTGTATACAATTTAGACGTGAATATAGGAGGTCGGTCAATAAGTTTGCAAATGGTACAAAAATTGGTGGGATGGTAAATATGGAGGCGGATAGCCTCAGATTGCATGAGGATATAAATGGGCTGGTTGGCTGGACTGTTCTGTGGCAACTGGAATTCAAGCTGGCTAATTGAGGTGATGTGCTTGGGCAGGCCAAACAAGGTAAGGGAATACATGACGAGTGGTAGGGAAGCATCAAAGGGATCTTGGTCTGCATGTCCCACTAGTCCCTTAGGCAGTGAGACAGGTAGATGAAGCGGTTAAGAAGGCATAATGGATACTTGCCTTTGCTAGTCAAGGCATTGAGTTTAAGAACAGGGAGATTATGCTGGAACTATATAAAATGTTAGTTAGGCCACAGCTAGAGCATTGTTTGCAGTTTTGGAATTTACATTACAGGAGGGGGTCCAGAGCAGATTTACCAGGATGTTGCCTGGGCTGGAGAGTTTTGGTTGTGAAGAGAGATTGGACAGACTGGGGTTGTTTTCCTTGGGCAAGAGGAGGCAGCATGTGATTGTGATGTATAAAATTGAGGGACATGGATGGGGTAGACGGGAAGGAACTTTACCCCTTGGTGGAGGGATCAGTGACGAGGGAGCGCAGATTTAAGGTAAGGGGCAGGAGGTTTGGCAGAGACATGAGGACATTTATTTTTCACCCAGAGGGTGGTGGGATTCTGGTACTTGCTTTCTATAAGGGTAGTAGAGGCAGAAACTGTCAACATTTAAGAAGTTGTGGAGCTGGATGAACACAGCAGGCCAAGCAGCATCAGAGGAGCAGCAAAGCTGATGTTTCGGGTTGAGACCCAAAACGTCAGTTTTCCTGCTCCTCTGATGCTGCTTGGCCTGCTGTGTTCATCCAGCTCCACAATGTTTTCTCAGTTTCTCCAGCGTCGGCAGTTCCTACTATCTCTGTAAACATTTAAGTAGTATTTAGATGTGCACTTGTGATTCCATGATATGCAAGGCCTTTGGCCAAGTGCTGGAAAATGGGATTAGCATATTAAGTGCTTGTTTTTGTCATGTCCTCTGATGTCACACTCAGGATCATTCTTTCTAGCTGTATTTCTGGCAGGAAAATGTAACACTCCTTCTTTTATAGGGACCTGATGGTCGGGTTGGTACAAGTCATGTATTAAATATACCTGTATATTCTGCATGTCTATTAATTAAATATAAGAACAGTTGACATCTGGAACTTTCAAACTGTTAATACTAAAAGAAACACCATGATAAAAATCCTCAAACTGCTATTGGAATGGCTTTTGGACGTAGTATATTCTTTAATAATACAATTCAGTGCTTTCTTCCATTAGGATGGCTCAGTTCTGTTTGAATTCAGGTTGTCATGTCACTATTTCCACCATTTTTTAATAGATGCAGATTGACAGTATGTGATTGTATGTGAGATGATTTTGGATGCATTTGTATGGGTTTCCCTGCAAATAATTTCCAATTGCACCTAATTGACATACTTACCCAAGGAAGAATCCAGCACAGGGAGAAGGTCACCATGAGGGATGGGCAGTGACCTTGAGTTAGACAAGTTTCTGATTTTCTCTCTCTGTGTCACCAGGGACGTGGAGGATGAAACAGTTGACAAGGACAAGATTTTGCTGCAGAAGGAGGCTGAAGTGAGTATCAGTTTCTAACAGCCAAACGTGCAGAGAGATCAATGAAAACATCTTTATCATGAATATTTTCAGTACTTAAAGCACAGACTCCAACGCAGCATCTGGAAAAAAAATGTTTTTTTCTGTTTCTGAATAATTTATAAATAGTAAAACAGGAAGCACTGCTGAATTCGGTGGGTTTCTTTACTTACAGCTGCCTTAATTGTTGTCGTTGTCACCATCAAACTTAGTCTTTCAGTATGTGACTTTTGTCAGGATATGTACAAAACTGAACAGCTCTATTCAAACCCTGGTAATTCATGGTTGTGCAACATGCAACTGTTTGGTGGAGGCAGTTGGAAAGAAGTTTGGAGCAGGAATAAGGATCGAAATGAGGGAGGGGGAACAGTGGGGTAGCCTGGGAGAGGCAGAACGGAGACAGTGGTCATTGAGGGGAACAGGGAGGGGTCTTTGACAGAAGGGAGAATTGGGTCAGGGTGTTGCAAGGCTAATTGAGGAGGGGTTGCAGAGAACGGAGTGGCCAAGGTAGAGGGAAATGGAGGGAACGGGGGAGAATGAGGGGACTAAGTGGCAGAGGGAAGGCAGTGGAGGGGTAGCAGAGGGAGAGGGAAGCAGATGGCAGAGGAAAGTAAAGGGACAGGAGTGTGGGTGAGGGAAGGTTTGGGGAGGAGTGCAGGGCTTAGGACAGGGAAGGGAACCATTAAGCAAGGAGAAGTGAATGCAGGAGGCAGGAGAGGGAAGAGAATCGAGAAAGAATGAAGAAAATGGAGGGAATGAGAGAGTGGTGAAGGGGGAAAGAAATAGTGGAAAAGAAAGGTGGTAGTAGGGAAGAAAGGAACAGCGTGAGGAATTAACTTGTATAGAGGAGGAGGAGATGGCTAGCAGAAAATGGGAAGGTCACGGGTGGAAGATCATGTTTATTTTTTATGAATCACATCGGTCTCACTGGCAAGGCTGTCTTTTGTTCCTCAATATGAATTCTGCTTGAGAAGCTGGTACTGAGCGGCCTTGTTGAAGCCCTAATGTTTGTGTGTTGTCAGTGCACCTACAGTGCAGTTAGGGAAGGATCTCTGGTTCAGGTGTTTGGAGGGAATGTTCAGGTGGTTACACTCCATGCACGTTTTTCTTTGCTCATCTGCGATAGAGGTTGCGTGGGTGGAAGGAGCTGTTGAAGAAGGCGTAGCAAGTTGCTGTAGTGCACCTTGCTATAGTACACACTGCTGTCACTCAGCATTGGCAGTGGAGGGATTGAATGTTTAAGGTGGTTCATGAGGCACCAATCAAGCAAGCTACTTTGTCCTGAACTTTGTTGAGCTACTTGAGTGTTATTCGAGTTGCACTCATTCAGGCAACTGAAAAGTATTCCTTCACATTATTGACTCGGCAGAAGCCAGCAGTGAACAGGATTTGTCGAGTCAGGAGGAAAATTAAATGCTGTAGAATTCCCAACCTCTTGACCTGTTCTTGTTGCTGCTGTGTTTTTATGGCTGGTCCAGTTAAGTTTTAGGTTAGTGGCAGGATGTTGGCAAGGTTTTCTGCAACGGTAACGCCATTGAACATGGAGAAATTGTTGGATTCTGTCTTGTTGATTGTGGCCATCGCATGGCACTTGTATGGTACAGGTGTTATTTATCAACCACTTATCAGCCCAAGGTTGAATGTTGTCAAGGTTCAGAAGAGCGGAGGCAGCAAAAGAGAAGGGGGTGGAAAGTATATGTTGAGTCAAAATATTAGATATGGATATCCTAATCAGTGGAGCAGAGCTGAGGGATCCTGTGGTCTATGCCTGTTTCAGTTTCTTCTCGTAGTTTAAGTATTTTCCCAAAACATTGCAATTTCATTACATACGCAGCTATCGATGCTGTTTTGATACATTGTGATTTAAAAAAGATGGATTTTTGTGAGGTGTTAGAGTTGCATGATCTGATCCACCAGTGTACCTTGGAGCGACTGGGCTTGTATACACTTGAGTTTAGAAGGATGAGAGGGGATCTGATTGAGACGTATAAGATTATTAAGGGATTGGACACTCTGGAGGCAGGGAGCATGTTTCCGCTGATGAGTGAGTCCAGAACCAGAGGACACGGTTTAAAAATAAGGGGTAGGCCATTTAGAACAGAGTTGAGGAAAAACTTCTTCACCCAGAGAGTGGTGGATATATAGAATGCTCTGCCCCAGAAGGCAGTGGAAGCCAAGTCTCTGGATACTTTCAAGAAAGAGATGGAAAGAGCTCTTATAGATAATGGAATCAAGGGTTATGGGGATAAGGCAGGAACAGGATACTGATTGTGGATGATCAGCCATGATCATAATGAATGATAGTGCTGGCTCGAAGAGCCGAATAGTCTACTCCTGCACCTATTGTCTATTGTCTGTTAACAATTAGAGTAGCTGGAACATCTAGTAAGAAAAAATCCTGCAAAGTTTGTTAAAAGCACCAATGCTCTCTGCTGCCTATTCAAGTAGATATAGTTTGCTTCCCCTAACAGTATGCAATCCCCTCCTTTTAAAGTCAGGATTAGAGAGGGTTATCTGTTTTATTTAAAACAATAGGTAAGTTATGCCATTCATGCCATTAAATACTTTACGCATAAATCCCTCCCAAGACTGGATAGTGACAGTTAAATAAAATGAGTGCAATTTCACGCTAATGCATTATGATAGAACATGACTGCTGACTTTTGACAATGTTCACTTGAGAGGGTGGAGGAACCCTCAGGGTTTAATATCTCATCTGAAAGAGAGCAACTTCAGCACTACAGTGTCATCTAGAATTTTGTATCCTGTTCTGCAGTGGGATTTGACCTAGGAACCCCGTGAGCTGGAGGTGACAACACTACCAACTAAACCACAATAGCCATGCAATACTGGAGAGAGAAAGTGAGCTATAATGGTGTAGAGGGAGCAGGTAAATTGTTGCCAATGTCGCTTAGTCAGGTTCACTGGTTTTCTGAATCAAGGAAGAAGAATGTCCTCTCGTTGAGCTCTTCAGTTGGTTACTGCCATCCAGTCAAACAGTTACTCTCGGAATTAATCCATTGTTTTCTGCGTGCATCCATTCTAATCTAATTACTCTCTGCCCTGGGATGCGCTTATTGCTCGCGTGACTTGGCATGTTGCCACGTGATAGTTAGACTTTAGCTGCAAAGCAATTGCGTGTGTATGTGTGTGGCTATGAGGATTGCTCATATTTATCTAATCACATGCATACAAGCTGTTTACTTCCTTAGGGAGCAAGAGCCTGATGATATTGCAGGGGTATAGTTAAAGCAGATATCAAGATGAAGACTGGTTTCTAACCATCCTCGCCCTCTGACCTTTAGTGCCCCTGTGAAATATTTTAGATTGTGATGTTCTTTCAGTTAAAAGACTGCAATGAGCTGTTTTTCTGGTTCAGTTCATTTTTTCATAACCAGAAATATGTGGGAAGTGTGAATGGGTTTGCTGCTGTCCTTTTCATTTCAGAGACCTAGTTCCAATCTGATTCAGACTGATAGGGTGAATGCTTTTCTCTTTGTGTTGACTGTAAAAGCTCCATGTGAAGTCAATTTGATGACATCTCCGAGCATTTTCTGATGGGTCCTTTCACAATAGAAAAATATCCTTAATTCTGAGCAAATTTACAGACAATCACTGTCTTGCTCAGAGGACAAACAGAATAGCTTGTCCACTAAATAAAGTGGTGTGGAGGGCACGTTTGAGATTTAAATTTAGCTACCAATGTACAGTGGGGGTAGTTGGAAGAGTTGTTGGGTGCTGCATGGAGCAACACTATAAATACATTAGCAATGTTATAAATACATTAGCATGTTTAGTACTTTTGCGTAAAGTGACCAGTGTGATACTTCCTGGTGTTGAAGTTGAGATTTTATGTTCTTGTTTCTTTTTTGCAACATGTTCACTAAAAGTTCTGAATGTTGGATGGAAAAAGCAGTATTTATGGGCTTTCAGTTAAGAACGCTGCAATTACACCACCCACATAAGTAACACATGACTGCCTGTGGCCATTTGTAATTAATTTGTGCCTTTTTCCCCTCCTTTTATATAATAAACTGCATGCAAAATGTCTTGCATTTGGCAAAACAACAGTTAGTTGAAGCAAATCAAATCCTCCAGAAATCTTTACTTTCAAAGCTACGTTTTTAGTGGAAGACGACATATTCTTTCATTGAAGCGAGTGGATATTGGCAAGGCCATTATTGTTTTTATTTTCCCACAATGGAACTCTAATTATGCTTAGCTGACATATCTAGCAGTCTCACCTAGTGGAAGGAAAGTAACTGAATTTATATAAGGTGCAGTCTTTAATTGCTTCACACTGTGAGGGTCTCAAAGTTGCATCTTTCAGCTGTTGTGAAATGTGCCTTTATCAACAGAACACTTTGTAGATGGACTGGGAGGAAATCAGCTGACAGTCTGCGGCTTCTGGGAAATTCTTGAAAAAACAAACTCTTACTTCCTTTCCTGAGAAGTTTCTGGAATAAATGGCCTGTCATGATGTGCTAGCAGAAAAATTACTGCCGTACAGCATGAATTAGGCGATCACTTAGCTAATTATTTTGATCCAAATTTCAGCTTCAGATTTTACGGGGTCGGTTTTTTAAGTGGTTTACATAATAGGCAGCATTTATTGAGAATGAAGCTTAACCTTTAGGCAGCAAAGTGATAATCTATTCCTTTATAGTTTTCTACTCTGAGCAACAGCTGTTGCTCAATGTGTGCAACCTAAAAGAAAAAGGAAACATTAGCACAATTTGTACTGCCCTTGCTTATGTCTGTGCTGAATGTGGCCTGTACTCATGCAGACCACATCACTACCAGTGAGACTGTGTGCACTTTAAAAAGTTTTGGTGACTCTGGAAGGCAACCTTGAGATGCTGTGGCTGAAAAGATGACACAACTTGAAGAAAACTTAGAGCATCCACTCTATAAACCCAACCATTAAAAGGGAAGTTTTAATTCACTAAATGCTTAACTTGGTAAAGTAGGGTACATTAGTGCTTCAAAAAGCAAAACAAGTACTAATTTGGAGTCCAACATCAAAATAAAAAGCAGGAATGAGCACACCAAGGTTATTAACAGTGAGGTGAGAATTGAAAAGAAAAGAGATGGAGGGAAGGCGATGGCCTAGTGGTATTATCGCTGGACTGTTAATCCAGAGACCCAGATAACGTTCTGGGGACCCAGATTCGAATCCCGCCACGGCAGATGGTGGAATTTTAATTCAATAAATATCTGGAATTAAGAGTCTAATGATGACCATAAATCCATTGCCAATTGTCAGGAAAAACGCATCTGGTTCACTAATGACCTTTAGGGAAGGAAACTGCCATCCTTACCTGGTCTGGCCTATGTGTGACTCCAGAACCACAGCAATCTTAACTGCCCTCTGGGCAATTAGGGATGGGCAATAAATGCTGCCTAGCCAGTGACACCCTCATCCCATGAGTGAATAAAGGGAAAAAAAAAACTTGAATCTATTTTGGATTTTGTGTTGGCAGGACTTGATTTGTCTGATAATCTCCCTCTATACAAAATCTGACATACTTCTGCAGTAATGACATGGGTTACAACATAGACACTCACTGCAACCATCCCTAGAATAGAACCATACAATCTTCTATCACAGGAGACAGCCATTCAGCCCATCATGTGGTGGCATACCAACAAGGAACAAGAGCAGGCCACATGGACCTCAAAGCCTGCTCTGTCATTCAATAAAATCATGGCTGATTTTAATCTCAACTGTACATTCTTGCATATCCCCAAGAATTTTTCATCTCTTTGGTAATCAAGAATCTGTCAAAAATATTTAAAGATACTGCGCCTGTTGCCTTTTGAGGAAGGGAAGTTAAAAGACTTAACCCTCAGAAAACAAAGTGTCTTATTGAAAAAAGCCATCAAATGTAGACCTACAACTCTACTTCTTATTATCTATAACTTCTGTCATTGATGTAGGTGCCATGTTGGGTGACTTAAGTTTTCACTATTCTTCATGTAAAAGTACGTATGATAAATTTCTATTCTATTCTATACTTAAAAACTCAGAAAATTACCCCTCCTCAAATATATATTCAGCCACTTTTTAAAAAGTTGCCATGCAATCTGACACCACCATGTTTTCATGTTCAAAATCAGTGTCTTAAGTTTTTTAAAAATACTTGTTTCCTTTCTTATAGATTTAAAACAAATAAAATAATGACCTATCATTACTGATTCCAATTACCAAAGGAAGTAGTTTCTCTATATGTGTACAATCGAATGTACAAGGATGCTACCAGAAATGTGAAATTAAACGTCTCTTCTGACCTAACTGAGACATTTTAAAATGTGAAAAGTTTTATAAATTAGGCACAGTGAATATGATTTGTCATCTACAAGGCGAGTGGTGATCAAAGTAAAATTGTTAACTGAAAATCAATTTGAGAACTCAAAAGAAAATTTCACCAGTGTGGTATAGCAGGAAGTTACAGGAATGGTGGGCTGTGGAGACAAAGTGAGGCCATGGAGGAATTGAAAACCAGGATTTGAACTTAAACATTGCCAGGATTCGATGTAGGTCAGTGACAACAGGGATGAAGGATAAACTGGACTGATTTCTGATGAAGGGTCTAGGCCCGAAACGTCAAGTTTTCCTGCTCCTATGATGCTGCTTGGCCTGCTGTGTTCATCCAGCCCCACGCCTTGTTATCTCGGATTCTCCAGCATCTGCAGTACCTTTTATCTCTTATTGTGTGGGTAAATTGGTGGCACAGTTTATGTGGAATGAAAGTTGGGATATTGGCCTAGAGAGCATTGGATTAGTCAGTTCTTGAGATAAAGCTATGGATCAAAGTTTCAATAGCAATTGAGGTAAAATGGAAGTAAGTGCAGAGTCAGACACTTACGTAATTGGAAGAATACAGTCATTTGTTGGAAAATCATCTGTGCTCAAGGACAGCACAACATTCACAAAAGAATCGCTTCTGTATGAGGCAATCAAACAGGAAGAAGGATGCAATCAGTGACTTGTTACTAGTGTTTATTTAGAAAACATTGCTTACCTGGTGTCCACTGCCGGAAGAACAGAAATGTGACAAATTAGAGACTGTTGAAGAGGTCAAGGGAGATGGTGAGGTAGAGTTGGTGACCAAGAAAGCACTGAAACTACAAAGATGTAATGCTGCAGGGAAATTAGTTATATTCCATTCACTGGTAACTATCAAGTAACCATCAAAGAAAATGAGCAGTTTCTGGTAAACAGGTTTTATAGCACATAGAGCAAGCCTGAGAGGCTGCTTTGTTTCTATCATTCAGTTAGACCGTGGCTGATCTGAACCTTCATTTCATTTGCCTGTCTTAGCTGCATGTTTCTTGATACAATTACTGAAGCAGAATATAGAGTAACAGCTGCTTGCCTGATGTATGGATTGTGACCAAGATCCTGTCACAGGTCGAACACTTTGATGAAAAGAGTGAGGGAAATGGACAAATGCTTTGACATTTTATCTAGGTGCTTTCTTATAGGCAAAGTCAAAAGTCACATGACACCAGGTTATAGTCCAACAGGTTTATTTGAAATCACAAGCTTTTCCAGCATTGCCCCTTCGTCAGGTGAAATATAGGCATGTAGCAAAATCAAATGGGATATAAATGCTGCATCTATTTGCTCTTTCTTAAATGGAGGGGAACTAAGTAGTGATCCACACTAGTCAAAATCAATAACTTTATTTCTTATCATCCTGTTTGACTATTTTGGACTTTGCACAACTGTTGTATCCTACTCATTGCTGCTCCAGTACTGTGACATTGGCGCATTCCAGTGTACTAGGTTCAGCATCTATAAACTACTCTTAGTCTCCTTGGACACTGCTGTGCAAAAACTCTGTTGTTCAGCATTATATGCCTGCTTCCTGAGCTGCACTAATTTCTATTTGCTTATTACCCCGTGTTGGGATTTTGTTCTTTATTTAAAACTTTTCTACCTACTGTGTGCTGCACCAGTGTCAGGATAACAGATTTCTGTTCTCATTGCAGGACAAAACCTGCAATATGTGCAATGAGATCAAACCTTCCTGCTGAAGATTAATGTTCGGTGGTGTTCCATACCTATTTAAAGATAATTAGCGAGAACCTTGGTTGATTTGTGTGAAATAAGCCCTCATTTAAGTTAATTCCCTACCTTGGCCTTGTGTTTAAGTGTTTGCAAAATATATTTTGGAGCTGGGTTTCCAAATATTTTTAAACAACAAAGTGCTTGCCACAGGGTAGCTTGCTTCTGAAAAAGGCGAATATCTTTTCAGAATTTCTGAGTTTGGGACATGAAAATATTATTTCCACCTTAAAGTCCACGTTAAGTATTGCCCATAGTTTTCACGATGAGTAATTTCTGTCACTTTTGTCCAAATGGAAGACCATTACTTATATGGCCTGTGTGATAGTTCTAAATGCTGATATCAGATAATGGTATGATCTCTCAGAAGTTATCCATGTTTCAATTAGTGTAGAAAGCTGTGACTGAATATATTATTCACTTGAGGGAGCAGAGGGAAGAGAGGAGGTCCTAATTTTAGTTTGTTTCTTTGGTTTTTAATGCTTCAGATCACAATACTAACTACTATATAAAGCATCTGTAGAAGAGTGACTCCTTGTGATGCTTGCAGAGGCACATGATGAAGTGAGAAACTTGTCTTGGATTTGCTTGGGACCTGGGAAATGAAATCTCTCTAAAACATTCTCTCAAATGTGCTGAAGTAGAGAACATATTGAACACAGATAAGCTACATTTGGAATTTTTGTGTTACTTACTAGTTGTTTGTGAATTTGGAGAAATGTATGTTGTCTAGTAATATATGCCTATGACTTTTTTTTTCATGGGATATGTGCGTCAGTTTTTAAACCAGCATTTTTTGCCTACTTTCTTATTTGCCCTTGAGCAGGTAGTGATGAGCTATCGTCTTCAACCACTGCAGTCCATCTGCTACAGGTACACTCCAGTGCAACTGGAAAGTTGTTGCCGTGATTTAGATTCCATGACAGTGAAGGAACAGCAACAAAGTTCTAAGTCCACATGGGATGTGTGGCTTGCAAGTGATGGTCTTCTCCTGCAATTGCATCCCTTGTCCTTCTAGGTAGAGGTGGTTGGTTTGGAAGGTGATGTTGAAAGTGCCGTAGTGAGTTACTGTCATGCAATTTGTAGATGACCTGTACTGCTGTCAGCATACATTTGTGGTGGAGGGAGTAAATGTAAGAACATAAATTGGAGCAGGAGTAGGCCATCTGGCCTGTCGAATTCTTAAGGTGGTGGTTGGGGTGCTTTGGGAGCTTTTTAATTGTTGTTAGAGGTGCATTCATTCACACTTATAGAGACTATTCCATCATACTCCTGACGTGTGCCTTGTAGATAATGGGCCAGCTTTGGGGAGTCAGAACATGAGTTATTCATCGCACAGTTCCCAACTTCAGACGTCCTGTTCCCCTTCGGTTAATTTAGTGAGACTCCAGCAGCTCATCTGAAAAAACAAATGACTTAGGAACAATGCATGTTCAACACCATTTTTATTCAATTTTCTTATTTAAACATAGCATATTTGGCTTGCAGACATTTGTGTGGTATTAGTCAAAGCATTTTAGTGGGCTGTTTGGCTTACAGAAAATATTGCTTGTGATGCAGGTAACTTGGCAACTTTGATTAGTTTGGAACTGACTTCCTCTGGTTTGGTGTTATTTTTAGAAAGGTACACTGCAGTCTCTTGCCCTTGTACACTCTGCTTTACTGCCTCAGGAACGTGAAAATTGCAGCAGCCCTTATTACAGCCCCACATTTGTTTTGATTTGTGGAATGTCTAGGTTTTTATAAATGTTTCCATTGACAGAGCTGCTCTCTGGTGTCTAATGTGCTAAACCACGTCCTTTGAAAACAAGTGGAGATTTGAGGATGACTCTACAGGGAGTATTACCTCCCTGAAATTCTACATATTGAAAACATCACAGGAGATGCTGATAATGCAGGAGAATATTATTAATGTAGAAAATCATGGAATGGTGGAGCAGACTTGGAAGGTTGAATGGCCTACTCTGACTTAAGCTACTTTTTATTTATACGGTTCTTTTATGACATGGGACTTTTTTGACATTATAAGCACTATATAAGTTCAAGTCACTGAACAAATAGCATACCTAAATATTTGCTTTTATTTAATGCTTCTCACATCTTTAAGAATGTGCCAAAGAGCTTTACCACTGTTTTGGTGTATTTTGGAAATACAACAAATGTGGAAAATGTATTGACCAATTTCAATGCAGCAAAATCCCACAACCACGATTAGACAAACGACCAGGTCACCTGTGTTTTAAATGTAGGCTGATGGATAAATGGTAGTAACTATATGAAGAATTAAAATGCTTTATGAAGTAGAGTGAAACTGATTTATAGCTTTCCTCCTCGTCCTTGTTCTAGACCCCAACCCAAAAAAAAAGGTGAAAGACTACTTGTCAACTTGTCATTAGTTTAACTTTAACTTTAACTTTAACTTTAGTTACGACAAGTTGCAACTAAATCGGCGTTTTCTGATTCTGGTAAATCTAACCTGTTCATTTATGCTGATTAAAAATGACACTTTCCTGAGGGTTCATGGGTAAGAACTGCATTTATCTGCCCCATATTTTATGAGCTTGTATAGTGCACTGCGGCATGAAAACTGATGTGGCGCTTGAGTGCACTAAAATGCTGAGTTATGAGCGCAAAACATGAAATGGGATGATTTAATTATTAACACCATCCTAACCGGGCAGCTGTCCTGCATCTCTCGTGCATATGTTTCTCTTTTGCAGTGAGCTTTATTTTTAGACTATGGGGGATGGCGGGATCTTCTTCACTTTGGTGTGTTTTCTGTGGAAACATCATTATCTGTTGTTGAAAATCTTGGATTCATCCATTTAAAATGGATCTGGGAAACTAGTAATGTGTTGGGGAATTGGCAATTCTCAAGAGCTGCTGGGATGAATGTTAGGCTGCCCACAAGTTCCTGCCGAATGTTGTTCATGTGATGTCTTTTGAATTGTGTACAATTTAGACATTGGATTAGTGGTTGTGGGAGGCTAACATTGTGCCATCTGTCCCTTTTGAGTTACAAGCCAGCTGTGTCCTAAATGCCACTGTGTTTCACAACTTTTCATACAATGACCTGAGCATCGCTGAGTAAACCATAGCGACCTGGTTAATGCAGAGCCTGCCCATTGGGGACGCCCCCGACAGAAGACGGTAGATAAAAAATTTAATGAAATCCAGGCATGGTCCTATTTAGCAACACTTTATGCTTTTGTTAAAGGCTTGTTTTTGCGATTGCTGTGATCAATTATTCATACAGAGAATGGTGAATTGCTGTTTGTGTGACTGGAAGCTGGTATCCAGAGGCAGGGATCAGTGCTGGGTCCCTTATTGTTTGTGATGTATATAAACGATGTTGATGAGAACGTGGAGGGGATAAGTAAGTTTGCGGATGATGTGAAGATTGGCAAATGAATAATAGTGAGGAGGAAGGTCTTGGGTTACAGGAACATATAGATGGATTAGTCAGATTGTAGATCCCTAACAGATGGAATGTAACCCTGAAAGGTGAGAGGTGATACACTTTGGAAGAAATAACAAGACAAGGGAGTACTCAGTGAATGACAGGATGCCGGGAAGTGCAGAGAAGCAGAGGGATCTTGGGATGCTTGTCCACTGATCCCTGAAGGCATCAGGTCAGGTTCAAAGGGTGCTTGATGTGGCACATGGGATATTTGCTTTTATCAGTCATGACATAGGTTATAAGAGCAGAAGGTTTATTTTGGAGCTGTACAGAACTTTGGTCAAGCCACAGTTGGAGTACTGTGTGCAGTTCTGGTGACCACAGTGAGAAAGAAAATGATTGCACTGGAGGGGATGAGAGGAGATTCACTAGGATGTTACAAACGTGAGTATAGTTTAACGTAGAACATAGAACAGTAAAGCACAGGAACAGGCCCTTCAGCCCACCATGTGTGCACCGACCATTATGCCATTCTAAACTATATGCATATGGTTGATATCCCTCTATTCCCTGCCTGTTTGTGAGTCTGTCTAAATGCCTCTTAAATGTTGCTGTCTTACCTGTTTCTACCACCTTCCCTGTCAGTGCATTTCAGGCATCAACCTCCCTCTGTAAAAATCTTGTTTTGCACGTCTCCTTTAAACTTTCTCCCTCTCACCTTAAACCTGTGCCCTAGTATTTGACATTTCCACCCTGGGAAAAGACTGACTAGCCACGCTATAGCCATTTCCCTCATAACTTTATACCAGGTCACCTCTCAGCCTCCAATGCTCTAGTGAAAACAATCTAAGTTTATCCAACCTCCTTATAGCTAATACACTCCAAGCCAGGCAATGTCCTGATAAATCTCTCCAAAGTCTTCACATTCTTCCTACGGTTTGGCAACCAGAACTGCATACAATACTCCAAATGTGGCCTGACTGAAGTTTTCTTACAAAACAGCAATGTAACTTGCCAACTTTTATACTCAATGCCGTGAGTGAAGGCAGACATGCCTTACAGCTTCTTTAGCACCTTATCTACTTTCAGGAGCTATGGGCATGCATGCCAAGGTCCGTCTGTATATCAGTGCCACTAAGGGTTCTGCCATTTACTGTATTCTTTCCTGTTGCATTTAACCTCCCAAAATGCATCACTTCACACTTGTCTGGATTAGACTCCATCTGCCATTTCTCTGCCCAGCTTTCCAATTGATCTATATCTTGTTGTATCCTTTGACAACCTTCCTCACTATCCATAACCCCTCCAATTTTTGTGTCATCCGCAAACTTACTAATCAGACCACCAACACTTTCATTCAAATCTCTACTGTGAAGAGAGGCTGAATAGCCTCGGGTTGCTTCCTTTAGAAGGTTGAGAAGGGGACCTGATTGAGCTGGATAAGATTGAGTGGCATGGACAGAGTGGATAGAAAGCAGCTTTAGTTGGTTAGTAGCAAGCAGGCATAATTTTTAAGGTGAAAGGCAGGAGGTTTGGAGAGGATTTGAGGAAATCTTTTCATCCAGAGTGTGGGAAACTGGATTGCACTGTTAAGTGGGTAGTTGAGGTGGGAAATGTCAACATTAGAAAGTACTTTGAATGAGCACTTGAAATGTCATGACATGCAAGGCTATGGATCAAGTGCTGGAAAGTGGAGTTGGTGTAGATCGGTTGGCACAGACTCGATGGACTGAAGGACCTCTTCTGTGCTGTATGACTTTATGACTGTACTCTTCTCAGTTACTCTTTGAAATCCTTTACGACTGAAAGCAGTGTCTAGTCTTTAACATACTTGCATTTTGTACAGACATCTAAACTGTCAAATATCTCCTGCTACTAATTGGAGCTTAGTGATGCCCTGTCTTGACTTGAGTCTGAACTGAGCTTCCAAATTTTCATCCTCTCCCATTTCTGAAGGACTATCCATTCTGTGATCTGGCCAATGGCCGACTCTACTTCTCCACTGGCAAGACTTTCACCTCAAGGTTTGACTTTTCAAATGGTTTTTGCTTAGCATTCTTCCAGTCCTATACACTCAAATGTAATCCCAAGCTTCTATCTCCATTTTCTCCTATCCAGCCCCTCCAGCTGTACCCATGCTTCCGTGAGGCCCTCATTTTAACATTTTTCCAGTACTTGCCACGGCTAATTTGAGGAATCATCAGCAGCTATATATCCTAATCCTAACCCACATTTCTTGTACTTACTATTGTTTTTCTAATCCTATAATGACAAATGGACCACATTTATTATGTTGCAGATATTGAAGAATTGTTTCTTAATGATTAAAGAAGCTCTGTATAGGCCAGTATTATGGAAAATACATTGTTGGCAAATCTGGCATCCTGATAGGTTGCTGCCAGACAGAAAAATGCAGATCTGACCTAAGTATGGTTAATGGGTGTCCTGTACTTCGCAATAATTGGAGCTTTCTATCAAAGGTATTGTGAAAAATCCTTGCCCAGAACAGGTTTCTGTATCTCCAATAGCAAATGAGGGAGATCCTTGATGCAACAGGATTGCCTGTGGTGTTCAGCCACAGTGTTGAGGAGGCAATAGATTCACGTTACTTCGAGCATTGTTCAGCATGCACATGGGTATAACACTGCATACAGCTTCAGGGTATACAGGATTTGTTCTGTTATCTATAGGCCAATGACTGCGCAGCTGCGCAGAGTTCAGCAAGGTTTTATATTGTACCTTTTTCTAACACACACATCATGCACTACCAAAACTGTTGAGCTCTGTACTGTAAATGTACAGTTAAATCATTTATTGCAGACTTTCTAAAATAGCATTCTTCTTTTATTGTAACTGTTGCTTCAACTAAAAATAGACCTCTGTGCTGATGACCTTTGGAACTGTGGGCTGCTTATATGCTAAAGGATTTTGAAATGTGGGTGGTGATAGATGAGCAACGGCATAGGAACAATTTTGCTTAGATGCAGTGCATTAAACTTTGGAACTCCTCTTCCCCAAAGGATGGGGGAGGTTCATTCAGACCAATGAGAAACAGATCGAAATCTTGCCCTATGCCTGTCTGCTGAAATTGCATGCAGAAGAAGGCAAGAGCATTTTGGATTTCTTGCCCCTAATTGTTCTTTGCGCTAACACCAAGGATATTTCTCCATCTACATCTCAATATTGCAGCCATTACCGAACTGTAAGGTAATTGCCTTATGCTATCTAATGGTATAGGCCGGCTCCTGCAGTCTGAATGTCTGGAAATAGTCCCATTACCTCCTGTGCTATTTTTTGAAAGATTTCTTCCACATGTGCTCTGCAGGTGTATGTCTCTCTTTCACTTTTCAACCTCAAGCTTTTCTTTACTAACCTCACAGCATAGAACTTCTCTAATGAAGACAAAAACAACTCAAAAATTTGACCCCAGGTGTATGCAGCGATACTCTTGATCTAATTCTCATTTCCACTGATCTCCATTTGAATTGCACAGAATGGCTGCAGTCTGTGGTCTGGTCTAGTAATCCCTTGATACCAATGTGGACTGTGAATGTACTGTTACCCTCATTTTGCGATAGTTCAAATATAGTTAATATACTGTTATTTTACATTATTTTTGGAGTAGAGCACAAGGGGAGAGTGCTTCAACTTCAGTTTAGTCAGGTTAACCGAGTGTCAGAGCAGTGCAGTCAATGCAATACAATACAATAATTGACCTATTATAATGCAGAGTTTGTCACTATAATCAACCTATTGTAGATAAAGGCTGTGATTTCCCCAGGGGCTTCTTGCCTGAGTCTAAATCATTTCTCTTATTACATAACGATTCTAATATCAGATGTTTATTTAAATAAGTACGTGTTCCTCTGTTTTTTTGAGGAGCAAATTCTGCACAAGCAGGAATAGCTGTTTCAAAATCAACAGATCCATAAAATCCAAAACAGAAAAAACTATGGCATAAGAAGTGTAAGATGTGAGGTAGAGGCACAATACACATAAATAGAATGCACTTGCTAAGGCTTTGGGGACTAGATGGCCAGATCAAACCTACAGATACCTGATGGGGGATTAATTAGAAGACCCAGATTTTTACCTGATATTTGAATTGCAGACTGCGAAAAGTTCTTTGCATGTCAGCATTTCTCAGTCCAGCTGTTCAAAGGGATTGTCTAAAGTAGGAAAGGACTAAAGCTCATGGAACAAACCCTTGAGGACTTTGTTTCCCTTTATATATGCATTGCTTTTCTTTCAGTTTTGATTATGTGTGATCTTTATGCTAATGTTGCAATCCCATGTGGTGCGAGCTCTTATTTGACATCTTGCTTGTTTGCGAACATTTGTTGTCTCCTCAGTAGCTTCTGATAATCATTCATTCTTGCTTTTTAATTTATAATTCGAAGCCTATCTAATCTGCCATTTCATCAACAAGGAATATTTCTAATCTGGCCCATTCTCTAATATCAGGCCTGATGAGCCCACCCGTTCCATTTTGTTTTGTTCTGGCCCTTACAGCGTGTAATTATTCAAGAGCTTTTGCTGAGAACTGTTTTTTTAATTCCTCACTGCTGTACAGGCTTGCCCGCTGAGGACAGAATTAAATATTCTCAGCCAGTGGTCTGGAATTTAATTTCATTTGAGAGTGTTCAGCAACCCTACAAGAAGGGGGTGGGGATGTGGGGGGTTAGGGGAGATGGGTAGGAATGAGTAGCTCAAGTGATTGGTGGTGCTTGCCACTGGATGGCACAGTACTGTCAGAGTATGAATACCGAGGAAAGCTGGAGGCTGACCAGCACTGAGCAGATTCTCAATGATTCTCAGTTATGTGGATACAACAGTTACCTATTCCAGTGCAGTGAATTGAACTGTGAGCATCCATTCCATCTGAATACAGTTGCTAAAATAAGGCGTGTAAGACTACATTCTTCAAGAAGCTCAGAAATAGCTGTTCTATCAGTGTATTATAATGGTCAAGACTGAGTCTGTTTGCAAGCACAGACAATTTCACTAATGCAGGCATGGACATGTCGCTCAAGATATGTTCAGTTCATCCGGGACCCTTCTCATACAATGGCCAGTTGCTAAGACTCCACATAAATTGTTTTAGGCAAAGAGTCTGATTTGTATTCACAACCTGGTTCTGAATCTCCACAGTACTGTTTAAACACATAAAATGTTGGAATTTGTCTGTCAGGAATAAGTAGTCACTCATCAACAGAACATCACCAATCAATGATGGGCATAAGAAACTGTAAGCTAAATATGATGTTTAAAGTTTTTGAGAAGATTTGTAGCACGGGTTGTGGATGAGGTTATAGACATGCTTGCCGAACCTAGCAGGGTGACGAAACGTTTGCAACCAAACCACCTTCTTGCCGAGCATGTCTACAACCTAAATATGATGTTTTAGAGAATGTCGCTTAAACTGAGGAATGCTTGAAGCGGTTCTGAAAATAAATGTTTTAACAGCATAAAGTCACCTCAATTAAAATGCCAAAATGCACCAAGGTCTTAGGGCTGCAGTTTTGCCATTCTGTAATCTACATACCTCTGCCTGAGGCAGGAGCTACAGAAGCTGCTTATCCAAATCCATGTGAACCGCTAATCTACTCCAGAGAGCTATTTTGAGCTCTTTAAAAGCATAGGCCATATACTCTTTCTGCTCAAAGTGCAGAGTGTTCAGATGCAGTATTAACTCATCTCTCCAAGTCTACATCCCTCTGCCCTACCATCCTTGTTGTAATGGCTTTTCGAAGCTTGTCGTTTTGCTTGCTTATCCCGAGTATATGCATCAGTGAATAGCCATTAGATGGAGCATAAAATATATTTTGAAAATGTCAGGAGATAATGTGTGATAACAAGGTGTAGAGCTGGATGAGCACAGCAGGCCAAGCAGCATCAGAGGAGCAGGAAAGCTGACGTTTTGGGCCTAGACCCTTCTGTTCTCACTGGGAGACATTTATTGAGGTCTGTTTTTAAGAGATAATGTTATAACTTAAACTGAAATGTACCACATTCATCGTTCATTAATTAGTGAAATAACTACCTAGTTAATAATGTATGTATCGGAACATGGAACGTAGCACGGTCCTGAAAACAAGTGTTTTTGGACTTGAAAGGTAGGCTCTGTTTTTCTTTATTCATAGATGCTGCCAGCCTGCTGAGTTTCTCCAGCACTTTTTTTATTGCAGCTCTTTCGCTGCTTGTTTTCAAATGGGTAGGATGTTTTGATGTGGAGTTGTTGAATCATAACCTTTTATGTAAATGTTTACGTTAAGCTGTACAATAATATAATTTAAATAGCTAATTATTACCTCCTCACAGTTGCGCCGAATGCAGGAGATGATTGCTCAGATGCAGGCACAAATGCGAATGAAGCCTGCAGATAATGGAGATGGACACTGAGTGATAAACCTGTTCTGATTCTATTTACAGGTAAGAGTTGTTGTTAATCTTAGCTCAACCCTAACTCTGGAATTGAAATTGTATCAGAATTATGCAGTTAGATGACAGGGTTTCATTTCAGTCATCTCTCACTCACCTGAACGCAGCTTCTGAGTGTCCATTCACTTAAACTATTTTCTCATGAAGCTAGCTCTTGGGTCTCTACACGATTGAATTATCATTCTTTTAACCCATCTGTCATATTTCATAAGCACAGAGACATTTTATTTGTGTCCACTCTAGCTATAATCTGTTTCTCTAAGTATCCTCAAAATGTCTTGATGGAAATGCAAAAGGTGTGGAATGTCCACTGGGATTTTTCTGATCTCTCAACTCCAACAGGAAATGACTGGAACTCTCCAGAGATGGACATAAATGGTCATCTTTAGCTATCAGGCCAATTCTCTTGGGATTGGGAATTTCAGAGCCATAGGGGACCACTAAGGACCATATCCATTTTTATATTGTGAAAAGACTGTTGACATCAAAGGGTTAATGTGGAGTGTTTTTCAACCAGAACAAAAAACACAATTGTGGAACACTTTGTCCTATTGTTGGCTGAATGAAGTCTGATTGCAAAGTGCAATCAAAGAAGCAACAGCTGGAAAGCTGCTGCGAGAAATGATTTATTTTTTTCATAAATGTTTAGGATTGTGTAGTTCTACCGCAGAGTTTCTAATTTGGGACAGGAATGTATGTGAAAATATGAGACTTGGGAGAAAATGGGGAAACTCTGTCAGCTGCATTTTAAACAATACCCCAAAGAATCCTCCCACTGCTTCTGTTTAATTGCTTCCACCTCGGCATGTTTTTCATGCTATCCAATCAGACTGTTGTGTGGTTCTGTGGAATTTGAACTGTGGGGCTGGCCAGAGGTCACATGGACCCACAGATATGTCTGACTTTTTTTTTCGCTGAAATTTTTTTGATGCGGGTTGGGGGCATGATGTTTACATTTCAAAATGCACCAAATTACAAATTCTTGATGGTTGTATCTCTGAACAGCTTCCTTGTCGTGTGGGTGATTTGTTATTTTATCTGCAGATAAATGACTATAAGCTTTTGACTGACAGACGTAACTAAGCTAACTGTGTTGTTTTCCTTCAGATAAAAACTGCTTCAGTTTTCCAGTTATTCTCAGCTCTGGAATTGAAATTCCTGTAATTTTAGTCTTTTTTGGAACTTATTAAATCATATGATACAGGAGTCCATTCAGCTCACCATGTCTTTGATAGAGCTCCAATTAGACTTTAAGACCATAAGAAATAAGACCAGGAGTAGACTGGCCAATCAGTAGGATCACAGCTGATCTGATTGGTAACCGTCCCCTGTGCTTTCACTCTAGCCCTGCTATTTTTGTTCATTTTTACATTATATTTCCAATTATCTTTTGCTATTGACTCTATTCCCGATGACTTTCAGATACAGTGCTGCACTCCAGATTGTAATCATTTGCTGCGTAAATTTTCAAATCTTCACTTTCATATAGTCAGTTATACAGCACGGAAACAGACCTTTGATCCCGCTCGTGCATGCCAACCAGATATCCTAAATTAATCTAGTCCTGTTTGCCAGCATTTGGCCCCTATCCCTCTAAACTCTATTTACATAGCTATCCAGATGCCTTGTTCTTTTACCAGTTGGCCAAACGTGTGTCCTCTGGTTACCAACCTCGTACAAGCGAAAATAATTTCTCGGTGACAGCTCTAATAATGCTTCTTTGAATTCTAAATGCCTCTTAAAATCTCCGTTTTACCTTTTCTGCAATGATGAGGATAATTCTGGTCTTTGCACATAAAAGAAATCTCTCACATCCTAGTTACAATTCTGGGAAATCTCCCTACACCCTGCCCATGTCCTTCACTGGGCTCAATAATATGCAGCCGATCCACTTTGTTGATTTGCTGACCAATAGCCTAGAAGGAAGCCATCATAGAATAAAAGTTAGAGATATGCAGGCTGGTGCCTAAGATGAATAATAGTGGAGTACAGTCATACAAATACTGTGGCTACAAGAACAGGTCAGGGACTAGGAATTCTGCAGCCTGGATGAGGGCAGCTCCAGTAACATTCAAACTTGAATCTATCCAGGACAAAGCAGCTGACATGTTTGGCACCCCATTCACCAATATTGACTCTTCACTTTGGACAACCATAGCAACAGTGGGTACCATCTACAAAATGTATGCAGTAATTCATCGAGGTATTTGGTCTGCTTGTCTTTATTGGTCAATGCATTGAGTATAGGAGTTGGAAGATCATGTTACGGTTGTACAAGACATAGGTTAGGCCACTTATGAAATACTACATTCAGTTCTGGTCTCCCTACTATAGGAAGGATATTGTACAACTTGAGAGGGTTCAGAAAAGATGTATAAGGATATTGCCAGGTTTGGAGGGTTTGAGCTATAGGGAGAAGCTGAATAGGCTGAGGCTATTTTCCCTGGAGCGTCAGAGGCTGAGCGGTGACCTTTTTAGAGGTTTATAAAATCATGAGGGGCGTAGATAGGGTAAATAGACAAGGTCTTTTCCCTGGGGTGGAGGAGTCCAAAACTAGAGAGGATAGGTTTAAAGTGAGAGGGGAAAGATTTAAAAGGGATGTGAGGGGCAATTTTTTTCATGCAGAGGGTGGTGCATGTATAGAATGAGCTGCCAGAGGAAATGGTGGAGGCAGGTACAATTACAACATTTAAAAGGCATCTGGATGGTACATGAACAAGAAGGGTTCGGAGGGACAGGGCTAAATGCTGGCAAATGGGACTAGATTAATTTAGGATGCCTGGTCAGCATAGACGAGTTGGGCCAAAGGTCTGTTTCCGTGCTGTATGACTCTTTGACTCTAAGCGGCCTTGAGAGCACATTCCAAACCCACGACCACCTGCAAGTTCCACTCCAAGCCACTCATCTTCCTGACTTGGAACAATATCACCATTCCTTTAGAGTTACTGGGTCAAAATCCTGGAGCTCCCTCCCTAACAGCATTGTTGGTCTACTTACACCATGTGGATGGCAGCGGTTCAACGACGCAGTTCACCATCACCTTCTCCAGGACATTTGGGAATGGGAAATAAATGCTGGCATTACCAGAGGTGCCTACATCCCATGAATGTTTTTTTAAAATTCTTGTGACTGGAGAATTTTATATTTTAAATTCAAAGAATTTTTATTGAACTCGAAATATACTTTGTGTCTCACTTCAAACAGCACAGTAGATTTCCTTTCTTTTGTTCTTTAGGTAATAAATCCAATTACTCATTGCCCTGCTCCTGGCTCATAGCCCTTCAATTTTTTAAACTTTCCAAATGTACATCCTATTCCATTTTAAAAGCTGCTATTGAATCTGTTGATACAGTCCTTTGAGGGAAGACATTTGAGGTCGACATAACTTGCTATATTTGGAAAAACATTCCCTCCTTTGTTTTTGCAAAGGTTTGGGGTTCATCCAGGCCATAATCCAAATCCTCCAAGGATACCTTAATCGATAATCCCAAAGTGGGAATCATTCCTCTAAACTAATGAACTTTCTAGTTCATGGACCCTGGAGCCTTGGCAGAAGGCAATATGAAACTAAAACCTCAGTGGTTCAGCCTCTAGTCTGTGCTGAATTTGCAGATATCAGTCAGGGATAATGCATCCTCTTGCTGTAGTGATGCCATATAAAACAATCTAGATGAATCTGAGATCCACTTTGCAACATTACGTCTTAAAAATGTATTGGACTCCTAGGAGCAGGTTCCACTCCTGCTTCCTCTGGATATCCTCAAAATAAGTAAAAGACAAGATTGAACATGAATTTCTGACCTAAAACTTGATTGCTGAATGCACTTTTCAGTGTGGGACTGAAATATGGAAGTGTGAATCCCTGTGGCCGTTTTAAGTCAGTTGACCTCTGTCAGACCAATGGTAAGGGCATTACATATTTGCAACAGGAAATAGAATGGAATAGAACCACCTTTACGATTGCAGACTCCTGAATAAAAGGTGATGATAGGATTACCCTCACTTACAATGCTCACCGTGGAGGAAGAGCATTAATGGCATTTCCCTATACAGAGTCCAAGGAATGGTCAGGGAGGACAGATTGAACTATAGACTGATGTGATCTTCAGGAGTGGAAAGAAGAGATTTTAAATAATAAAACATAGAATAGTGTTGCCTAGAAATGAGAATCCAAGCAGAATGCAGCAAAATCAAGATGGACGTGCATACTTTGCAGGAGTGTTTTTGACATTTTGTGACATCTGATTCAGGGAATCATTGAATAATACAGTGTAAAAGGAGGCATCTCAGCCCATCATATCTGTGCTGAACATTCCCCCCCTTCCCCATTGACCTGCATGTTTTTCTCCCCACTTTAGCTAATTATCCAATTCCTTTTTGAATGCCAAGCCTGGTTCTGTTCCCTGCCATCTTAAAGCTATGGCCTTCAGATATTGCCCTTTTGCTATTGGAAGCAGTTCTTCGGATTCACTATGTCAAAATCCCTTCACGCTTTTGAATACTGCTATCAAAGTTCTTCTTAACCTTCTCTGCAGTGAAGAGAGTTGCAGCTCCTCCAGTTTCACTGCCATCCTATCTGTGGAACTATTTAGGCAAATCCTCTCTTCATGTCCCCTGAGACTTTGGCATTCTTTCTAAAGTGCCGTGCCTAGCCAAGCCCCATAACTGATGAAAACTTTGAGAATTTTGTCTCCCTTGTTGTTCACACTAATTAATTGTTCAGTGACATTTTGGCATAAGATTAAAACCGCTGACACCGTAATAAACCTTCCAGCATTTGTAGTTGTTCAGATAATAAAAGATTACTTTTAACCAAATGTAATTGTTTTAATATATCAGTTGCGGTAGAGGACTGTATATGGTACCTGCTATGTGTGTAAATGTACTATGGTAAGGCTGCTGGCTGCTATTAATACCATTGTATTGTTTTCTGTAGGGAAGTGCCATGGTTGCAAACACTCATGATGTCCCTCGGATTCAATGCTGACTGTATGAGTTTATGGCAAAACAGAAGAGGAAACAATCTTCACAATCCTTGCATGGAATTTCTGTATCGCTCTTTTGTAATCACAAATATATTTTCTACCTTGCCTATTTGTATTGATGTTATTTGATTACAATGGGAATCTTTCTATGGTTTTTATATAGTTTGTAAACCTTCATATATAATTGCTCAGCATGCTGAAGCTTTCACAGCCATATAATCCCTTTCTTCCAGCTGGCAGATTTTGGTCTGTTTCACTGAGTCTCTGTCAACGTCACGCAAATGATCATCACTGAGGTGAAACTATAGCTTATGGTGTAGCCCGATGGAATCCCTGAAATGAAATAATCTTTGAGTATTGGGTTAAATTCAGCAAAAACAGCCAGTATACCACCCTGTCTTTAATTTGCCAACAAAGTAAAAATACACTGCTGACAAAGCTCCAAAATGCCAACTGAATTAATGACCATGATCATTATCCTTTCCAGCTAATTGGCACGGTTGCTTTGTGTCACGAGTAATATTCCTGCTGACAAGTTCACTGCTAAGCGAAGATAGTTAATGGTGGTAATTCCCTTCCCCATCATTTTTTTTTTAGACTTTGATGAAGGGCCAAAGTAAACCAATAGTTACCTATTTTCTTGCCAAGCTGAAACTGATGCAGCTTAAATGCTTACTTATGATCTGTTGTCAATGTAGACTATTGTCAGATTATTTTACATCAAGTTAATGCCTCCAAATCTTCAGACCAGCAAAGCTGCTTTTGCAAAATTCAGTGGGCTGCATTTTGAAAGTCTGTAGTGAAACCTCATAATTTGGTAAATTCCAAGAATGAAATTCGGACATGTCACAGATTCCCTTAAAATGCTGGTTTACTGAAACATCAAGGTCTAGCTGTGCTGTGAGGTTATTAGCAATCCATACATGTATTAAATATGCATCTTCAGTCATTCCCTTCCACAATTTTGGTATCTTGAGGCTTGTCTTTTTTTAGGTTTGTGAAAGGTGCTTGTTCCTTTTGGTTCAGTTGATGGAGATCTTGCACACAAGTCAGGAGGTTGTGAGTTCAAGTCGCAACACTCCAAGACTTAAGCCTTTAATCTATTGCTGATGCACTTAATAATATTGAGGGAAGACTGCATTGTTGAAGATGCCACTGTTTGGAAAAGATTTTGTTCTTTAGTGGCTCAGGTGAGCAGGCATACTCCATTGCAAGAGCAAGATATTCTCCCAGTGTCCTGCCAATGGTTTTCTGTCCATTAACACTAGCAATAACATATTACCTGTTTGTTTACCTCACTCATGTTTGTAGCACCTTGTATTGTGCAAAGTGGCTACTATGATTGTTTACCTAACAGGTACTGCACTTCAAATTAATGAATTGTTTGGGAAACACATTGAGGTGTAAGTGTCCCAGGTATTGCATAGATGTAAATCTATCTTTTTTTGAGCATATCCTAAGCCAAACTTTATTAAAATTGGTGCGGAGTATTCCAGAATTTCTTTATCAGTTTTTGCGAATAACATGGTACACAGTTTTTCCTTCCACAAAAACCAATACAATTCACTTACTTTGGCGTTTAAAATCAATGAAATGATACGATTTGTAAATTCTGCTTTAAAAGAAACATTTAGATGCACTCTGAATGTGCAGCTCCATTGATTTTTTTTTTTGCACAGTAAAACCTCTGGTATGAAAGTGTATAAGTGGACATGCATAAAATGTTCTGGATTTTTAAAGTGCAAGATAATTAATTTTTACACCTGTATTTCCACCGCTGCTGTAATTTCAGTTGAAACGGTTAAAGCAAGTTCATTGCTTCTCTTCAGCTAACAAAACTGTTCAAGTGGAGCTGTAGATAGTGTGACATTATTGTCAGAGAAAGATTATTAACTTGATTAATACCTCATGCTGTGTGCAACTTTTAATGCAATTATTATTTGGTGACAGCATATAAGTTATCGCGCAAGCTGTTTTAAGTGGATGAGTTGAACATTAAGGATCTTTTCAGCAGTCTCGCTGCTGCCTATAGAGAGGAACTGGGTGTTTCATGCCTATTTCCTGAGCCAGCTATTATATATCTTAGTTTTGAAAATGAAGGAGCTTCAGAAACACTAAATGACTGGTTAGTTTTTCAAGGACCAGTTGACCAAAGGGCACCACTGCCTCAGTTCTTTGCAGGCGGAAAACTCCTGACCTACAAAGATCCTGAGTATGGTCAAGATGCATTTTGTTGGCAAGAAAGTTGGTGCTGCAAGTAACCATGGCTTTGGCATATGTTTAGTTGCTGTGTTCATGGTGTATGAGTTGAATATACTACATAACGAGTTGCATGCCATTTGTGCAAGGAGGGAAAATTTTGGATGCTTAGTTAAGTGTTAAATCATATTGTTTTTGTAGGCACTGTTATGTTCACTAATTGCCTTATGATTGACGGTTATTTTACTTTCTTTTGATAGGGAAATGGGATTGATTTTGTTTGGCTTGATGCCAGTAATCTGCCTCTAGGAGCGTTTGTCTGTAATTTCAAACATATTCACAAAAAATGCTTTTATCTTTATACACTGCGTTTGTTTTTGTATTAAGTAGTCAATAATAAACTGTACAGGACAGAACCAACTGAGTCTTTGATCATTTTCTTACATTTAACCTGCATTTCTGTTGAAGCTTCCATCAGCTAAGAGAACCAGGGCTTTGCTGCTCACTGGCTATTCAATAGATGCCAGGTGACTAGAAAGGACGAAACTGCCGACAGATGTTTTTACTCCTTTGTTTTTGTGAAGCAGGGCATTTAATAATAGCCATAGGCAGAGAAAGCTTATTAATAACGTCTGTGATATTAAGGCCTCAGATTTCTCCCAAAAAAAAGGTAATGTAGGATGTCTCCATTTATATTTTATTCACTACTAGGCTTGGTTGCCAGAGTAATCATTAATATATGTTGATACAAACTGAGTGAGTGAGATATATGTGCTCCAATATAACAAGATTCTGTGTAATGGATTGAAATATGGTTCCTTGTTTGCAGACTCTGCCCAGATAGTTACTCAATGATTTATTAGAGGAAGTTGTGCTGATATTTCCTCAATGGTCTTTGGGAGGTTAGCCAAAGTGAAGCTGAGGAAATCGCTTCCACTTAGCTCTTAGAAGCAGTTAGTTGGCTGTGCAGTGGATGTGTAAACAATCATTCAGTAACAATAGAATTTCAAACCATCAAATTACAGGAGATTTTTGCTAGTATAGCATGTTGTTGTCTGAATCAATTTCAAATGAGAGGGAAGTTTGACTCAGTCCAATTGCACAGTTTTAATTATTTTCTTCTTGTGGGCACATCTAAGCAGCTGCTTAGTTTGAGAACCACTATTTTGAGACATCTCAACTGCATCTCATCTGACAAAGGCAGTCTGGTCTTAGATGCTTTTAAAATTGCATTGTGCTGAATAGTCGCAAAACAAACGCTACTGATGTACTCAGTAGAAGGAAGGAAAAGATTAGAGGATAAGTTATTCGGAACCTCGTGAGGTTATTTGCAAAATGAGGTTGAGCAAGCCCTTGGAGCAGGTTGCCAGTCAGGAACTAAAAGAGAGAACACTAACAGTTTAAATAGGAAATGTGGGGTGTTATCAAGGGGGAGAATAGGGAAATATAATGTGAAGCCTTTGTGTTTCTCTGTCAAATTTTCAACAAATATAAACAAGCAACATTTTGAACTGCACAAAAATTCCACAAAGTTGTGCGTTCTAGAGCCACGTCTGCTGCCTTTTAATCTCATGTGCAAACTTATGTCATGTTTACTTAAATATCAATTAAGTTTTGTAGTCTTGAAGGGGAACACACAAACATCAGTTGAAATATACATTCTGTTTTCAATCCTTTGTTTCATAAAACGATGGTCTCTCCGCACCAAAAAACAGAAATTGCTGGAGAAACTCAGTAGGTCCGGTGGCATGTGTGGAGAGAAAGCAGAGACCCATCTTCAGAATGCTTTTTCCGAATTTGATAAAGCTGCACCCATCCAGGCAATTAGAAGATATTCCATCAGCCTCCTGACTCGTACCTGACAGTTGGTAGAGGTTTTGTGAAGTGAGGATTGGTTACTTGTTGCAGAATATCAGAACTGTAATCCGCTATTGTGTCACTGGCAACCACGCAGCGTGAGATTCAACAATTGCAACGTGACTTGTCATTGAGTGTCTTTGGATTTTGACTACTACCACAGGCGGCTTATTAGTGTTATGAAATCCATGCATAAGTAACATTTTTATGTCACTGACAATTACGACATTACACACTGATATAAATTGGTATGAATCTTTGAAACATGTTTGTTAAAACCATAATTTATTTTTAAAAATAATGGGAGACATTGCAATTTACAGTTTTTTTTTATCAAGAGCAGCGGTATTACGATTATGTTCCTGGGCTGATAAATCTACGAACGAGTGATTTGTCGTCACAGGTTCAATCCCACCATGGTACCTGGAGAGTCTAACTTCAGTTAATTATATAAGACTGAAATAGAAAGCTAGCATTGGTAATGATAACGTTGACTTATCGTAAAAATCTCCCCGAATTCATCCCAATCCTTTCAGGAATATATCTGCCATCCTTGCACAAACTGACCTGTATAAAAGACAGGACTATTACCTGCCTTCAAATTGCCTAGTATGACACTCCGTTGTCAAGGGGTAGATATCCACCACCTTCCTGTGGGGAAATTCAGGGCGTTAACTTCAAAGTTAAGACCAGTAACACAAGAAACTCTTGCACAGCCAGTAGCTGGGATCAAAACAGCATGCGGTGTAAGTGGAGTCCAAAATGATTTTCAAAAGGCAATCAAATAAGCACGTAAACAAAGAAATTTCCATGGCTATGGTGTGGGGCGTGGGGAGAAGGTAGTGGGACTAGCAGAGCTGCTCTTGCACTGACCTGTCATGGACATGACTGATTGAATGGCCTCTCCTTGTGAGCTATAATTGATTTAGGATTTGCCGCTGATACCCATGTCCTGTGAATGAGGAATAAATCTGCAAGCACTTGTTGGAAGCGGAGATCATGTCAACATTTATGGATAATTTAGATGGTTGGGGAAAAGTAGGATGCAGGATACAGGATAGGTGCATGTGATTAAACTGTACTGCACACAACAAGGTAAAAGGATTTGGTATAGGTCACATGCTCAGTTAGTTTCTGGTCTTCCCAAAACTAGATCAGGATTCTAATCTCTGAGCAGAAATGAATAATGAATAGGCCATTCTAGTCTTTTACATGTGCTTTAAACCTTGAAATCTTAAATGGTTGCACACCTCATTTATCTGTAGAGTTTTGCATACTATTATTTACTTATATTTATTAACTGCTTCTTCTGACTTATTGTTAATCTATACAAAATAAGCATTAATCATGACTGAATTCAAGATTGATACACTATAAAGATGGTACTTACAGTGATTAACAGCTATTGTTGAGAACTGTGATGTTCTTATTGAATCTTAGTGCAATGTTATCTATGCAATTAGTGTGCGTCCCTAGTTATGCTTCAGAAGGTGGTGGTGAACTTCTGCAGTCCACGTGCTGTAGGTTTACTCTGTGTCCATTGAGAGGGAATGATAGGACTTTGACTCAGCAACCATGAAGGAATGGCGATACATTTGGTGAAAATGTACTATTAAACAATTTAACCCATTGAACAGATCGAGGATGGAGGTTCTGAAAAGATTTGCTTTAAAAATGGCTTATACAATTTACAAAATAAAGCTCAACACATGCCCAAGATTTCTTTGAACTTTCACAAAATTTTATGAAATTAAAACACCAGAAAAAGATCTCCTTCACAGACCTTTGTTCCAATGGATCAAAGAAAGAAAAATGACTATTATCAAAACATTAAAGTCAGGGCTTTTTAAGGGCTAATTCCATTTAATTGCTCTTTCGTGCATTTTTAGTGGATTTATTAAATTATTTTCTGAAAGGTTTATAATTGCTGGCCAAATGGGATTTATCTTTAAAAGCTATGACTTTAAAAAAACCTCACACTGTTGGTGCAAAAAGACCAGTTCTTGTACTTTCAAAGGGATGGGGAGAAGGCTTCTTAGGTGAGTTTGATTATTTTTGTCACATCTGACATTCCAATATTTTACTCACTTACAAAGTTATCTGGCAAGTGTCCCAGTTTTCTAAAGAAATCCAGTCCGTGACTTTGCATACTTTTGTCACCAGGGGAATTGCAATTGCTTTACTGGTGAAGTACTCTTTTTGAGAAAGACAGCATAGTTGAAACAGCTTGTGCTCTAAGTTCTTCAAGAAGTCCATGTAATAACTTAGTAAGATTCTGTTCATCAGCCAAAGTCCTGTGGGAAGTTTTATTTTTATCAATGACATCTCCAGAGCTCGAGCCGGTCATATTCATGTTGTCCAACGTACACCAACAAAATAACATGACTAGTGGTGACAAACAGCTCAACTTATTTTCCAAATGATACAATTGTCTTGTTCATCTCTTGCTCAGTTCAGACTTCTGTTTTTAAAAAAAATGAACAAAGGTAATTGAACTTCTGCAATTTGATTGTGAACTGAAGGAGGCGGGTGGGTGGGGAGGAGCTGGAAAGGGGAAAGAACGGTTTTGAACCTTTCAACAGAGGAACTATTAGCTAACTTTTTCATTGGAAAGTCTGAACTCACTGAGGTAATGAATATAAAGTCATACAGCGCAGAAACAGACCCTTCAGCCCAACTTTTCCATGCCAACCAGGTTTCCTAAACTGAACTACTTGCAAATGAATGTGGAGTCTCTAATATAATGCTGCAGAGGTTCAGGAGACATCATATAGAGGGGGAGAATGTAACGAATGCTTTTGCGCTGAATGTTTAAATTGGATAACTTAATCTGAGCAGTTTGCTTTTATAAATATTTACATTTATGTGTTATCAGATTTTAAAGAATCTCACATACAGTGAATTACTTAAGATGCAGTTATTGTGTTAGAGGTGAATGTATGTAACTGTAACCTTACCAGCTCATGGAAGGTGAGATTACAGTGATGACTTTTTGGGTTTAGAAACGTGCGTCAGGCTTTTTTTTAAAAAACAGGCTTCCGATGTTAACAGGACTGTTATCTTCAAGCACTGGTGTCTAGGAAATTAATGTTTTTTTAGGCTTTGTTTAATGCCACAGTGATGATGATTGAGGATATAGATGAATTCACCCACTCTGCTTCTGTATGAGTCCAAAGACCCCATACATCAACACAAATACAGAAAGTAATGTGACTGCATTGTCTAATAAAGGAGATAGTGAGAATTTTTTTAAAAAAAGGCCCTAAAACTCAAAGCAGACCCAGAGAAATTCTCAACTGGAGCTCTGAAAACAAAATTATTTTAATCAGGCCCACACCCTGAAATGGCTTGTCCACTTTAGCTGCTGGTGTCATTTCTTTGAGCTTTTCTCCCATAGCAAGAGATCAATGAAAAGCCCATAGCAAGTCAGGGGCCCCGTGTGCAAACATTTTTAAGCCCAATTACTACAAATTTCCATTTCTGTTCATCAACGGTCTGGCCAATCTGTGTCGCTGGGGGCAATGTAATGACATCAGAGAAATACAAAGCAGCCTTTCTTACCAGCCTTCTCCAATCTTCCCTCCCCTTGAGCAATTGCCTTGCAATAAACAAAAAAAAACAGCTTGCATGGTGAGTGTTTGCATGTTCCTGTGGGGCTAGTAAACAACATAATTGGGTTTGGGGCATAGGGCACCTGGTATATGTGAGACATCCCCGAAGGGGATTATCTCTTTGCTTGGAGTGGGAAGCTCGGCAAATAATCAGGCAAACGACACCAGAGTGGGATCTGTGTCAAAGACAAGAGGTCATTCATTTATTATGTGGGCAAAAAAACTACAAGAAGCACATACAGACGTCTTAGTTAAAGGCTCAGACATTGTTTTATTTTTAAATTAGTGACCACTTTCATTTCTGTTACCTGACTTTGTAAATCACTGCTTCTCAGCAGGGACCAGCTGTTAGCAGCTCCTGCTGACTTTGATGCATTTGTATCTGTAAACTGATTTAATATTCTTCTTGATTATGCCATGTTAGGGATTAATTTTGGAAGTAACATGATTCCATTTTAGATTTCAAGTCTTGTTGTACATAACAGCCTTAAATTGCAGTGCAATTGCTAAACACTGGGAAAATGGAATGTTCATCTGCTAATTTGGTGTTGCTTTGAAGATAATTTAAGATTTTGATTTGCAAAGTGAACATCAGATGAGTTGTTTCTTGCAGGACCCACTATGAATGGAGGATGAGCCATATTTTGTTCTATTCCTGGTGGAATGAGCTGTTTCCCTTATGCTAGCGTGCTCTGCCCAGTTTCTTAAATTTTGGTTTTTGGACCATGATGTGTACTTTAACATGTTGGGGGAGATATGAGTCACCGTTTTAATCAGTTTCTCTTCAGAATCAAGCAAGAATTGAGCAGATTTGAGTAAAACAATGAACGGCTGAAGATCTGGAACAAAAACAAATTGCAGGAGAAGATCAGCAGCTCTGGCAGCATGTGTGGAGAGACAAACAGAGTTAAAGTTTTGGCCCTTCTTCAGAACTGATAGGAGCTAAGAAAAGGTGGCATTCCTGCTGATGGTGGGCGAATGCAGTGGTGTTGTGTGTGAAAGGATTGAGCGAGTAGGTGGAGATGTAGTCCAGAGAGAATCGAGCAGGTTTGAGCTCTCAACTGAAAGAAGCATCAGCCTGAAATCTCAATCCAATTACCCCAGATACTAGAAATCAGATATAAAAGCAGAAATAAATTGTTTCAAACAGTGGGTCTGAAGGCAACGGTGGAGCATTAAATGTTCAGATTTATGTCCTTACAGTGGAGCCATTTAGAGCTATCGTGTTGAGTAGCATTTTTATTTCACACAGATAGTTGTGGTGAAGGAGCAGTCCACTGCAAAAGGGATTGGATGATAGGCCCATTGACTTATCAATTTCCATGCGTACCACCTCTATGAATGCTAAGACAATGAGCTGTCATAGCTTTTCCATTCCTTTGTTCATTCTTCTCATTTCAGTTCTCTGCTCTGTGACTGATGAATGATTGAGCCCATCTTCATTTTCACGTCCCTTCTTGTTTTCAAAGCTTTCCTTGAAGTGGTTTAGGTCCCTTTGTCCTAACTCCCCCACCCCCAACCATTGCAACAATGCCCTTTGTTTTCTGTTCTCTATCATAAAATGCTTCACTTTCTACATTTCACAGTCACCATCAGAATTCGTGTTCAAACATGCTGGAATTTGATATATCTTCTGAGATAACTGAGTTATCCCAAATTCATAGCCATATGTTAAGACAGATAAAGATAAGAATGTAGCACAGGTGGGTTTCAAACATTTCAAATAGCCAAACAGAGAGCTGTAGGTGGATTATTTTTAAACATCAAGGAATGGATCAAATGTTGTCTTGGGCTCATTAGCCTCCCATGTCCACATTCCTGATATGCAGTCTGCGTCTGAAGATCCATAAAATGTCAACAGACGAGTAAAACTTGCCTGATCTTGTCCAGTGGCTGCTGAAGAAACTTCCCTCAGTTACTGCTAAAATGACCTGAATTGGTAACTGTTTCTGTCTCCACGGATGCTGTCAGATCAGCCGAGTCTTTCCAACAGCTTCGGTATTTATTTCTGACTACCCACATTTGCCAGGCTTTGCTTTTGTCTATAAGTGAAAAGTTTACGCACTAATTGAGAAGAAAACCTTCAGAATGGTTTAAAGTGAAGACAAGGGTTGATCAAATCTCCAACAAATGATAGTTTTGTTTTGCTGCATGTTCCCCACTCATTCTAATAATTTTACTATGACGTGCAAAATATAAAGAGGGTATAAAAAACTGTTCTGATGAAGAGTCATCTAGACTCAATGTTAGCTTGCTGTTTCTCCACGGATGCTGCCTGACCACCTCAGATTTCCAGATTTTTTTTTTTGTCTTCGGTACAAGAACTGTTGGCATGAATTAAGAGAAGGAAGTGCAGTTTGTTTGCATGTATTTTGTGTGGATTGAGTTAACTCCTTGACTCTCATTTTCTTAAGGAAATGTTAGAAAATATAGGGCAGGTATTTCAGTGCAATGGATGTGTGAAATATTGTATGTTAAATATAGTTGTTCTAATTCAGATTCCAGGATCTTGACTCAGCAACAGTGAAGAAATAACGATAACACAGTGTGGAGCTGGAGGAACACAGCTTTCCGGGCAATATCAGAGGAGCAGGAAAGTTGACGTTTCGGGTGGGGACCCTTCTTTAGAAATCTGAAGGGTCCCC